>CM062651.1:1480198-2080198 GCA_031772095.1 Zeugodacus tau
CAAACATGCTTCAATTTCGAAACAAATGTTGAAAGATTTGCACGAAAATCTTAAACAAAGGCATATCTAATGCAAGCAGTTTACAAAACTGCAAAATTCTCAGCAAAATTGCTGTAAAACTAAAGTACATGCCCCCCACATATGCGAGGAAAAATTGCTTGCAACCAAATATAATACTCGCACATTTTGAAATCGTTTTTATCTCGTCAACTTGTTGTTGTACGCCACAATGCATGCGCATGAAAGTTTCAGCGAATTTGCAATACTTTGCACCAAGCAATGTTGTTTACTCACTTTTGAGCATACAAAGCCGCACCGCACCGCACCGCAGCGCTGCTTACTTGCTTTTGCCGCTTACTGTGAATACCAATCTACTTTGCTTGCCACACCCGCTGCCAGCAACGCTGTTGTGGTGTGTGCATAAGCATTGCAGCACTCCAACAACAACGCTTTAGTTGTTGTGGTTGTTGCAACTTTTTGCACAGAACTTCTACTCCCTTTTGAATGTTTTTTGTTTTGTTATTTGCAACAACCACTGCGGTCTTTCGGCTTGCTACATTGTGTTTTTGTTGCACAAATTGTTGCAACTCTTCTTAGCATATTTGCGATTCGCATTGTTGTGCGCCATTGCTTTTGTTGTTATTGTTATTGTTATTGCAGTTGGTGTGTGTGTGTGCCTGTGTGTTTCTTTTTTAATTTGCAACGCTCGGAAATAGGTCAACTGCATGCAATACTGCGGCATACAGCAGCAACAACAACAATAATAAAATGAAAAAACAATGGGGATCGGCAATGGGGACAAACAACAACGATTTTTCCATTTGTTGCACACACACACACACATCTGCACGAACAACTGGCGCCTGTGTCGGCAGCAAAACTGGGTACTTGCCGTAGGAGCCCCTGGATGAACTGGGTGTGGTGTAGCTGTACATACCGTATACTATATGTAGATATATGAATATGCATGCCACATTGTAGAATTTTTATCATTGCATATTGAAATGCATGCGTAGACAACTCGGTTAAAAAAAAATGTCATACAAGTAAGCGGTTGGGGCATTACTGGGACGATGTAGTGATGTGAGAAATTCTGCTTTAATCAGATGAGTGGAAATTTAAACATTTAAAAATATTCCAGCCAGATTTCTAAAAACCAGAGTCTTCATTTAGTTTATGCCAATATTTAGATATAAAATAGTTTCTTCTACTTTTCCTGGATTGAGAATAGGTATTACTATTTTGAAGTTTCTAAGCAGCTTTGAATGGCAGAATGCACTTGTGTTCTCAACAGTGTGGATCGTAAGTTGATCTCCATAAAAACCACTCTGTCTAGGAGTTTTCAAATTTATATATCACTGTCTCTTCCTCCTTCTCCAGACTAAGGTCGAAACACCTCGGTAGTAAAACATTCTGTGATCCCAGCGAACTGGCGGCATTGAGATTAGACGACTTCAGAAATTTGTGAAATACTCTAAGCCTTTCCAAGCTTTGTCGATACGTAGGCGTCCTTTTGATCCATAGTTAGGAGTGCTTTCGACAAACATTTCTAACTGTCCATGTGGGATCCTCTGCGATCTCAAACGCAAGGCTCAGCCTCCTCAACTAATCTAACCTAGATCGGAATTTGATCTTTCTACGATCTCTATATTTTTACTAGTAGGAGCGCTACTGAGTCGACAGTCTCTAATCAATATAAATCTGAATTTCATTACATAGACCCAACTGTCGTAGAAACGATAGCCACATACTCATCCCACTCGACACAAGGAAATTAGGTTAATACAAGAAATGTTGAATGAATCATTGATAAGAATATAATAAATTCTCCCTATATATAATATGTATTTAGCTAAGCTCGTATATATGTATATAACTTCACGAGTATACGAGTTTATTCTCTTTCACTCAAATAAAAATCGTTAAAAGTGTGAAATACCATTTTTGTATGTTCTTTGCATTGTTGGTGTTGTTGATTTTGCGCTTACAGTAGCCGAGTTGCATTTCTTTGCAACTGCTCGTTTCAGTTCAAAGTTAGTCAAGGCTTCTAAGTTGTGGCGCCAAACCAGTGGCAGAGGTGGCTTAGAGACAAGAAAATTAAAATGCGGTGACTGGAACAAAGTGACAGCGGCAGGTGGGGCAGTAGCTCAAGTACAGCAAATTTACGAGCAAAACACGCTGAAAAATGCAAATAACTGGGTAAAGGCTCGACACCGACTGCAAGGTGCATACACGACTCCCTGTCTCTCTCTAAGAGTGTGTGTGTCTGAGTGCGCTTGTTTGAGGGAACAATGAAATTTCTTTAATGTAAACAAAAGTGCATTTTTCACTTTGTGGCGAGGCAACTTTTCTGCTCGGCATGCCACACACACACACATTCAAATTGTTTTTCTATGCAACAACGGCGGATGGCCACTTCCGTGAATGGTGGCGGCAAGGCGTAGTACGTGGCAAGTGACTGCAACGGAAGTAATATGAAATGCAGGCATGTCTGCTTGTTATTGGCGAGTGTGCGTGTGTTTGTGTGTGCGCGAATTAGTGTCAGTGTTGCCTGTGGCTTGTGGCTTGCAAAAACTGCAACTAATGCCACACTTTCCATGCAACTTTGCTGCCCCTGTAATTTTCACTTCACGGGTGGCAGCATTTTTATTTAAAATACGTACATACATGCGTACATTTTTTTTTTCTTTTTGACCATACTTGCCACACTTTGTTGCACACACACCCATTTGCTTGGCTTCGTGTGTGCAACGTTCGCCAGCAGCTAAGCTGTCGCGGCCACACATGCAACTGGTGGTTAATATTTGTTATATTTTTTTACAGTTACATGCTGTTGCGCACAAATACAACTACAGACATACATAAATTGTTATATGCATTCACATATATGTATATATACATACATATATTTTTAGTAGAAAAGCACAAATTTATGCGAACTTTTAAGCATGAAAATTCCTTCTTCGCTTCCACATAAATTATTGATTTGTATTTGTATTGCATTTCGCGCGTTGCATATTGCTTCTTTTACACTGTGCTACACTACACTTCATTTCCGCACGCCATTTTACACTTTACATTTCATATTTATTGCTTATTGAGCATTTCTTATTTCACGCAAATGCGAGTGTCCGCGCTCTAATAAATTTTGCTGCAATATTTCCAGAATTTCCACAAACACAAGCATCGAGCAGCTGCACTTTGTGTATTTGTGTGTTTGCCATAATATTTCTTGCAAATAAATTATTTATGGAAATTTATGTAATGATAAATGATGAAATATGCGCATTTGTTTATTTATTTGTGTATGTGGTGACAGTTCATAAATAAACATAGACGACGGTGATGTTATTTATTATAGTTATTTTGGTTGCCAATACTTCATTCAGTTTTTTCACTTTGAGTGGGTGAGTGTTCCTGCTTCCTTGGCGTCGCTTGCAGCTTGATGAAATATGACAACACAAATATTTATTATGATTTATTAATATGTTTATTGTATTTAAATTTCTTTTGTAAAGATTTCAAAATTACTACAGAAGCTCAAAGTATTTCAAAGTTGGTCTTAAGGCAGTAGTCTGCTTTACAGGCTTGAAAAAATCGATTTTTTTTTTGTTTGGAAGAGATTTACCAAAACTATCCAAGAATATGTCTTTAAAATTCCAGAGGCCAATTCGACATATTTTCGAAGCTAGAGCAGTTTTAGTGGCCGAGCGTCGAGCAGGTGCGAATGCTCAGGCAGACCCGACCGAAAACTTTAAAGCGCGTTTTCTCGAGTTTTCATTTTCACAAGTGTTAGAAAACGGTGCCGGCGATAGCAAAAAGAATATATGTCCAATCGAAATAACCAAAGTGATCTAACTTCAGTATTAAATTATCTTCTATTTGAACTAAAAAAAGTTGGACAAAAGTATTATTTAAACTACTTGTTTTGCAACTTAAAGTCAATTTTTTTCTTAAAAAAGTGAATTTTTTTCGAACTTCGAAAAAATTTGACCTCCATCACCGGCATCGATTTACAAGTGCAGCCTCGAGGAGCTCCAGAAAAATATTTACAACTTTGAAAAAATTTCAATATTTTTTATAATCTCGCAACAAAAGTTGCTACGAGAGTATTATAGTTTTGTTCATATATTGGTTGTTTGTAACCCCTAAAACTAAAAGAGTTAGATATAGAGTCATATATACCAAAGTGATCAGGATGACGAGTAGATTTGAAATCCGGATGTCTGTCTGTCCGTCCGTCCGTCCGTCCGTCCGTCCGTCCGTCCGTCCGTCCGTCCGTCCGTCCGTCCGTCTGTGCAAGCTGTAACTTGAGTAAAAATTAAGATATCTTGATGAAACTTGGAACACGTGTTCCTTGGCACCATAGGAAGGTTGCTTTCGAAAATGAGCAAAATCGGACCACTGCCACGCCCACAAAATGGCGAAAACCGAAAACACATAAAGTGCCATAACTAAGCCATAAATAAAGCTATGGAAATAAAATTTGGTATGAAGGATCGCACTATGAAGGGGCATATTTGGATGTAATTTTTTTGGGGAAGTGGGCGTGGCCCCGCCCCCTACTAAGTTTTTTGTACATATCTCGCAAACCAATTAAGCTATATAAACCAAACTTTCTGCAGTCGTTTTGTTTGGTCCCTTCCTAATACAGTCCAAAAATGAAAGAAATCGGATCATAACCACGCCCACCTCCCATACAAAGGTTAGGTTGAAACTTACTAAAAGTGGGTTAACTCACTAACGAAAAACGTCAGAAACACTAAATTTCACATAAGAAATGGCAGATGGAAGCTGCACTCAGATTTTTTTACAAAATGGAAAATGGGCGTGGCATCGCCCACTTATGGGTCAAAAACCATATCACAGGAACTACTCGACCGATTTCAATGAAACTTGGTTTGTAATAGTTTCCTTACATCCCAATGATATGTTGTGAAAATAGGCCAAATCGCTTCACAACCACGCCTACTTCCTATATACAAGAAATTTGAAGACAATCTGAATCGGTTACTTTACAATATATAAAGTAAGCACTAGTGAAGATATCGGTGCAGAACTTTGCACAAATACTATGTTAATAGTGTTGCAGCCCCATTCTAAAAATCGCCGAAATCGGACCATATGTTTTTAAGGCCCCATATATCGAACACGAGGACCTCGGTGCTTCCAGGACTTTATACAATATATATGTCGATTATGTGGGTCAAATTGTGTATTATATAATATAAATAAAGTTAAATAAATAAATTGCGAGAGTATAAAATGTTCGGTTACACCCGAACTTAGCCCTTCCTTACTTGTTAATAATAAATATTGTTTTTTAAGCCTTAAATATTGTACACTATCGTCTTAAAATTCCGTTTACCGCAATCATTTCCTTCCTTAAAAAAAATTGCTAAAAAACGATTTTTTTCGGCTTCTAAAGCAGACTACTGCCTAAATCTTATAAAAAAATAATCGAGGTGAATGAACTGTAAAATCAGTATATAACTCAGATATTTTATAAAAATTGTAAGGGAATATATTTTTTACTAGTGAGCCTCTCGGTTAATTACTTCCTTTAGCCACCATATAGTTAATATAAGGTTTTTAAACATCCGGTTGACTTTATACCATATAAATTATGCACATATGCGCCGAAAAATCTCATAAAATCACACAAAAAACAAAGATTTAAATAAGCCACAAGCACATCCTTAAAAGGGTGCATTCCCGTCGCCCACAGCGCTAATCCTTTGAAAGGCGGTCGCGTATAAATTTCACCAGCGGCTACTCAACTCACTTCGCCGCTTATGGAAATGCATGAAATATGAGGAAACTGAGTTGCACCACAAAAGCGGCGGATATGAGTGACCATAATAACTCCGCACACGCACACAGCCACACAAATCACCAGCGTTAAGTGAGTTGGTCCAAGGAGCGCATGAGTGTGCGGCCATTTTTGGCACTATGCCGACCGTTGCATTCAAGTGCAGCGAAGTGTGACCGGTCATATTAGTTTGCGAGCATACTTTCTTTGGCTACTTATGCGCCGGCTGGTGGCAAGCGGCAAGCAAGAGCTGCTCACTGAGATTTAACTGTGCTGTTGATTGTTTGCCGCCGCATATCTGCTTGCTTTTAATCCGATTACCAGCTGCTTTGGTGCTACTTTATTATGCGCTATTTTTATTTCGTACGAATTACAAGCGGAGGAGCGACAACAACAACACAAAGAAACACAAAAAATAAGATAAAACGCCACTATGCAAGGAAATGCGGAAAATAGCCAGCGTCACAAACACTCGTAAGTAATGCAAAGCGTTGTCCTCGGGGATTTAATAAAATATTAACTGGCATCCTGAAGCACACAGGGGCACTCACAAGTGCTTGTAAATGTGAATGCATTTATATGAAATAAAATAAAATGTGTGTGTGTGTACAACAAAGCGAAGGCAGGCAATCTGCTTTGATAGTTTCGTAGCGCCCGCCCGCATATGCGTTCTAACAAGCGGCGGTCATGCACGCTTGCCACAAAAGCCACCAGCATTCCGCCTTACAAGTGCACTCAAGCAACACACGTTCAAGCTCCCACGCGCCCAGATTGCAGCTGCATTGCTTGGCGTAAAGTTTGATATGCTTGTGGCGCCTGCATTTGAGCGCAAACGCCGTTATATAGCATTGAATATTTTTCAAAATATTCTTTGAAGCTTTGTAGTGGGGAGGCAGCTCTTGATCTTCACCTCCAACTTTATTAGCTGCGAGATTGCGCATGTAAATGGCCAGATTACCAAAGCTCTCACATGCTTACTGTTAAAGATACATATGTGCTTAGATATATGATATGATATGCATGCATTTGCCTCGCAGCCCAGTTGTAGTTATCAAATGCAAATTTTCATATTTTTACAGTTTCCTGCTGTCCTGTGTGTCAAAGGGCGTCGTCGGAAGCATAAGCAGACGCTATTGGAAATTTATGCACATTTTATTTGAATTTGGTAAGAAAGCTCTTAAAAATAGTTCTGTTTATGTTGTGAACTGTAAAGTAAGTCATAGGAATGTCAAGCAGTCAAAGAAATACGCTACAAATGCCAAAGGGAGTTGTGACAAATTGGTCAGTGAGACAATAAGTAGAGGCTAATATGATGTAGGGTGACTAAGCGGAAATGCAAAACTATTATTTGGAGCACATAAAAGTTACGATTTCAAGAAATGTAGTGCTTCCTCAGATAGCAGCAAATAATTTTAGTGGCGGTAGTGTTGTTATCTAGCTCAGAGGCAATCGAAGTAAATATGTTTAGAAAATTCTGCATTAAAAATGTTCTCTGAAGTTGTAAGTAATATTAGTGAAGTCTATATATTCAAAACTTTATAATTATTGGGTCTACAACTTTGCTTCCGCCGTTTTTTTTTGTAAATTTAAGTATTTTTTTTACAAAAACGATTACAAATATCATGAGGCTCATTGACTTGGAATTAAACTTTTCTTGAAATTAAAAAAGAAAAGCAAAATTTCGCGCTAATGTCGAGAATTCGGCACAAAAGGTGACATTTTCAGTCGAGAATAAGATGGGATGCAAACAGATCTCTACAAATATTTTGTTGGATTAATATTGACACAAATGTCCAAGATCGATATAAAACGATTTAATCGTCCAGTGCTTGACCCTAGAGACATGTATTGGAAAACGGCGGAAGTTCTAATAGAACCATTTTGGCCCCGGTATAGCACTTTATACCTCTCCAATTGTATTTCTAGCAAAGAAAGCCTCTTCAAAATTTTCTAATATCACAAAGTTAATGTCAGCGAGCCAACTTAACTAATATTTCATTACAAAAAAAGGCTGTCAGGCTCCTTCAAAATGAATTTTCAACATTTCTGAATTAATTTGCATATTCATAAATGTTATATATGTATATCATACAGTGGGATATATCCTACACCTGCTATGTTGACTTGCGGCATTACTTGCAGTTCAGCACCTAAATCATTGCGCAAACATAATGCAATATGCATAGATTTGCATCAGTGAAAAGGCCCGGCGGCTCGTGTATTGCAGGTGCGGCGCAATATTTCAAGCGAAATCGCGCATTTTTGTTGAAATTGCTCAGCTGCAAATTTATTCGCATACTTTTGGGCGCATAATAATTTACGCATGAGTTAATATGCATATGCTGTAAAGCCGGCACAAGCCGCGGGCAGTGACCCCGCCAGTTGAGTTGAGCGCTGTTTGTAAACTCAAAACTATTTTTATTTTTAGTTTCGCGCGTGAATTCACACGAAATATGCATATTTAACGAGGGTTTTTCACACAACTGCTATTATTATTAGTTTGTTTTGCTCTTATTGTATATTAAGCAGCTGACCGCTAAACAGCGCACACGCTATGCGGCGTGTATATTTACAAGTCTACTAAAATTTTGAATATTTTTTACAATTCGAATTTTGTTTTTTTTTGTTATTTTTATTGCAGTGCTGTTTATGCATGGCATTTCAGCCACACTGCCGCCAGCCGGCATTCATTGGCACGCTGCCACCACAATTTAGTCGCAGTCATTTACCGTTATTATGTACGTGTATATATGTGTGTTAGTGTCTGGTATCCGAGTGAGTCCACAAGCAGGCCACTAAGCGTTCGACCTCTTGCTGGCAGCTCGTGGTGGCAGCCACATTAGTTCGTTGACGTTTTCCACACGCGCAGCATATGTGCGCTATAAATACGGACAATTAACTCACCCACAACAACAACAACAATACAAATAAACAATCGAGACACAATCCAGAAATTCCTCAGTCCGACTGCATGTTGCTCATACGCCCGGTTGGCCAAATGGTTTCAAACAAACACATGGCAAGTGCAAATGCAAATGCAAATTTGAATGCCGCCACAAAAGAAGTACGGTAAATTGGTAATTGCAGTATTGTTCTAATTTATTTTCAGCATAAATTGGAATTCTATTATGTCAATTTGTAGACCACAAGCACACAAATGAATTGCGCGCACAGCCACATATACAGATATAGTTGAGATAATAAGTTTATAATTAATTTCAGAAATTAATTGTGTACTAATGCGTTGTTTTATACCGTATTTCTTCTCATTGCAGGTAAGCGTTGGCCTTTTGGATGGCATGAAAATTAAGTTGGCATTCATTTTAGCCAAATAATTCACATCACATTACCGCAATGTGCAAAATGTGCGCAATTATAAACAGAGTATGTATTTATGTATATTCGCATTTAATTCAGATTTATCGAACATTTAATTGCACTAAATTCCAGTAATATTCGAAATATATTTCTAGCTAAAAATTGTTGGAAAATTTGTTGGCTGTTTATTTGCGCAAAATTGAAAAGATTTATTGTATTGAACCAGATATATTTTAGCATTTTAATAAGTGGTTAGAAAAACTTAATTTATATACTGTTCTATTAGTTTGTTTTGCTATGCCTAAGAGATATGAGTCTTGTATTAAGCAATTTATCTTACACTGTGGATAGAAGTAGGAAAGACGTGGATAAAATAGTTGTAAGCTGTCTTTATTAGAACTGAGTTTTTAATCATATTGCTTGTGGTTTGAATATAAAATAATTTGATGTTCCAAAATTCACTGCAAAACCTCCAACCATCCACTGGAATACACTACTGTATAAGACACTTAATTTTCTAGGCATACTTTGTTGGGAAAAATATCAAAATTTTCGATATTACTTGATCAACCTGAGTCATGAAGGCACTGGCTATACCAGTGTAACCCATGAAAAATTAGGAAATGTTCGTGAAATTTTTTATAGAAGGTATCGAAGTTTTTTGAACATAACAAGCTATACGATATTTTCAGCTATATTTTAAGCTTTTTTATACCAAATATAACGAAGTTATGTGCTATCTTGGGAGGTACCAAAAAAAAAAGTTCCTCATATGCTGACATGATTCCGGCCGAATGAGTAGCTGAAACAAAAAACTTAAAAAAGGTTTTAAAGTGGAAGACATTTCCTATACAATGATCTACGTTTTTGAAAAATATCGAAAATTAACAAAAAAAAAATTAGGGTTTTTAGGTAAAAAAAATTGTAGCTTTTTTAATGCCAAATTAACAATTTTCAACAAATTAAAAATATCGTAGGTCATTGTATAGGAAATATATTCAAGAATATTCAGTTTAAATTGGAAGTCGATCGGTCAATCAATCTCGTATCAATTTCTCGTTGAGTTATGATGTCAGCAGTTTTGAGAAATGTCATTTCGAGAAAAACGGTGCGAGCGGTCGCTCTTTAGAACGCTGCCATTCAAAAACAATTCAAGATACCTTATACCTTACCGCCTTCACAGAATATTTTTGAAAGTATAAACAATCGAATAAGCAAAAAAATAAAAAATCGATTTTTTTTTGAAAATGTCACACTGGTACAGGCCCTTAACAGCTTCTGGACTCTACTGACAACAGTTTGTAAGCTTCAACTTTGAATTTCAGATACAAAATAGAGCACTAAAACCACAGAATTTGCTTGAACTAGGCTCAGGTGTATGAAATCGCCATATACATATACATATATTCAGTAAAAATGAGTTGAAACAGCTTCACAATTTAATTTCGATCTCTAGCAACGAACAACAGTCTTCAAAATAAAACATAGCCCTACCATGCTGCGCAACAGATTTATAAAAGAGCACTAAAAGCCAGAAATGCCGAACTGTCGCAGCTTAAGGAGAACTGGAAATATTTTAATGAGTCATATTCCAGCAAATGACTTCCATCAATCCAAAGTCTCCGGGCTGCAATTAACCAGGCGGCGCGACGAACACAACGACACACATGTGAGCAGCAGCTCAAACAGTTCAGGAAGGCAGTTGCTTATGAGTGAGTGTGTGTGACTTTATGACACGACACTGTCCAAGTGTGAATATGTGCACCGCGTGTGTTTGTATGGGTTTTAGTGTTGGCTTGACCAGCCATGAGCGTTTTGCACTGTTGATATTTGGGTCAACGCATAAAAATTTTAATAACTACAACAGCAACAACACGGCAAGTGAGTAAGCCATAAACACTAACACTTTTATAAATAAGCAAACACAAGCACGCAACAGCAGGGAGAGCAATGGCAAAAGCTGGATTAACTTTTACTTTCGCCACGCGCTCGCACGTTCGCTGTTTCACTGCTATGCCAAATGCAGCATTTAACACTTTTGCAGATGTGAGTACACACACATACAGACAGACGCTGCGTTGCGTTGCTGTTAAGTGCAATTCGATTTGCGCTTTGCCAGCGCGTTGAGCCAACTTGGCTTATGCAAAAATGGGTCAAATGTTTGTGTGCAAACAAATGGAAATAAAAACTGCATGCGAGTCGTAGAAAGCGCGTGAGTGCGAGCATTGAACATAAATTTTTCAAGCGGCGAAACTGCATCAAACGCGCTCAAATGCGACAAATGCCAAAGACCCATTAACCTCCTTTCGAATGCGCCTCACTGCCACACACTAGATATAACAATGAAATCGCGGCCTGAAACAAGAAGCGAAGCAAGCGCGCATATGTATAAGTGTTTGTCACAGAAAACAAATAACTGAAAATAAATATATTTTACGCAAAGGCGGCGACTGCGTGAAGTAGCTACTGCCAAGTGCTGTCAACACGAAGAAAGTCTACGCACGCGAGCTGCCACCAACTTTGGCACTAGACTCGGAGCTCCGGTCTCAGTGCCAAGTGTGTGGAAACATCTGAGAAGGAAAGCAGAAAATATGATGAATTGCGCACACTTTTACTGCAAGCGCTGAGGCTGTATGACAAAGGTGAAGGCAGGAGAGGCGCAGCAGCCTGTGCTAAAACAAACACGCGCACCTTCAGTGGCAAAAACGAAAGCAACAACAGCGAACAGCATCATATTGGCAGCGATATCAGCATCAGCAGCAGCAGCGTGGCTGTCTCAGCATCCAGGACCTGAGCCAGCTTTGGCCAGCACCAGAAATATCACGGGTAGCTGCATCAGCATACAGTACGCAGCATTTGTCGAGCAGCAAATACAGGCTGTGAACAAAAACTGCACGAGCTGTGCTACGACAACTACTCTCAGCTCTGCTCTGCTTTGCTGCTGCTTTGCGGCTGCTTCTTCGGTACATGTGACATTCTGCAATAGCAGCTTTTTAGGCGCGCATGCTCTCTTTGCCGCAGACTGCCGCTCTCGCTCAGCAACTCTGCACGTTGCTCTTAAAAGCGCCACTTTCTGCGTATTGGTATACGTGCGCGAGAGTGTCTGTGTGCTTTTCCAATTGTTGATTTCCAATCGTAAATTTCGTGCAGCGTTTTAGGCGCAGCAAACGTTGCTTATTGCTTTTGACGAGCAGCTTCGCTTGCATACATATTTAATAGCCATATGTGTATATCGCGCAATAAATATAGATTTTTATACCTGTTTGAGCATTTATATGCCACTTTACTAATTAAATTGCGCCGCTCTTTAAGGACTTGAACTAAGCCTCAGAGATGTTAGCCCTTTTATAACCAGAATTTTGGTATATTTAAATTGTTCATGGTTAACTGTGCAGTTTACTGTTATGTTATTCCAATTTTGTTCAATATATTTGGTTATTATGATGGCTTCTCTACTCAACTCTCCATTCTATTAAAGCATACAGAACAATATATCATGGCCAAAGGTGTGAGACATATATTATTTTATTGTGGCAAGTGTTCATATACAATGGAAGGTACTTGTAGATGAGACAGCTGCCTTCAGGTCTGACGAATTAATTTTAATTAATTAAAATTATAAACATGATCATGATGTGATGTGAATATAGTCTCAAATGATGATACATTTATTTATCTTGATGATGTCATGTGTCGACTAGTCAAAATAGTATCAAATGATGATATGATAAAAATTCAATTAGCTTGATGATGTGATGTGTAGTCTCAAATAGTGATATGATGTAGTGAAGTGGGATACTTTATAAGTATATACATAAATATGGATGCAGTGTGTTGCTATAAAAAGAAGCCTTATATCATATGATGGATTGAGATCCGAAGTGATGTCATATGTGGACTAGTGATATGATGTGAATGTGATAATATATTATATTTAGTTTCGTGCGTTGTTATAAAAAGGGATCTCATGTGATGTGATGGATTGAATTGCGATGTGGCGTCATATGTAGACATGTGATGTGATCGATTTTGAATGATATATCATGTTTGTGATCGTGTGCTGCTATAAAGAGAAGTAAGATCTCATAAGTGAACTTGTGATGTGATTTGTTGTAATATGATATTATAATATATTAATTTCTGATCGTGTGTTGCTATAAAGAGAAGTTTAATGTGATATGATGAATTAAGGGACGATGTAATCGCATATGAGAACTTGTGATGTCATCTGATGTGATTATATGATACGATATTATGTTTAAGCTCGTATATGAGTTGATGTAATAGCATGCGCTGATACTGTAGAACATTACAATTACAAATTTGAATATTTTTACTGGGTGATAGGTGTTTAAGAAATCATTTTTCTGTATCCACATACCAAGTTTCATTATCCAAATTAAATGAAAATATATAGAGTACATATGTATGAGATTAAAGAAGCCATTCTCTGAGAGACTCTAAAAGAGATGCTCTTAAGAAATATATACCAGTTGAAGGTATATTTTATCGAATCAAGCTCGAGTTCAATACTTTCTCGAACAAAAAATATTAATTATACTACTTTGTTCTCAAAAAAGCTCCAAACAGCCAAATAATTTCTTCATTTCCTATGAACAAGCACTTACTGCTCTTACATATAACTTCTGTATATACATATATTCTACAGAAGAAAATGTTTTTTTTTTTTTTGGCACATATCTTCCTTTAGTTATTTGTGCCGCTAACTCAATTTTCCTGCTACTTGTTTTGCCACACAGCTTACAGCTTGTTCTGCAACTTGTTTTCTTTGCGCTTAGTTAGCTTTTGGGCGCTCACGCTTCCGTGTAACTATCTAATTTCAGCGCTCCGTTTCATATTTTCTCATAAATTCTACTTAACCAACGAACAACAGTATATACACATAGACAACATGTGGCGCACTTTCATGTTTGCGGCGAATGGGTTTCTTCTGCTGCTCGAATTTTGCTGCTTAAGATCGTATTAAGATGGCGAAATTTGTTGTTAGTGCAGCACAGTGGCAGCATAAACGACAACAGAGCTGCGCGTTATTTTAATTACTAGATGTAGTTGTGCGAGTGTATGCATACACATATGTATGTATGTATGTAATAAGTTGTGGTTTGTCTTCACAAAAACTATATATGAGCTTCTCCTATATGAAAGCAAGCAAATTCACAGCAACAACACAACAACAGCAACAATATACATTTACTTATGCCTGTATGTGTGTGTAGGTATTTATGCACATCTTTCATCCTTCCTTATCATCAACACCAACACCACCGCTGCCAACACCAGCAACATTCTTGACGACATCACCGTTGCCTCTTGTAGCTTTCACGCTTCCCACTCAAGCGTCCGCGGCGCGTCTGCTCGAGCCTCGTCAGCAACGCCGCCGCCGCTCGTGTCGAGTGCTTGCGCTCGGGAAATATGGGTCAAGTTTTTGTTATTCCAACTAAAGTGGAATAAGTGCTGAATATTCGGGTGAAGTGTAGGCGGCAGAAGCGCGCTGCCGCTATTGCTGCCGTTGCTGTGTGTGTGTGCTTGTGCATTAAAGGTACACGACAACAACAGCTGAAGTATTCGGCAAACAACAGCGACAGCATTAACACCAAAAGCAAAAAGTGCGCCAAGGCAAGCCATTTTGTGTGGCAGCAGCAGCAGCAGCAGCAGCAGCATATCGTAAAAACATTAATGCTTGTACTTGCGAAAGCAGGGCAAGAAAATGCCAAAGCAAATATGGATTCACCTTTTACACACACACACACATATGAAATGCTTGTGTTTGTATATATCGCAGAAAGTGTCTGTGTATACTTTCCGTTTGCTCTTGCACAGCGCTATCGCAAATTATATGCCAACGCATTAATGCATGCACTCATTATCAATTTGCCCAACGGCAGGCAGAAGACAGCTGCTGGCTGAAGATAGCGCGCTCAAGAGCAGAGTGCAGAGTGCAAGTGCGAGTATGTTTATGCAAAGCAGTTGCAGCATCGCTACAAGTATGAGCGAGTGTATGTTGTTGTTTGTGTATTTTGACATCAATTCGCTTTCATAAAGCGAGTATTCTATTAACCTCTTGCTTTCTTACCTCGTGACCGAGCATGTTATCCACTCCACATTGGATGCTCCAAAAAATTTAAGACCGTTGAGATTTCATGAAATCTCCAAATGTGAAAGCTCATGAGCTCATGCTCACTTGCTTAGCACCAACTAATTTCGTTTTAAAAATCTTGACCTATTTACCGGACCTTAAGAGATTTCTTAGCGTGTGGCATTTCAAAGGAAATATATAGATGTAAATATGAATTTTGCTTATCATGTGCTCACTTCATGAGTGAAATTAAATGGTATCAACTTTTTTTGCTTTCACATGACTTGAAGGTGTCTTTAATGTGAAATATTTGAAAGACACAATCCGCATCAAAGCGAGTCTTCAACATATCGCTGATTTGCGCCCACGCCCCAACGGAAGAGAAGGACGATGTGACCAAAGATGCTTTCTATGAGCGCCTAGAACGCACCTATGAGCGCTGCCCCCGCCACGATGTAAAAGTCGTGCTTGGCGATTTTAACGCCAGGGTGGGTAAAGGAGGTGTCTTTGGCACAACAGTCGGAAAATTCAGCCTCCATGACGAAACATAGCCAAACGGCCTGAGGCTGATCGACTTCGCTGGGGCCCGAAATTTGGTCGTCTGTAGTACCAGATTCCAGCATAAGAAAATACATCAAACTACTTGGCTGTCTCCTGATCGAAACACGCGGAACCAAATCGATCACGTTGTGATAGACGGAAGGCATGTCTCCTGAGTTTTAGACGTGCGTACGCTCCGAGGACCGAATATAGACTCGGACCATTATCTGGTAGCAGCGAAGATACGCACCCGCTTCTGTGCAGCAAAGAACGCGGGATGGGATAGATACCGAAAGCTGAAGAGGGAAGCGAGACGCATCTGCAGACAAAAAAAAGAAAGAGGCCGAAATGCGTGAGTACGAAGAGCTAGAGAAGCTGGCAGACAGAGGTAATGCTCGAAAATTTTATGAAAAAATGAAGCGACTTAACGAAGGTTTCAAGACCGCAGCATCCTCATGTAGAGACCAAGGTGGTAATCTGTTAGCAAACAGCAATAGGACAAGGGGCTACATGCTTCTATGCTTCTAATAGTGAGTCTGACGTTCCTGACCTCGCAAGCTCATCAGCCTTACAATTCCCCGCGATTCCGCAGTGGCCAGGAACCTAGACTAATCTAAATGAGAAGTATAACGATGCCACCGTCAGTAAGGATAGGCATTCCTTAACCAACCTTGAGCGCGTAGTCAGTGAACTTGGGCTAGTATCGCCGCTCTACTATCCGAGTGGATCGTCACCTCCCTAAAGGTTGGTGCGTTGGTTAGGTGGATAGAAAAAATCAACCAAATGAGATTTCTTTAAGACAAAATGCATAGCGCAGCCATTAATCAATCGGCGACTAAAAGAATTGCAGCGAGAGAGTCTAGTACAAAAATTCAGTGCAATCAATAAAGAATAGTAGAAGAAAGCAAACAATACAGAAAGTATAAAAACACAGTCAGAAATGCCAAAAATTCCAAGAAACAATATTTTTCCTCGACAGAGCTTCTCCGAATTCACAGCGCCACACATAGAACGGGCATATAAGCTACAAAAAAAAAAGACTCAAAGCCAAGCGCTTACGCTCAACAGAGTATATACGAGCATGTATGTAGCTCTGACAGACATTTTTCGTTGTAGGAAATCCGGATAAATTTTGAAAAATGACTGAAAATCCGTTTTCGCGTTTCGTTTTCGTTTGTGCCCGTGACGTTAAGTAATTGAGTCTAATAAGCGGATATGCGGAGGCATGTGAGCGCAAGTGTTGTTGTGATTTTCCACGCTAGATTTATGCTGGGCCAATGTAGACATGCATGCATGTATATGAGTCTGTGTGTGTTTGTGCGCCGACGTTATGTGTCATGCTGTTAGCTAGTAGCTGTCGCTCAAGCATTGAGTACACAATCGAAGCGTTGAAATCAGTAGAAAAGTGTTGAGCAAATACTGCTTGGGCATGTGGAGGTGAAGGAGTTTTCCTAATAAGCAAGCTTATGCCGTTATATATGGGTTTCTCAGTTACAACAAATATGCACACACGCGCTCAAGTGCTTGCAGATATATGCGAGAGTGTGTGTGCGTAAGTAACTAATACGCACACACTCATTGCCAGTTCTGCGATTTTAAGCAGCATATTGAAGCGTAAATTCATTTATCATTGACAGACTCAAGTCAAAGTTGCCAGAAATAGCACGAGAATCGCAGCGTACAAATTGTTTGAGAAATGAGCGAATTGGAAATCTAGCAATCGATAAATTAAGACAAAATGTGGAAAAATCCGAAACGGGGAGAATTTATAAATAACGTTGGTTCAACAGTTGCCAAGTGTTTTTGTATGAGTTTGCTGTTGATTGAGTGATGAAGCTGAAAACGAAATTCATATAACGGTTGTTTACATTGTCAGCAAGTAGTGGATATAGAATTTTACTATTCAAAGTTAGCGATAACCACACACTTTCCAATTTTTATGTTCAAAAGAGTATTTTGAAGCTTTTGAGTTGGACTTGTAATGCTACAGAGTCTATAGTAATATATGTATATTTCAAAAGCCGTTTATTGGTCTCCAAAAGTCATGAACATATTTTTTGTAGGAGAGCGTTCGTTATGGTACTATCTTAAGACAAAAATTATAAGTTTTTGGGGATTTTTGCTCAAATTTCAATAAATTTTGATAATCAATCATCTCCACTAATAAATAGGTATCAAAAATACTATATAACAATAAAAATAGAATATAATTAAACTTTAAGGGTTTAAAATTGTTTACCACCCCTATATAACAGATTTTCACTCCAACTTCTAGTAAGAAATTGGAAGATCTCACTAAAGAATATGAGCTTAAAATATCCCTACTCTAAACATTTTTTCATTTCAACAGCACAGCTGCAATGACGTGGGTGTCAGTCGACATGGCTCCACACATTGGACTTGAGCCAGCCTGTCAATCGGCGCGTCGAGTCGGCTGGCCATGTGGAGTGCGCGGCGTATTTAGCACAATCAGGCGAGGCATAGGCGAATAAACTGCATTCCAATATGAAATCACAAACGCACAGTCATGGCGTCTAAGGCGGCGCTGGTTGCATCAAGGCTGACACTTGCCGCCAGACTGATGTGAGCTATAAAAAGCTTTGTTGGCGATTGAAGTAGAGCAGATCGCTTCCTTTATGTGTGTTGAGTTTTGTGTTTGCGTATTTTTAATTTCCACTGTGTTGCCTTGGCCACATTTTTGTGTTTGTTTATTTTCTATTTTCAGCGTTTGTATCGATGTTGGCATACAACAAAAGCAACAACAATAAAGCAGATACAAACTGCTGAGCGAATTCAGACGCGTTAAAGATAACAATGCAACGTATGTGTGTGTGCCTGTGATGATGATATATCATTATTTGCGTTTAGTAATCACTTGTGGGCTTTGCGCTTTTTGCCTGCTCTCCCGCCATGGTTGTATATCAACTCATTGTTTGCGGCGCCACACACACACACACTCGCATATTTGTTTATTCGCTATAATGCGTTGTCATCTTCACCCCACTTTCCTTGAATCTGTTGTGTTCTGTGCGTCGGTGTGGAAAAATATACGCACACAGCCATAAATAATGACTGGCAGAAAATTATTAAAAAAATATGGTCTGCGTCGTTGGAAATGGCACACACAATATTTGCATTTAAAGCGTACGAAATGACCGATAACCGTCGCTTAATCGGGTGCCCCTTGCTTTTCACAGCTCCAGTGTATTCTAATTTTAACCTAACAGAGTAATATCTACACATCCAATTTTGGTACTAGGGGGCGAGTTGATATTTGTGATATTGGGAAGTGAATTATTTTGCTATATATTTAATGGGTGGGTTATCCTATATATATACCCCAATGCATACAATCTGATATATAATTTATACTAAATTTTTTTTGAAAAATGCTTGAAATACCCTTTAATAAAATTTCATAATTTCTAAAAAATAATTTTCCTTTAATTTTTTCATTAAATAATATATCACATTCTTGAAATTTTTATGTCTAAATCAACATTTCTGACTGATTTCATATAACTTCACAAAATCTTCAAGCAAGATTTCCTACTACTTTGAAATAACAAGCCAAAGCAACACCTTAGTTCATACCCATATTTTCATATTTGGTTATAACCGTGTCTATAGCCGAGTGTTAATTCTATTGAGTGGACTAAAAATAGCAGAAAATATTCATTTCGATCCGCCACTGCACGATATCGCGCCGCGCGTCCGCAATTGAGAATTGAAAAATCCCACTTGACTTCGATTTATTTTTATGATAAGCCAAATTGACTACATAAAATGGCTGAGTGCAGCCAACTGCGCAGTGACAACCGAACAATTGCAAACAAATTAACTACAATGCTAACAACAACCGCAAACGCGGCGTAGCCAGTGACCGATGGCGGAGCGCGGGGCGGTCGAAGCGGTCGAGCAAAGGTGTCAGAAAACGAAATAAAAACCGAAGCAATCGTAGCAACGGCATTCGCCAGCAAACAATCGCACGCCGCGCTGCAGGCATTTTTATTTTTTGGCAAATTGCCAATGAACACGCCGACAACAATGACAAGCAACAATTGCTGGTGGCGCTGGTGGTGTTGATGCCCAATCGCCAGCGCTCGTTCGCTCCCTGACTGTTTGTCTGCCGTGTTGACGTTGCTGTTGTTGTTGCGACAACACGATAACAACAAGCGGCTAGCAATGGCATTGCCAGCCAGCAGCCGCTAATGTGGCTGCGGTGCGCGCGGCAAACAACGGTTAGACTGCATTGAGCTAACTAAAAATATGATAGCTTTATTTGGCGTGCGCTCGGTCCAGATCAACACTGCAGGTATGCGCTGTTTGCCAGACACTCACACACACATACACATTGCGGCAGCAGCTCAATGCCGACCATTCTTACTAGAGCTTTCATTCGTTCATTCATTCGCTGTTTGCACTATTCCGCGCATGCTGCCACATCGAATTGCACTGCATTTGCACGCCGCGGCAATAATACCTGCGGAATTCAACTATTACACACTTTAGTTGCCGGCGCTGCCGCCCCTGTTGCTTATTGCTGTTGATGGCTCATAATGCGGGCATTTTCCGGCACTTTTATGTCTGCTCGGCTTCATCACGCTCAAATATGCAACTGTATTGCGTGCGAATGTCTGTGCTGGCTTGAATACTGGCAAGATATTTGCACTCACAATGTGATCACCGCTCTCTTACAGCCCGCAGGCCCCGCTTGTTTGCCATAGCAGACACAATTGCGCAATTTCGTGAAAATTTCCAAAAAATCAGACAAATATTTATTTGCAAAAGTGTGAACGAAAGAAAATTCGTTCTCTGCAATAAATATGTGTGCTTGCTCCAAAGCGCTCGCTCTCCATTCGGTGCACCGTGTTGTATGAGTAACACGAATTCATTGCTTGTCTGCTGACACCTGCTGTTGTTGTTGTTGTTGATTGCGCTTGCACATTAACTCACATCTACAATCATTTTCTTGTCGTCCATTATGCTTTTCACCATTATGCTTTTCCTCAAACGTTTTCCTCATATTATTGCTTTGCATGGCTGTTGCCAGCTTTGGCAGTTGTGCATTTGCGCCAACTGCTGTCGTAATTTCTGCTTTCTACTTGCTGTGGTTTGTCACTTTAACTGCAATTGCAGTTTTAAATGGCAGCTAATAAAAGTGCAAGCAATGCGCTGCCATTTATTTATTTATTTATTTTTTTGATTTTTATTTTCGATCTTGCTCGCTGACTGTGCTGTGGGTTATGTGAGGCACACAGCGTGCTTTTAAGTGATGTTAGATCTTAATGTATGAGCAGCACATCACACGTGAGTTGCACTCATAACTTTAGTGTCCTTTTAATATTAGCCACCAGCGTGTGCTGTGAGCAATTAATATTTATTTGACTTTATGCGTTCGGTGTATGCAATAAACACTTTCTCGATTTATATTTGTCATAATTTGAAATTATATAAATGAATAAAAGTTAGTAATGCGAAAGCATAATATCCTATTAAACAGCATTAGAAAGTTCTTTGTTGTATTTGTTAATCGAAAAATATGATAGTTTACTACAAGTATATATGGTATTCCTCTAGGAAGCACCTTCTTTTACATTATGAAATATTACTCAACTACGGCAGCTCTTGAATGGATACTTAACCTGCCGCCAATAGATTTCTTTGCCGAAATATATGCGGCAAAATCTGCGGGCGACTACTGGCGGGAGGAGAATTTACGTATAGAACTTTTGGGCACAGCTCGGTGGGTAGGGGCGGTTTGGCAAGTACCGACTACTTGACCCCACTCATGAACTGGGAAAGAAGATTCCGGGTGAACCTGGAAAAAGACGGCTCGCGTAGGGGAATGATAACCTCACGCAGCACATTGAATATCTACACGGATGGTTCGAAAATGGAGGACGGGGTAGAGGCGGGAATATACTTTTTACTTCCGATCCACTGCAGTATTTTTCAAGCGGAGGTGTTTGCTATTGGGAAAGCCGCAGATCTAGCCCTCATTACAGCAGGCGGCTACTCCAAAGTCAATATCTACGTAGAAAGTCAAGCAGCAATCAAGGCAACAACCTTGGTTTGCATTTCGGCCAAAAGTGTTTTGGATACCAGGGTGGCAGTGGTGAGAGTTGCTAGAAACACGTGTCTTCACTTCTGCTGGGTGCCACGACATAAGGCATTGAAGGCAACGAGATTGTGGACGAAATTGCCAGGCATGTGGTGTAAAACTGTCTTCCGGAAACGCGACCGACATTGGCAAACCCATGCACTGTCTATACGATGATCTAGACAGGGTCATGACAAGAAATATCCTAACACGTTGGACAAATATACCGGGGTGTAAAACCGCTAAAGCCATGAGTAAAACGGTAGACCTGAAGTACATCAACTCATATTGTCATATAGAAGGGACTGTAGGAGTTTGGTGGAAATACTCACAGGCCACTGTCTGGTGGCGGCACATGCCTACAAAATGGGACTTACAGATCGAGATGACTGCAGGAAATGTTAAGAGCAAGGTGCAATAGAAACATTGAAGCATCACCTGTGCACCTGTCCTGCATTGTCAAGCCAACGACTTCGCTACTTGGGGGCCTCACAATATGAGAATCTGGAAAAGGTATCGAAAGTGAGGCCGCAAAAACTTTTAAAATTCGCGTCAAGGATGACTACTCCTCGTGGACAACGTGACGGCACTCCATGTGGTATCGCAAAGGACTTACATGCAGGTGTAGCGTACTGACCTACCAGTATAACCAAACCTATTTTTTATTGAAAAAGTATTATATTTAATCAATGAAATAAAATATTTTCGAACAAATTTTGAGAAAAATTCCTATGTGCTCCTCCAATGTAAAGCTTAGTCTTTAAATTTCAGCAGTAAATACATTAAACTAAACTTATTAGTACGCCTAATCCATCACTAGTTAACAATAAAAGCATATTAAATAATTAATTTAAATCAGTACTGCTGCAATGCTGAGCCAGCTCAGTCGATATAACCTAATTCAAAATTGCTTGAACATCCATTCCAAACCCATTTAGCCCATTTAAAGCCTACAATGCTCCCATGTCGAAAATACCGATAACACACACGCATAAATAGTGATGTTAAGTGAGCTCATTTAATGCGTGCTAAGCATAACAAAACCCGTTCATAATTCCTACAAAATACTAACAACAATAACAACAACACAAACATATACATATACATACATGTATTAGCAATAAAGGCAATAAAGCGAATGGAAAAAGGGTACACAATGAAATAACAATAATGCAATCAGTAAAAAAGAGGGAGTAAGGAAGTGGGTGGGATGGGAAGAGGAAGTGTGTATGTAATGGCTAAATGGCCCTGTTGGCTAACATATGTGCGTGTGTCTGTGTGAAGGTAAAAATCTGTTTCAGCCGCAGTGTAGAGGAATGGCAATACAAAGCAATTATAAAAGTAGTTGGCCGATCAACCGCACGCGCTGGCATTTAAGCGGCGACGGTGACTCGGTTGCCACTGTTAACCCCTATTTGTTGTTTAAATTAAAAGAATTGACGCATTGTTAATTTTGACAGAAATATTATGAACAAAAGTTTGTATAAAATCTCTCTGGAACTTAAATAAAATTGAGTCTGTGAAAACTGAATTGACAGACGATTACTGACAGTATCAAATTCCGACCCGAAGCAGTTTATACAGTTTCAAACAGTTTCTTAAAAATCTGTTATATAAAAGAAATTCAGCAGCACTGATAGTAGAAATAGTGATCCAGAGTCCCCCACCCCTTCAATGTCAAACACACTACTCTACTATAAAGATTTGCATATATGTAGTCATTCCCTCCAACCCAACACGGACATTCATTCAACATAAGCTACCCCATTCAAAAATATGGTCAATAACAAACAAACAACAGTCATTTAGGTAACTATATTGTAAACGAATGTAGTGCAGGCCATTCGGAGTACGCCGATCAATGCCATTGCCCAAATGGTCAGCGGTTAGCCTAAAAGGAAAACATTGCTGACCGCGCACATTCGCCGCACATAAATTGTCGGGCCAAAAAAACGGAAAGTGAAAAGGGAGCGCATGAAAATGAAAGGGTGTCGTGTTGGGCCCAACAAAAATCAGACTGGCAAACTGCCGCTTAAATTACATAGTGGCCAATTTGGTAGTTTTGCTTTTGTTTCTCTCCATACACTTTGTGCATGAGCAACTAGACAACAAAAGCAGAGAAAACAGCAACCATTCCCATACACACACTTGTGCACTTGTGCATACACGAAGACGAAGGGTGACCAACAAAGTCCTTAAGCCTATCAGATGGCGTGTAGAAACAGTAGAGGAGGGCCAGGGTGGCCTTAACCAAAACCATTCAAACGTGGCAAAGCAAATACGAAACCTTCGCAGCTTAATGCATGCCGACACAGCACTGTCTGTGTGCTTGTTTGTTTGTCTTATAGGCTTCGCTGTTTGTTGCTTAGTTGTGGCAGGGGTCTCTACTAATGTTATGTTAGCGCAGATAGTCTTAGACATTCAATTTTCTGCAAATCCGCAAGTTTATCACTTTTGCGACGAAAACTTAACTCCTTGCTTACTTTCATATAAAGTAAATGTATATGCTCAAGTTTACATACAGCTGTTACCCGTCAAGAAATACGTCCATTGGTCAGAGTAATCCTATTAGCACTAGTTCAATCCGAGTTGTAAACTGGTTGTATTGAGGATGCTTCAACGCTCGTTATATAAAATATTACAATTACAAACTGATTTATGGCAAAGTTTCAAGAATATCGGTTTCATGCAGACATGAGAACAATTTGTCGCTCACTGAGATGCTGTTCGATTTGGAGGACCTCATCTCTCTACCACCAAAGAAAACTCTCAATATGACTACGAATAATAGCATATGATACTATATACCCATATTTGACGAAAAACAAAACCTGCCTACCTAGGTTGATAGTATATAAGCCCCAGAAGCGTCTTGAATATCGTTTAGAAGATAATCCGAGCTATCCTATACCGTCTACATTTTTCTTAAGAGCATTATGAAAATATTTTTTGGTTTTACAAGATTCTAGAGTTTTCATTCGGAGATAGATTCTCCAAATATAGATCCTATATGTGCACAAGAGCCGCTATGGTCTGGGTGATTTTTTTCTCTGTACTATATAAACACATTCTGAAAAGTAATGAAGTCGAATGAATGGTGGCGTAGAATACAATCTAAGTCAAACTAGTATCAGTATTTTTTCCATAATATTATTATATATATTTCTATATAAACACAATATCTCTATCCAATGATATTATCTAATATATAAAATTCTCGTGTCACAGTTTTCGTTGCCATACTCCTCCGAAACGGCTTGACCGATTTTGATGAAATTTTTTGTGCTTATCCGGTATCTATGAGAATCGGCCAACATCTATTTTTCATCCCCCTAAATGTTAGGGGTAGTCCACCCCTAAATTTTTATATTTATTTTTTAGACAAAATTTTTAATTTCTCTTTTTTTATGATACAACATACAAAAATACATACAATCCTCAATTTTCACCCTTCTACGATCAACCCTTATTTTTTAATAGCCATTTTAGTAATTTAATCATTTTTCCTCTCCGGTCGAAAACTGATCAATCGTCATTTAATTAGTTATCCCCGCCAGATGTCTACAGGTGTCACTTCTGACCCAGTAAACAGCAAGGAGTAGGGATGAGAACGAAGCCGGTCCCCTTTCTTTCTCACTCCCTACACAGTTGTCGGCCATCATTATTGTTTATGCATCAAGTGTAGTAGTAACGTTGACAATTATTATTTTGCTATCTCAGTGTAACTCTCATATTAACTTTTAATCATTCCTATTTGTTCGTTTGTACCGCAAAAAAAACGAGAACGGCCAAACCGATGTGGCTAATTTTAGTCTTGAAATATTCGTTGAAGACCAGAAAAAGATTAGAAAGTGAGTAAATATGGAAAAATTGCGAGGATGATAATAATAAGAGAATTTTATTCGAGTTGACAAGAAAAATATAAAAAGAGAAAACAAAAAATAATATTTTGAAGGTTGTCATTGTTGCTTTGTTACAATATTTTTGTTATTGTTCAATTGTATAAGGTTGTGTCGATAGCTCAAAACAATTTGTAACAAATAAGAAAAAGCTAACTTCGGGTCCAATCGAACATTTTATACTCTCGCAATTTATTGATGTAATTTTATTAAGATAACGCACAATTCGACCTATATATTCGGCATAAAGTCCAATAGAAAATCTTCATATATAGTATATGAGGACTGATGTAATTCCAGAACCAATTTCAATCATTTTCACCACCAAGGTTAACGGGAATAGAGGCAACTTGGCACCTGTTAGTAGGCAAACAAACGACACTTTCGGCTTTGAAATTACTCCTAAATTGCAAATGAACGAAACACCAGTCGAAGATTTTCCAAATATTCAAGAAGTCGCTGGAGGTACTGCACAGGACTTTAAAAGATCTTGATTGTCGATGAACGTTTTTGGTGGAGCCAGGATTCTGTTAGCAGGTGATTTACGCCAGACTCTTCCAAATATTCCTGGATCAACTATTACTGACGGGCTAATCGCATGCCTAAAATCATTTAATTTATGGCGACACATAAAAAATCGCCAATTAACAACTAACATATGAGTTTCTGCAACAATATCAAATTGCGATTGTAGAAGCAGTTAAAATGGTAGGGTCGCAGTTGACACCTCGATGGATCAATAGCATTTCCAGCAGATTTCTGTCACACAAGAGAAATTTTCCTGACATGAAACCTCAATATAATAACCATAAATGACTGATTGAATGACCTATATTGGTGGTAAAAAAACAAAGATATCGATGATCTTAATGCGACAATTTAGAATTTCGGTCCAAGAGAGTTGACACAGCTACAAACCAGGATGACGTAGTCAATTATCCCAAACCATTTAATATTGTCTGTACTATCACCACTCACTTTGCAATTAAAAGTAGTGTGAGTTGTAATCAGGCTGCGTAACATAAATCTACCTCGAGTAATCAATATCGTCGCCGAAGCCTAGATTGGACCAACTTAATTTATTGTATACCTTAGCCACAAAAACCTGTGGCCGGGTCTGCTAGTATAGTATATGAATTAGTCAATACTAATTTCCATAATACATATTTCTATCATGAATTATATAAAAATGTTACAAACTTCTTCTAATAACATTTCCTTTCAAAGATAAAATGAAAATCTCTCATTCTTTAATACAAAATATAAAGATGGAGCCGAAAGTAACTTGAAGCTTCGTATTTGAGTTGAGCAAAACCACTATCAGGCATGAAAACAGAAAAGCGGCTGTCCACAGCACTAATTCGCTTTGTTTTCCAGTGTTCCGTAAAAAGTGCGAACACAAATATTTCAACAGAGTGGACAGCAAACAGGAAGACAACAATTCGACCACAGCAAAACAGGAAATCCCAGGCCGTTGATAACGACAGCAACAACAGCAGCAGTAGCAGTAGAAATGAAGCCTACGAAGCGCTCACAGATTTATGTGTGTATTGCTGCTGAAGGCGCCTCTGGATGTGTATGTGTGTGTGTTTGTGAAGCGAAGTGCAAATATTGCTTTGCTTGAATGAATCTAACAAAGAGTTTACTTATAGTTGTAATGAAGTATATAAAGTGTGCACACAGCAACAACTCAGCATATTGATATTACAAGACACACACACACATTCACATACATACATGTACAACTATCAACATTCTGAATAGGCTTTACGAACGACTTAGTTCGATAGAGACGCAAACAAATGACATGCCATAACGGCAAATGGTCAGTCAAACCGAAACGCTCTACTCTTTCTCTCTATACATATATACATATGTATATATGTGTGTGTGTTTGTTTGTTGTGCTTTCTTGTTGTTATAAATAGCTGGTGATTTGCCTAAATGCTGAGACAAATGTGCTTGGTTTTGATTCGGCAGCATTGTTTAACAACTTCGGAAGTTTATGGCAGCAGTACGATATGAGACTGAGCGCATATGTGTGTGCCTGTGTGCGTCTAGGAAATATTACCGAATATGTGACATCTGTTTTGAGCATCATGAACGTTGTAATTTGATAGGAAAGCAGCAGCAGAAGCGAGTTTAGAGAGGCGTGTCGGCTATTTGCAAGCTGCAAATTGAAGTTGCTTTATGATTACGCATTCAAATCCAATGAATTTCAAAGTAGACATCCAGCAACTTCCAGCTATTATCCACATATGTATACTATATCCGTACGCAAGCAGCATGCGTAGCGTATTCGAGATAATTTAATTTAATATTTCATATGAGACAGTTCTGAAGGTGAAGACGGAAGTTAAGCATGCATAAATCTCTTGAGTAACAAAGGCCCTGAAAATAATTTTGAATAGAAAGTGCTTTGCCTCTCTTTAAAGCAATAATTTTACGGATATTTTACACCCAAATTTACATTTGAAGTATTTAAAAACTCAACAAAAAAGTAAATTCAACCGAAAAGTATGAGCACTGCTATGTGAAAAATTCGTCGATATTAAAAGGCATATTTTTTTTTGTCTGCGAAAGGCGCCGGAACGTGCTCCAATAATAGCCGTGAAAATAGGGCGCAAAAAGTGTGCGAATGAACAAGAGGCCAATAACACCTAGAATGAGGGCCAATACTGCATACATACATGCGGCTCACTGCACACGCGTACGGAGGGCCGCGCTTTAGCCACCAACGGCTCTTTCGCCTTGACGCGTACAACTGTAAAATTATTTCGTCTGCAATGCGGCGCTGCGCATATTTATTGGCATGTGAGTGTGTGTGTTGAGTTGAAAGGCGGCCAAATGCGTCCCACAGCGCCGCGTATTGCGGTGTGGAAACGCGCAAAATGGCGGCGCGCTTCAATAACATCTTAGTGGTAACGGGCGATACCCCTTTGTCTCTACGCTTGTGTTGTTGTTGTTAACCCTTCATTACTCACGCGCTGCTTTATGGGTACGCCGCCGTTGATTTTTATTTATTATTTTCTCACTCGCCGCAGTGTTAAGTGTTTTAACAGGGAAATAAAGTTAAAGCCTACAATGCGGTATGGCCGAATCTACCACCGCCTGCCTCTAACTCAGCCCAGACACAGCGTGTGGCTTAAAGTCATTATGACGTTGTAACCAACATAATTTGCGTTGCTCAACAGGGTGTTTTTTTTTCTTCGCCGCAACTGGGCATGAAGGTGGCAGAAGAATTAACGTCAGCCAGCCAGCAAGCCAGCCAAGTGAAAATTGTCAATTTTTTACACCTGCCTGCGCAGCGTCATCTCCCGCACTCGCATCCGCACCCGTTGTAGGCTATTTCTAGCTATTAGTCGAGCACTCTTTGTTGAGCCCTGTCATTGCTGTCTAAATTGATGTGTACTCAGGTTGTTAGCTGCTGTAGTTGGTCAAATTTCCATTGTGTTTCCCTTAACTTTTTGGCTTAGCGACGGTGAAGTGGGCGCCGGCAATCAACGTTTTGGACTGCAGTCAGCTGAAGTTTGTAGCCTGAGTTGAAATGGGTCAGTCTTAATTAAAGTTGAAAGCTCCTAAAAGCCAGAAGTTGTTAGCAGCACTTTGCTTTCAATTTCAGCGCTGCGGGTAAAGGTGTCTCCGGGCGTCTGTGTCGAGCAATTTGCGTAAGAAAATTGTGTTGAGTGTTTAGTGCTTGTCATGAAAAAAAAAATTCTTACTGCGTTTCAAAATCACTATTTCGAGGTTAGGAAAGAAAAATTATTAAAAAAAAAATATTTTCTTTGCAAGTTTTTAAATGATTAAGAAATTATAGTGGAGACTCAGAAAAATATTAAATAATAGGAAATATTCTTTTTTCATTTTTTACCTTTTCAAAACATATTTCGAGTGAATCTAATTTTATTAAATATTTTCTTCTCTACATTAATCCGTTTCGCTTTAAAATTAGCGCTGCAACAAATACAAATAATTCAACCGCAGACCTTGCGAGGCTTTTAAATAAATAAATTACTAAAACAGCACACACTCACACATAGGCAAAAATGTCAGTAGCATAGTACATTATTAGCGCACACAACGCTGCACACATCACATGCATGAGGCCATTAAAGCCCTGCTCACTTGAGCTTAAAACCTTAAACCCACTAAACCTATTAAAACTTTCGCCTGCCGCAGTAGCACGCTGCCGCGCTCAGTTGCACTGCTATTGCACACTTTATGCATCTTTCATGGACCACACGCTCTTGCAGTGGCATTACGAGCGCTGACTTTGACGGCGCCAGCTGCTGCAAGCTTTCGTATTTAAATAATATATGATTTTGGTGGAAGAGCGCACCTTCATTATGTCGAGCGGTGAGCGCGGGCGTTGGCGTAGCGGCACCTTGGCTTAAGCGAGTACAAAGAATAGCGTTATAACTCGTCTTGCCGCTTGAGCGCGAGTATTACCGTTGTCCTTGTGCATCCTTCATGCTTCGCATGGCGGGTATTTAGTTTTTCATTTTAAATTTTAAATGCATACATTTAGGCGCAGATGAGAAAACTAGCGCACCGTTTTTTTTTTGCTTATTGAGGCTTATGGCAGGGCGCTGAAAAGACTGCTGGTGTAAGTGAGCGTGAATTTTCACAGCAGACAGCAGAAAATTTCACTTTTCCATAAAAGTGGCAGCATATTTTTGGTCCGTTTGTGGGTGTGTCACGCGTTCATGTGTCACAGCTGTGGCGGCGCTCGCTTAAAGTATATTCCCAACTATTCTTCTCCGTAGAAAGTTTGTTTGTGCTCATATGCGTTTTATGTTATGTGTGTGTACTTATGCATATTGCTTGGCAATTTTTATGCGGGCTTCAAGCACTCACATACCAACATTTGAGGTTGTCAATGTTGTCTCAGCGTTTAACACCAGCGCGCTCGCACCTGGCTGAACGGTAGACAAACAGAACTTGGGCGAAGAAAAGTTGAAAAGGCCTTCATAAGAACTTTCGAAAACAGCTTGTGGCATGCAGTTTGCGATAAACATTTTTCATTAAAGTGCTGTCAATTTTGACATGTCACATTCGTGCATTGAATGCCACCCAAGCGATTTCAATTTAAAGACTTTACGTGAGTTGCATATATGCACGAGTTGAAATTTGAATATTCTTCTTTTGGCATGTGCCTCCACAATTAAGGAGATGTGAGAAGACACCAGTGTATTTTAGCATAATTTGTTGGTGATTTTGCAGCCTGGTAAAACTTCAGTTGACAGGTTGTCAGCCCTTAACATATATACATTTGTGCCACATGCTCATGCAACAACTCTGTCCAACAGGGAGCAATTAAAGAACACTTTCAAGGTTATATGTTGGGGCTGAAGAATAATTCAGTATGGCACTTTGTTAATGTAGACTACAATGTCGTTGTTTCATTTCAGTAAACTCTAGGAAAATTATTATTAAAGTAAGAGCTGGCGCTGTTTGTTACAATTACAATGAATGAATTAAAAGTTGCCTACATTTAGGCGCTGTAACAGGAAGAAATATATAAAATTAAGTTAAAGTTGCCTACATTTAGGCGCTGTAAAATGAGCACGTAAATAGAATGAATTAAAAGTTGCCTACATTCAGGCGCTGTAAATTGAGCACAATAGTAACAAATAAACAGAAGATCTTTTCAGCAAATATCTTTGTACAAATAAACAAAATTATTGATCCTGCAATTTATGAGTCTTCACATTCAAATATTCAGAGCATTTCCTTCACCAATCGAGGCTGCCAATTGTGGCTTAAAGGGCGTAAGCTTGCAGTCAAAACATGAAAATATGTGTAACGGAAGGTTTAAAAAACAAGGAAAAAAATAAAAAATATAACAATTATTATTTATAGTTGCAAAACGCCCAGCAACCAAATACATCAATAAATATATGCTAGAAATATACTCTGAACAAAAAAATAAATATACACATATCTTTGTTTATGTACATATTATGGCTGATAAAAGAGTATCGTATAAGCATTAAAAACAACGCAATAAAAATATAAAATATCAGCTTTTGTTGACAGTGAAGTAGCAGCAAGTTGACATTTATTGGTCATGTTGACAGGCTTGACAGGCAAAATAATGCATAACAATGCAAACAACACAATTTTATAAATAATGCTGTAATGCGAGGCAGCTTGCGATGAGAAAAAAACAACAGCAACAACAAAGCGACAGGAAATACAGCCACGAACAACACTGTGCGGCTATATGACCCAGTTATATTGAAATGTGTGTTTGCGCTGTGGCTCAACAAACTGCATAAATTCTCGTATATGCTTAAAAATTAAATGGAATTTAGCAAAGGCTTTATTGTTGTTTGTATTGAAACTGTAGACGTGGAAGTTGTAAAAACAGGAATTTTTGAAAAAGCACTAAGCAATTTTTTCGACATTACTACATGTTGCAACAATAAGTACAAATAGTAACAGTGTATCGAATAAAGCGGTAACATGAAATAAATAATCGATAACAAAATGTATATGGAAATGAAAACATGCAGAGATAATTCTATTGTTTATATTATCTATGAATTTTCATTAAAATAACTGACCTTTGAAGTAAGCTTTCTACCATTGCTGTAAATATTAATTGAAAATTGAACTTATTGGCTCTGAAATCAGCAGCAAAACTAGTAAAATTTTAGTAATCGTAGCAATAATTCATAAATAAAGTAGTAAGCAAATTTCTCACATTGCTCCTAAATGTATGCTTTTTTAATTATGTACATACGTTATAGAGTGCCGTCATGCTACTCACTGTGAATTTTTCTATACATTTATAAAAATATTAGTTGAGATTTCATTTATTGCAGAAAAATAATTGATATTAACATACGACTGCAGCTTGTCAGTTGAAATATTTAATATAACAACCGCCTAATTGTAGGCAACATTATTAGCAAGAAACACAATTCAGCACTTTCTTGTATGCTTGCGAATATACAAAATATTTAAAAATAGCAAACAAAATTATTAAAATTCCTGCTTTAATGCAGACTCGCTGATCAATCACATTTCTGTTGATTTTATACAAAATAACCACACCTGACATAGTCGACTTGGCATGACAAGCATGACACTAATTGTATTTGTAAACGTCACTTGCTTCACGCAAAGTGCATATTCCTAAAGTCATAATTCTCCACAAGTGTGGATCAGAAGTCCTGTGCCAACGTCAACGATGAAGAGCTTAAACACATGTTAGCAGCCACGCTACATAAATTATGGTACATTACATACACACAAACAGATTTCCATTAACTTTTAACGCATGTAGTCAAGCTGTCAAATGCTGTAGACTTCAAAAAACAGAAAAAAAAATGTACGCTTGCAGCGCTCAGCATGTCATGTGTGACGCTCTCTCTCGCAACTTTTTAATCGCAAGCACTTAAGATGAACTTGTCAAAAAGCGGTTAAGCGCCTTAAAGCATGCAAAGTTATTTTTGTATAAACATTATGTCTACATATGAGTGTGTTAAAAAAAATTAAAACTTTGCGGATGCCTTAATTAGTGAAGGGAACGTAGTAATTTTCTAGCAACAATTTGACTTTTCGGAGTTGCATGCCGTAGGTGTTTGTAGCTTAGAAATGCATTTAGTATGAAGTTACATACATATATGTATGTAAACCATTAGTTGTTGTTGCATTTGCTATTTCTTTCTGCATTATTCTCGCAATTGGCAACAAAATAATTTCCTTTTCATTGCTTTTTCTCGAGTGTTTCGGCACTGCTGAGGCACTTAAGCAACTTTCATTTATTGCAGACCATCAAGAATGCGCTGCAACTATTGTAGTGTATCCCAGGGATGCATTGTAGAAAAAGAATGCTGAAGTAAATAGCTTTTAAAGGAGTTATACACAGCACACATTTCAGCTCTTGAGTATTTTCATTTAATTGTGATCTCATTTCAGTTCCTTTCTTATAATAATCACCAACAAAAATTATTATTTTTTTTGGATGTGGTTGTTGTTGCAACAAAGGGTATCATTTTCCAAATTAACTTTCACTTCAAAAAAACTTGAGATATGCTGCTTAGTTGATAGACCTTGATCCAGTATAAACTCGGATCGCTTCCTGTTACGTAGATCCATAGATATATGGCATACAAATTGATAAATATTTTGAAGGCATTGCGGGCCATAACTATGATATTTCCAAAAGGAAACTCAACAATCCAATTCTCGAACCCGCAACACCCATCACAGCCGAAGCGCGTTGTGTATAAAAATATATATGTTGCAAGCAAAACTAATCCAATAGCTAAGCGCCGAAGCAGTGATTTCAGAGCATAAGTTGCTCGACTGCTGCTTGGCTGCGACATTAAAAATTTACTTGCAACTTTTCTTATTACCTCTTACTGCAGCAAGTTTCACCCAAATATAAATACTTCTGTGAGAGTTTTTTGCGATATTTTGTTTTGTTTTTGCATTTCGCACGCTAATACTCGTAATGGCAATTGCAATTGTTTGTTTGCAATAAAATTTATTTTTATGATTGTTGCTTGGCAATTTCAAGTGCTTGGCAAAGAAAAGTTGTAAAGCAGCGGAACTGTGGCGTATTACCAGAAAACCAAAAACAAAAAAAAACGAGAATAACGGTAATGCTGTATTTGGTCGCTAATGAGGTTTCTCAGTTGATTTGACTTTGGCACTTACACTGGGGCGCATAAAATGTTGCAAGTGTTAGTGTAAGAGTGTGCATTAAACTATTCCATGATTGTGTGCGCGCTTAAAATTGAAAACTCCACAAAGGCACAGAAGAAAATCACGCGCCGTATGAAATAATAAGCATACTTAGCGGCGCTAAGCCATTAGCTGCGCATATATCGTATATTACTTCGCTTTGTGTCTTTTCGGCGTTGTTGTTGTTGGCGCTTATGCTGTATGCTGCTGATGCATTTTTAATGTCGCACGCAAATCCATGGTCGTCTGTGAGCGCATTAATTGCCCTTTTATGTGCGTCGTGCGGGCGAGTGTAACAGCTCATTTATGCATGCGCCTTTGCCCATGGCAGGCCGTTAAGCAGCAATGCGTTTCGCCGTTTCGCCGCTTTGTTGCAATTTAAATTAATTAACTCGCGCGCTAATCCGCGTAAAAGACTCGTAAATTGAAATCGCTTTTGAATGGAGGGACAGCCGCAGTTCCTTAGTTCCTTTGTGGTGTCTACATAAATGCCAATGCGCGTCTGCCATCACTTGATTATTCATGACATTAGGCGTCGCGTTGGACTAGGAATGTGCAACATGAATATGTTACTGAGCTATCAAAAACTCATTAGTTTTCAAGTCTAAGTGCTTGGCAACTCTGTCTATAATATTTATATGTTACGGCGCTCAACCAGCTTTTAAATGCTGGAATAATTTCAAAAATGGCTACTGTCACTTAATTATTTCGTTTTACTGTAAAATTTTATCACTCAAACTTTTCGTTGCTTCCTGAAAAGCGCAATTCTCCAGCTAACAGTTCAACTCACTTTTAGTGCAGTTGACATGAGTTTGACTACGACTTATGCTTTGACTTTTCGGCCATTATGTCACATCGTATTCACCGTTTTACATTGTGACATTATTGTTGTTGGCACTAGACTCTTTCTACGTGTAAGGTTCAAAACATAATGGCGCGCGCAACACATGTGCTTGTCATATAATCGCGACACAAAGTCTTGTCATAGTGATGTCAGCTCAAAATGTCAACATGCGCTTTGAAGTTGTGAGCAGAAGAAAAAGCATTGTTGTTTGTGCTTTTTTTCAAGAAACGCTTAGAAAGGTATGTGTTTATGTAAACGAAAGCAAATGTTTGAGCGCTTATTAGCGGTTGAAAGTGCCTGTCATCTGTCAGCTGTCAGCGCAACTGGCATTTTGGCAGTCAAGCATGCATTGTAATTAGAGTTGAATGCAGATGTTGTTTGTGTTGACATTTTTGCGAGATGTAGCTGTTAAAAAAAAACAAGAAAAAACGTTAACTTCGGTACAGCCGATATACTCTTCACAGGTGCATTTCTTTTAGTAACTATGTGTTTAAGCAAATCTAAAGACGTAAGAAAAAGTAAGTAAATAAAAAAGAAAACACTTTACTAATTCTTTTTAGCCGGGTTGTTTGCTAGAAACATTAAGCTTATATAGTTAACCGATCTGAACAATTTCTTCAGAGCTTATATTACTACCTTAAGCAGTAATCCATGTCATACCACGTCAAATGCTAAAACTTTATGTGTTGTAAAGTAAACCATTGATTCCGATCGTCTTCAAAGTTTGGTATATGGCAGCTATATGCTATAGTGAACCGATCTGAACAATTTTTTCGGAGATTAAAATATTTCTATGAACAATAACTCACACCAAATTTCGTAAAGATATGTAGTAAAATGCGGAAGTTTTCCATACAAGCCCTTGATTCCGATCGTTCAGTTTGTATGACAGCTATATGATATAATGAACCGATCTCAACAATTTTTTCGGAGATTAAATTATTTCTATGAACAATAACTCACACCAAATTTCGTGAAGATATGTAGTAAAATGCGGAAGTTTTCCATACAAGCCATTGATTCCGATCGTTCAGTTTGTATGACAGCTATATGATATAATGAACCGATCTCAACAATTTTTTCGGAGATTAAATTATTTCTATGAACAATAACTCACACCAAATTTCGTGAAGATATGTAGTAAAATGCGGAAGTTTTCCATACAAGCCATTGATTCCGATCGTTCAGTTTGTATGGCAGCTATATGCTATAGTGAACCGATCTGAACAATTTTTTCGGAGATTAAATTATTTCTATGAGCAATAACTCACACCAAATTTCGTGAAGATATGTAGTAAAATGCGGAAGTTTTCCATACAAGCCCTTGATTTCGATCGTTCAGTTTGTATGGCAGCTATATGATATAGTGAACCGATTTGAACAATTTTTTCGGAGATTAAATTATTTCTATGAACAATAACTCACACCACATTTCGTGAAGATATGTAGTAAAATGCGGAAGTTTTCCATACAAGCCATTGATTCCGATCGTTCGGTTTGTATGGCAGCTATATGATATAATGGTATGATATCGGCAGTTCCGACAAATGAGCAGTTTCATGAAGAGAAAATAACATCTGCAAAATTTCAAAACGATATCTTAAAAACTGAAGGACTAGTTCGTATATATACAGACAGACGGACGGACGGACAGACAGACAGACGGACATGGCTAAATCGACTCAGTTCAACATACTGATCATTTTATATATACTTTATAGGGCCTCCGACGCTTCCTTCTGGGTGTTACAAATTACGTGACAAACTTAATATACCCTGTTCATGGTATAAAAAACAAATTTTGGATATGTTATGCCGACAACTTAAAAATTAAATCTGAATGCTTTTTTAATATTTATAAAATATTTAATTATTGCTGACTTCATTTATGTGCACATAATACACTCCGAAGGTCAATTTCCAATCAAATAAATTTATGTCAAACGCTTTCAGCGCTGCTCAAAGCGTAGTGATGCAATGCAAACATTAATGCGCCCCAATTGAATTATGCAGCTTTACTTTGATTTGAAACCATTAATGCAATTGCAATGGCTTTAATATGCAATTTCGTAATTGCTTTCGCCTCAAGCAGTGACTTAATAAGCAACCATGTTTCAAACAAAACTATAAGGACAAAATGCGACATGAATTTATATGTTCATATATAATAAATAAATGGTATATATAACTAAAGATAATATTGAAAGTCATATTATGAAAACAATAAATGTCGCACATCATGTGACTTAATGACAGACACGAAATAGAATCTACTTAAATTAATTTAATTCATTTCATAAATTGCTGCTTTGAATGACTTTATAAAGTCAGTGAAAACTGCATAAATAAATCTGGCGTCTGTCGAGAGTCCAATAAAAATATTTTCGTTGCCAAATTAGTGCTTGTTTGCTGCTTTCTTTAACTATTTCATCAACAACCCACAGCGTAAGCCACTGACTGAAGCAGTGACAAATTAATTTCAAAATAAAAAGTTGAGATTAATTAAAACAAACAAGTTAAGAATATCATTTCTTCGCTATTTTAACCCTCCCACAAGTTCTCGCCGATGCTCCGCTACTTTCCTTTCTGCTCAAGTTTGTTTATTTGCTGTCAACAGCACTGAATCCGCTGCTAAACTGACAGCGAAAATGAGAGACTTGAGTCGTCTACACTAAGCCCAACATATTTACAAGCACAACAACAACTTCTAGCACTGCTGCAAGCTGCTTCAGTGGCTACGCCGCACCCCGCAACCCTTGCGTCTTTCTTTCCACAGAGATATTTTGTTGTTCCGTTGCAGTTGGTTGCTTGCAATAACGCCACAACGTCGTATCATGTGACCTCCTACGTCTTGTTGACTGACTATGTGGCAGTAATTACCACACAACATGCTAATCCAATTGGAGCGGAGTACGATTTGAGCAAACTTCACTTTGCAAGTGCAATTTGGTGGCGTCACAAAACCGAGCAGCGAGTGACGGAGCGCCAGGAGCGGGTTGTACACTGAAGGCAGCGTTGGCTGTGCTGTGACAGCAGTTGCACAACAACAGCAACAATAACAACGCATCTGACAGCGTCAGTGCAATTTTCAATTGTTTTTTGTGGTTACGCTCAAGTGTCGTTAAACAACTACTACAAAGCAGTAACAACAACAATTGTACATGCAATATTGCACTACAGCGTTCATAGACCCGAAGCATGGCTTGCCGAGTGGTAATTTTGCAACATTCAAGCAATTAAAGTTGCTTTTAAGCTCCATATAGCCTTGTCTACACTCAAGCTGTCGGTTTGTTCGTCTGTAACCGTTATTGCTATTGTTGTTGGCTTTGTCAATGTATTTTCTCTACTCTTATTTGGTTATTTTTGGCAATTTTGCCGCATTGCTGCCAAAGAGAATTTGATTTCTGAAATAAACACGCAGCGGTTAATTTCCGGAACATGAAACAAACAGTAGATTATTAGGTTGGTCCACAATTCTATCTTGAAAGTTCAAGCTATCTTAATAATATGTGAGAGGTCCCACCTCTATTTTCTGGACCAATTTCACTAATTTTCGACGCCAAGCTAAAGTTTATCCAAGATGATCCATTCACTTAAATTATCTAAAGATAGTATCTCACATATAACCCATATATGTATATGGTTTAAAGACCACTGTATATTTGAAAAATTAGTTATATGGGACCCGGGTCAGATTTATCCCATTTTAGGCCTAAAGGAACAATATCTGGAGAAAAATATTGTATTTGATTTCTATATATTATATCTAAAAAATATTTTCGCTACAAAATTATGCACTGAGGACATCTGGGGTCTAGAAAAGATATATGTATACCAATTTGGAAAATTTTTAGGTGAGCGATGCCAAATCTTTGTCGATATCTCTACTGATGCTTGATTTATATATCGCAAAACGAACGAATCAGAGTTATGTTGTATAGGAAGTAGACGTGAACCGATTTTTCCGGTTTTTTCTGCAACATCAGGATGCCAAGGAAATATTAAGTACCAACTTCGGTTGAAATTGGTAATTAAATATGTAGATAAACTCACATAAGAATATGCACCACCCGAATGCGCCAGCGATCACAACCATATTTCAAGTATGCTCCCTTGCACCTACAAGCGCAAGTGTCTGTGTTTGCTTGTACTATTACATTTGACATGCAAGTGGCGTTATTTTACAAATTGATTATTTCACTTCGCTCCGTGCGCCGCTTTATACACCAGTCCATTGGCGCAGCATGGCTGTTAATGCTGTTATTGGTGTTGTTGCTGTAGCAGCTGCCTTTTCGGGTATTTGATTTTCCAACTGGGAATTGCTGACGAGATTTGCAGGGATTTGCAGAAGAAATGAGCCAACGAAGCGCTTCTGTGTTTGCACTTCAGACATATACACAGAAAGATATTCTTATATATGTGTTGGTATGTGAGCACAGAGTTGCATTCTGCGGCGAGTAGCATGCATGAAATTGTTCATTAGCTTACCTTCGTGCAAAAGCGAGTGAGTGTTTGAATCTTTCTGTCGCATATATTTACACAACATTGTTGCCTTACACAGCAATCTGCTGCCAAATAACTGCATAACTCATACTTTGGCAGGCATTTTCAGTTTGGCCGATAAGCAATTTGCTCTGAAGAATGTTCCAACGGCAACTTAGAACATACTTCTAATTCTACATGTGGATCGTATGGTTGGGCTGAGCGTTTCTGGCAGTTGGTATACATATTTCAAGCCGAAAAATGACTGAGAAGTTGTTATTTTTGTTGTTGGAGTTTGAAAAAAGAGAGCAAGGCACCAGTCTCTTTCTGTCTTTTACTTACATATAAAGGTATTACCTATTTGCTAGAAGTAAGCCAACCAGTGAAAATATTCGAGCTCTATTCTAGATCAGAGTTTACTGTGGGTGTACTTGGGTGCCTTACTATATATACTAATATATCTATAATTGATATGAAATAGAGTCATTTTAGAGGAATATGTCGCAGTTTCATTCTTATTTTCTGATATGCGATATTTCGATTAAGCCTGTGACTTCAAATATAAATGCAAAGGATAAGTGACTTCAAATCTATAAGCAAAGGAGCAAACGAAAAGAGCAAATATTAGGTTGGCAAATATCCCCCTTTTTGCTCTTTATTCAATGCCATATAGAAAGTGTTATAGTTATTGAATTTAGTTCAAATATGCCCCGATTCGTTCAATAATTTGTTTCCATCTAGATGGTAACTTCATAATACCCGTAGAAGCACCCCTCCTTATTTGCGAAGAACTCGGACAGCCACTTTTCACAAGCCTCTATTGAGTTCAACTTTACACCACCAAGGGCGTTCGCCACGGACAGAAACAAGTGGTAATTACTTGGCTATGTCCGGGCTATATGGTGGATGCGATTAAACATCCCATCCGAGCTCCGCAGCTTCTGACGAGTCATCAACGAAGTGTGTGGTCTGGCGTTGTCCTGGTGGAACACTACACCCTCCCTGTTGGTAAATTCTGGACGCTTCTGGTCGATCACCATGCTACAAATGGTCCTGTTGTTCGCAGTAGAAGGTAGAATTAAAGCTCTGACCATATGGGAGCAGCTCATAGTGGATGATTCCCTTCCAATTCCACCAAACACATAGCAAAACCTTCCTGGCCGTAAATACAGGCTTGGCCACTGTTTGGGACTATTCGCCGGCCTTCGACTACAACCGTTTTCGCTTGATATTGTCGTATGTGATCCATTTTTCATCGCCAGTCACCATTCGTATATCGCAGACGTTGATGCGGTCCAGCGGCACCCAAACATCAAGCTTTTTTGTGTACCCAGCCTTCTGCAGATGGTTTAAAATGGTTTGGTGGGGAACTCCCGTCTCCTGGGCGATGTCACGAGATGTCACATGCCGGTCTAACTCGATGTTTTCCATGATTTGATCGGTATTCGTCGTTTTTACCCGCCCTGAATCGTCGAAACCATTCCTCCGCAGTTCGAAGTGATAGAGTACCATCCCTCAAAACACCATTAATTAGCGGAAGTGAGATATTTGGCAACCTAATATTTAGACCAGTTTTAGGGTTTAAAAATAAATAGTATACCATCTGTCTTTACTCGCTTTGTTTGAACTCTGCTATCTTTTAATAAATATTTACATATTACAGTAATATAATAAATTGTAGCTTTTTATCTTTCCTAAATTATTAACTTGACCGTCTTTACGTTTTATGCCAGTTAAGTGTTCGATTCGGCATTTATGCCAAATCGAAGTATATGTACGAATGTAGATGAATTCTGTATGAGTACATATGACCTACGCATGAATATTACTACCGTAAATAAGTTCGTCCAATGCAAATTACTTGCACAGCAGCAGCTTAGAAATACGCATAGATACCTGTGCTCACTTGTAGAGTTTATTGAACTCACTAAATGACCTGCAGGAAATTTTATATCTCCGAACTGTTTGATTCGTGCGATATTGGAAGCTATTATAGGTTCATCTACCAACCACCATCGTGTTCCCCACAAGGTCTCTACGCATATGTAAATGACTGTGTGTTTGCCCTTATCCTTAACCATCAGCCGAGCAATGACGCTGCAGCAGTTCAAACGATCCCTCATCAATATGTTTAGCTGAGCGTTACAAAATTTATTACATTTAAACGTCGATAAGCAGCAGGACCCTAGCAGAAATAAATAAATATGCCATATTCATATTAAAGCGGTAGTTTTATACATATGCAAGCCGTTATGTAGTACTACATGTAGTAATCAGTATTTATATGGCCCGTGCGTGGGCGTACGGACCAGCTGGAGCATATGAAACGTGCCGGAAGTGCCTTTAAAAACCATATGAGTTGTTCGTGTTGTAATAGTATGCATAAATAAATAAATGCTCATATCAAAAGCGGCTGGGCGGCGAGGCGCAAGCGGTAACTATCACATTTGTAAGTTTAAAGCCCGCCAGGATATTACTGATAAAGCGAGCGTAACCAACGATGGCTAGAATTGTGTGTGTGTGTGTGTGTGTGTGTAGTTGTAGCTGTAATAAATTTCCATATGAGCTTTTGAGTGTGACTATGTGTGTGTGTGTGCAGACATTGACGGCGACACATGTTCGTATTTATTTATTACAAATGATATGTGAAACAATGCTCGTAACGAATATTCAACAACAACAATAGCTGCAACAACAACAGCAATTGTCGTAATAAGACAAACGAACATGACGAGCTTTTGTGGATGCCCCGAGCGGGTCGCATGAAGAATACAAAAGCAAAAGCAAAGCAAAGGCGCACACGTAACATTCAGACTGGCAGATCAACCGCATGGCGTTGAAGAGGATAAATAGGGTGTAAGTAAGGCAAGGTGGCAAGGTGTGAAGAGCAAGCTACACAAGCCGCCACACAGACGTAGCAAACAGACAGTGAAACAATACTTTTGCACATATATAGCGGCTGAATGAGCGTTGAGAAATCAGGGTATGCCACCGAGGTACAGACAAACTATATTATTTATATATGTACATGAAGTAGCTATGTATGTGTGTGTGTGCCTAGGCATATAACGTATGCTGGTGATTATGCCTGGCTGTTTACATTGTCTCTACTGTTATTGTTCATTACAACTATTGTTATTTTTGTTGTACTTAAAATGGCACACAACATATGAAACAACACCGATGTGTGTGTCTCTGAGTGTGTGTGTGTGTTTGTTGCAAAACTCAATTCATTGGGTGTGGTAACAATGCAAACTTGAAATGAAATGAATCAAATACAAGAGGAGACATATCAACGTGCAAGGGCTCGCTTACAAGCTCACAGCGCACAAGGAAATAGTAATAAAGTAGGAATGCAAATAAAAACGTCTGATCGAGTAGTAAGTGCTATAAATCAGCAAGCGATACAAATAAATTATGAATATGAATTGTGATATGTCTGGGCGTTTTAAGTGTGCTGTTGTTGTCTGACATGGCGTATGAGTAACATGCGATTTAAATTTGTTAAAATGAATGAATATTACAAATGATGGTATTAAAGTTGGGCTGCGGTGCTCTGAGAAATTTGTTTTTTGTCCGTAAAATACTGTAAAATTATACCTTTAAATAAAGCATACAAATTTTGAAATAAATTGAAAATAATACTAAAATAATTTAGATTTGACCTTCACTTCCTATTAAAATTTTTAATTTAAATATTTGTTTATTTAATCTGGAATGATCTAATATGCTGTTAGAATTATTATTATAAAATTATTAGGTCTACAACTTTGCTTCCGCTGCTTTTTTCTTTAAAATACTTTTTTTTTTGTATAAAAACGGTTACAAAAGTCAATGAGCACTTTTCTTGAAATTAAAAAAGAAAAGCAAAATGTCCCGCAAATGTCGAGAATTCGGCTCAAAAAGTGGCATTTTCAGTTGAGAATAAGTTTGGGATGCAAACAGATCTCTACAAATATTTTGTTGGTTTAATGTTGGCACAAATGTCCAAGATCGATATAAAACGATTTAATCGATTTAATCGACAAGTAATTTATATTGTGGCAAGTATTTGTTTTTTGGTTTTTGATTATTAGTTGCGCGCTTAAATGCCATTTTAACAGATTTTTTAGAAGATAATTAACTGTATCACCTGCCATATACAGTATGTTGATTGTTTCCAAGCGCTTTCAGCTCTTTTTGTTTTTTAGTTACACCACGTATGAGTGCTGTAGCAACGCTAACGCTTTATATATTTCCATTTAGTGCCTTGTGATAAAATTAATTTAAAACTGAAATCCCCTCGGCACCCATACCCGGTAACGTTATACTGATTGTAGCGCATAATTGGAATTAACTTTTTTCCCTTTTTTGTTCGAATGAATTTTTGAAAAGCTCATTTTGTAAACATTCGTTCAAATACACACATACAAGTGTAAACTTGATTCGAAGCACCAATGCAAACGCAAACAAAACTATAACAGAGCAGTGATATTCTAAATTGAATGAGAATGTTATTTGCTTACGCTTTTGTTGTTGTTGTTGTTGTTGTTGCGCTATTGTTTTTCCACATTTGTTTAGTTTGCTTTGCAGCACAACAATGCAATTCCGTTATATATTTATTTTACCCTAATGAACAATTCAATTTGTAGCCGTTGGTTGGTTGTTGTAGCCAGGAACGCAGCTAACAACATCCGCTCCCACATTATACTCATTTTTATGTGGATATTTGTGTGAATTTTATTTAAAAGTGATTTCATACATATCAACACAAACACACAAGCCAAGTAGAAGTCAAGTCTATGCAAATTGTGTGAATGCCCCCAATGGAGACATTCAAATGTCAGGATAACGCATTGGATCAAGCTCAGAGAGCAAACAAAACAACACTATTTGCACTGCTTGACTAAGGAAAAAGGCTCAATGAAATTTGTGAAGTTTGTGAAATTAAAGAAAAAATATAAATCAAGAGCTCTCAATAAAAGCTTTAAGCTCAATTTAAACACAAATTCTTTCAAGAAATTTAATAAATTTTATCAGAATTATTTTAATTTATTTTCGTATATATTTTTTGTGCTGTAAGGCTATCTTCTATAAATCATTTTTAAGATAAACTACAAAATTTTAAATGAAAATCAAAAAACTAAAAAAATTAATATAACAAGCAACACCTTATTAAATAAAAAATATCTTCTCTTTCATCTTGCAGTTTACACCCATTGCAGTTCACCATGGTACAGATCACTGCCATAACTAATCAATAATTGCGCTAATATTAAACAGAAAATCAACAAAAAAAATATTAAACTAAGTCTTCATAGTAACCAAGGCCACACCGAAACCAAAATAGAAATAAAAAATTGAAAGCAGCCATCATTAACCTTAAAATAGAAATTTACTGAAAAAAAAACTTATTGAAATTTCAAAGAAAATAAACTGGATCATTGGTATTTTTAAGGCTAAGCGTCAAGAATAATCTACACTTGCAACAGCACAAATTAGTTATATACAAACTTATGGAAGCAGAAGCAGCAGCATAAAACTCTTGGGTTGTAATTGAAGTAAACAAAAAAGGAACTCCGAAGAATATAAGATAATTAAATATAATAGAAGTAAGTACTAAAAATGCATACGAAAAATAAGCAACTAAACTAAAAGTGGTGAAAATCTATAAAGAAGAAATCTAAAACTCGCCATACAACTTAGGCAGCTATAAGCAGTACAATAGTGCGCTAAATATAGCAATAACGCGTATATTATTTCATACAGAGCTGAGACTCACCACTAAAACACCGACGCTGCATTGAGTAGTGAAAGCTTTCGACAAAGCGCTGCCACTAACTGCAAGAAATCAACTGAGCGAATCAACTCCGCAAATGCGAAAAAATGTTGTCGATCGACGACGAAGACGAACACAATCGCCGTAATGTGAGTAGAAGCTGCAAAAATGCAACACTGCAAAAGCTCAGCGCGAGCACACGAAGTGACAGCACGAAGCGCAACACCAGCAATAGCAACAACAGCGGCAGCAGCAGCAGCAGCAGTAGTAGCAATAGCAACAAGCGCAATATCACTTATTTACGTTTTTTACGCAAGACACGTAGAAAAAGCAACAAGCTCAGCTTTAAAGCAACCACGCCTACCACGAACACACGCAAATGTCAAGCGCTAAGCGCATATTGGCAGCAGCTGCTGGGCGCGCAAAAGCGAAGCTGTCGGATTGCCACACATGTGGTTGCGCTTAGCTTTCAACGCAGCAAAAGCTTAGTGAATTTGCGCACAAGTGAAAGCTCTGCCACAAAATGCACAAGCAATACGTGTACATGGAACAATCAGTCGAGCTTTGAAAACGTCGAAAATAGTTGTGAAATGAAACGAGTATGTGACATCGTGCGAAGCAATAGTGAAACGAGCTTAAGCGGCAGGAGCTGCAGCACTTCGAAGCTTTTGACGAGTTGTTGTGGTGAAAGTGGCAAACCAATGAAAGCTGAGCCAAAGCGCAACAGCAATGGCAGCGAAGAAAATTGTCACAATGCCAGCAATAAACGCAGCAGATCCGAGTGGACTGACATAAACAACAACTACATAATTATAAGCAATAATCGGGCGTCATTTGGCAGCTATCTGCGAAGACCGCAAACCATTGAAAGACTGTGCACACGCAAAAAGCGGCGCTTGCGACGGCGTCGAAAAAGAAAGGAATGCCAACGTGCAGAAAACCAAATTCATTGTCTTGTTGCAACTAGCGCGCAACAACTAGAAAACGCATTTTCATCAACAGCAGAGACATTTAATGCAACACAGGAATCACAGGAAGCACAACCAGCAGCAATAACGAATGGCACAGCAAAGCTTGAGACACACATGTTGCCCGCTACAGAGACACTTCCAAAATTAAGCGATTCTCATAAGCACCGCAATAAAAGTTGTTGTAGCGGTAAAGCACCCGCTGTGCAACAACAATCAAAAAGTGGCAATAAAAGCGCAACAACAACCATGTGCTCCGCAGTGTCGTCATCTTCAACAGCACCGTTCGCTGCATCGCCTGCCATACGCTTGTCGGCATTCTATGCGGCCACAACGCTGCGCCTCTTCTTGACCACATTGACAACGCTGATCGCCAGCACCGCGCCCACAACATTCACAGCCACAAAATACTCATGGATATTTTTATGGATATACGTGAATTTAACTGCTAGAGGTGAGTACTCAAAGCATATGAAAATAAATATTTTATATTTTATGTTATTTTCAATGATAGGATAAGAGCACTCCACTCATGATGAAATCCATCAGTTCGTTATTTATATATTATTCTGAATTTATCTTCAACATTAAGCTTAAATATAATAATAAATTCATTTAACACTGTATATCAAGCTGTTAATGTCAAAAACTGTTACTTTTCCCTAATAAAATAAATCACACCAAAAACTATGCTAAATTGTACAAATGCATTTCATTGCTGTCGTGCGCCTAAAAGTAGACTAGACAACCGTCAAGTGCGCTTACCGACCATGAGTGCCACAAAGCATAACTTTTTCACACATTTTCAGCGCTGTCTGACTAACCGAAATTTTGTATTTTTATTTGTTTTTGTACATATTTTTCTGTCCCACAAAGCTGACAGCGTGCATCACATTGTCACAGTTTATATGTTTCGCTTATTTAGAATTTGTTGTTTTTTCGCACTTGTTGCTGGTTGCATATGGGTCCTCGCACACCGAAAACAATGGCAGTCGACATCGCATGCACTGACAGTGTTTATTATTCAAGGGTGTCGTTACAGTCGCCCGCATTGTCTAGCAAATGCTTGTTGTCACAAACACACCCACACATACAGCCGCACAGGCAAGTAGCAGTGAGTGCCGCTCTTCCACCGCCGCCGGGTTATGCACTCACGCCACCGCATATTGGCCTTTTTCTTTGGCAGAACGTGATTTCTTTGACATCTTCTTCCTGCCTGCCCGCCTCAAACGCCCACGTAGTTCAGCGCCAGTCAAGTTAGTTGAGGGTCTCGCTTTTGTGATTTGCTCGGCACTCGGCTGCACCGCACGTAAATTACCCTGAAGTGCACTCAAGCGCCAGCGAGTGCAACTCAAGTACAACAACTTATGAGATTTTCTTTAAAAGTCTCTTCAATTTTTAATTCAATACGAATTTGCATTGTGTCAAAAGATAGACGCGCCACTGAGGGAGGGATGGTGAGGGGTGCGGAACGAGAAAGCTGCTTTGCTTGTGAAGCAAAACAAAGCGTGGCAGATGCTGTTGGAAATCGAACTTATGCGATGGCTGAGAGGTGTTCAACTGGAATTTGCCACTCTCCTATTAAGTGGAATCGAAGTTGAAGAGTTGTTGATTTGAATTTACAAAGGCTTTAGCATTCATAAGTTGGATTTATTATTATTTTTATTATCGATCTCTTTGAGGTCATCAACTGACTTAAGAGGACATTTCAAACTGATGTGCTAAGAGTTCCATATTCACTAGTTTACTATAGCAATAAGCACATGATGAGTCAAGCTTTCAAATGTATGCTATAGAATAGTTTTTCAGTTTTTCAGTTAATTTTTATACTGTCCTGACCTCGTATAACTATATCTGCAAATTCCAAAATGTGTATTAGATCTGTGTTTAAACCCAATTTTGATATTAAGTAATAAATACCAGCAGTCCATTCCACAAAAGTTATACCCAAAAATGTCTCAGTGGCTCCACTGAATTTCTATATATCCAACACTTCACTCCACTTCTTAGCTCACCAAACCCCAGTGGACAACCTTCAAGGACACTTCCATATTTAATAATTGAATAATCAACAGCTCTAGGCTGCTGCAGAGAAAGCTCAAACTCGCTGACCTTAATTCGACATAAGTAAATACTTAAGCAAAGGCAGTTTTAATTATGCATCAAGCTGAAAATTTGATTCTTTCAGCGCGCTGCTAATAAATTCAGAACTCCTCACTCTCTTTCTCTCTCTCTCTCGCTCTCTCCCCAGCGTAGCGCATAGTTGTGCAAATAAAAATGTGTCCTATTTTATTGGCTGCGTGGCTGCGCCGCCTGGGCCCCACAGAGCGCCGTGAATGTGCCATGTCAGTTATGCCTGACTGCTTCTAACGTTGGCTCTCAGTGCTGAACTAATTACTTTTAATTTCTTTATTATTGCGCTACATGTTTTCCATTAACTCTGTGATTTTAATCCACAGCGTCCCTCGTGTTGTTGTAGCCTTGAATATTTCCAAATATTTGTTTTGCGTCGAAAATGGATTGCCCTCATTCATTCATATCTCTTAGGGTGTCTTTCCATTTGCAGCATTTGAATAACTGAAAATGTATGTGTTTGTATATAATTTGTTAGAAAATTAGGTTAAATAATTATTTATTTAAATACATATGCACCAGGCCAACGCTCATTGCGCACAGCGTACACACAGAGAGATTCAACGAAATATCTTCATTTATTAACGCACACATACACACTCTTTTAGAGAAATAAATGCCTCCTGCTTGTCTGTGTTTGTGTCATAGTTAGCTGAAAAATTATTTAAAGCTGCTGCCAATGAGTACACACCAACAAACAAACAGACGAACAACAACACCAAAGGAGTCGTCATAAAAAGGCTAGTGCCACAAATTTGCGCCCCGCATAACCATTGAAGCGCCTAAGCCGCCGAATGACCAATGGCAATTCAACGCAATTCATTACTGACCCATTGACCGTCCCATGCCCGCTGTTTAGTTGGCTGTTTGGTCGCCTGTCGTGGGGTTAGACCAAAATGAAGTTGAGCGCGGTTTTCCGCATTGCGGTCTGCCTTGCCATTTGAAAATTTATCGTTGTGCTTAATTGGTAAAAGTGGAGCAGACACACCAGTAATTTAGCTTTTCGCCGCTTTTTTGGCTGCTAAATTTAATGCGAAAAAGTGTAACTCCTTTGGGTATATGTGAAATGTGAAGGAAAAGAATTTATTGCCTAGAGTTGACCTGAAAATATTTTCTATTATATTTCTTAGAAGAGAACTTAGTTATTAAGGAGTATTGGTGTTGCTAATGGAACCAGAGCATCCGAAAAAGTATCACTAAGTTTCGAGACAGTAAGAACCTGCGATATCTTATCAGACCGAACTGAGATTTAAGAGCTAGAACCACTGATTTCAGTCATGCTCTGCTTAAGAAGCTCTGCTCAAAATAAGGTAATGTCTTGAGTTTAACGATATACGAAGAAGCGCAATCACATCATAAGCTTGTTAAAGAAAGAATTCACAGATTTTTTTGATTGGGTGAGCTCATAGTATTCCAGAGTGTTTAGTATAACTTTGGAGAATTTATGCTGCCGGGAAGCCATGCATGAGTATAAACATATTGAAGTATAGCAATGTCCACCTTTCAGTCGGTTTAGAAAGGACACTTTCCACGGCTCCCAATACTCTAACCAAAGAAAAATTGGCCAGCTGAGATGGAAAAATATGATAAGATGTTTTGTCAAATCTACCGAATTGTTCAGGTGACGAATTGTGGAGGTGCTCTGGGGAGCACAATGGGCCTAATGATCAGGCTCACTTTGCCTCACTTTTCAACCAAACAACCAACCAAGCAACGAAGCAGTTAATGGCTTACATTATTTGGAGCTGTTTTCTATATTGTACAGACAACGATTCATGTCTTCACTAATATATATACAGAAGCACAGTTATGTATGCTTTCAAACAAAGCTGGACGCGAATTCTACCTTTCTTGGACACACATACCGGCTTTCATAAGTTTATTGATAATTTATAGCTGGCATCCAAGTCAATATTTACCAGTTTTGCAAATGCATTGCAGCGCAGCAACTTATATAGTATTTACCTGCAGTTACATGCCTGCTTAAGCGCAATATACTTGGGTATATGTATATGTATGTATGCACTCATATTAGTTGGCCTGGCGGTGTACTTAAATGCGAACTGCATACAACTTCAAGTGGAAATTCACAAGCAGCATGCAGCTAACAATGTCAGCGTGTAGGCAAGCAAGCATGAAGTTATGCTATGCTATGCATCATGCACTTGTAATATCCGCTATGCAAATATTATGAGCATATGCTGCCACCAATACAGATATACATACACACATATATATACATATATACGAAATGCAAACCAGCTGATTGCGTCACAGTAGTTGCATGACCATTCAAGCATAATAAGCAGCTCGAGTGGAGTGGAACAGCACTAGAACTCTCATGCATGCTTATGGTACATGCAAATTCTATTTGCAATTAGAAGTTACTTACGTGGAGTATTTTGTACTATATTGAACAGAGCGCCTTATATTATATTTTCATTTAAATTATCACTTTGTGCATAATAAGCATGAATATATAAATATGTGTGCGCCACATGCAGTTCCCAAAATGTCGTGTTTATGCAACGTCTCTACCCAGTTAAGTCATTTATGCTGCGCTGACCACAACGTTAGCTCGTTGTCTCACTCGGCGCTGCAGCTGGAGCTGGTACTGGAATTATTGTGCTAATTGAATTATTGAAAGTACATTGAATTTGTTAATTGCGCCTGAAAGTATGTTTGCATGCATTTCATAGTGGTTTACACTCGCTGCTTGACACGAAATTCACTTGCACTTAGATCTAATACTAATTTAGTTCATGCAATGAAAATGGCAATCAGCATTTGTATACAGATTTACAGTTATTTTTGTCACTGCACTGCTGAAAAGTGCTGTTGTCTATGCACTCCACTTCAATTCTGATTAACCGTAATTGGCAGTTTGAGCGTTTTGAGCCGTCTGTCTGCAGGTAGGCAGCACTGTACTCGTACAAAAATGGCATAATGCGATATAATGTCTGTGCTTTATTGTGAGAAATAATAGCAGAGTAAGTGTTTTTAAATTATGTTAATGGAAATAACAGGTTTTTGTTGTCAGTACATGCTTTTCGGCACGGTTTTAGTCTATTATTTTATATTTTACTTTTATTGAATAATGTTCAATCCTTACATATACTGTGCTGCTGTTTGATATATGGGTGATTCTACGATAAGAGGTTTCAATTGCATAGAGAATATGGCCAAGGAAAAACTTTGGATTTTTTTCATGAAACCTCTATATTATGACTTTTGTTCCTTTTATTTACCTTTTCACTTAAAGGTAATTTGCTATATACATATTTTATTACTTTACCGACAACCAGGGTAAATACATCGGCCAGGGGAGAGACGTAAAGTTTATGGTATATAATTATTTTACCAAAAGCAATTAATTAATGTAAAATAGAATTACAAATTAAAGGTACTCTCTTTCCTAGATGAATAAACCATAAAATTAAAATAACAAATCAATAAATTCTCTCTCTATCCTAAACGGAACAAATATTAAATATAAAATCTTAAGATCTTTCAAAAACATTTACTGACTTTTTAAAGAAGTAATATATCCTCTGCCCTTTCAAAAGAAGATTTGGCATGGGGAAAGTCTGGGCAACCAGATCTTATTTATAGGCGAATTTATTTGAGCGCGCTAGTCATCTCTCCTTTTTGCTGCTTGGCGACAATTGGATATTCCAATAGAAAACAGGTCACTTGTTACCTGGTTTTATTAATGGATGGAATGGAATGCTTACTGTTCCTCAGCTTCCACCAGCAGTACCCGCATCGAACACTTTCCAAGCTGAAGCACTTTGGTCCATTCGAACCACATGACCTAGCTAACGTAGTCTCTGTCTTTTTATTCGCTGAACTATGTCAGTGTCGTCGATCCATCATCTGCAGTATTCGCATTTGCCAATATTCAAAGGACCATAAATCTTCCACAAAACCTTTTTCTCGAAAACTCCTAGTGCTCAACTCATGTTGACATCGTCCATGCTTTTGCACCATAAAGCAGAACGGGGATGATAAGGGACTTGTAGAGTTTGGTTTTGGTTCATCGATAGAGGATTATAACATTTAAATGTCCACTCAGTCCAAACTAGCATCTGTCGGTAAGAGCGATCTGCATTAGATTTCGAGGCTAATATTTTTGGTATTGTAGATGGTGGTGATGGCTGGAGGTGGGAAAGGGGTCATGTTCAGAAGTTCACGCAAGAAAGTATCAAGACTCAAGCAGCTCACGACTTCCGGTCCGGGTGTCATGATGAATAGTATCTCCCCTGGTCTTTAACTTTCTCTCCTGGCAATTATTTTGCCAGGGGAAATACGGCAGGGGAGAGATGTTTTCATGAAAAATTTAATTGTTTTAACTGACTGAATTATTTTTTGGTTAATTATTTATTTCACTTTAATTATCACAGTATTATATTATTTATCACAATAAAGGCAAATAAATTAAAAAACTACAGCGTTCAAAGGGATTTCAAGATTAGTATTATTAACTTCAAGCAGATATATGCTCTTGAGAACTTTTTTCAATGCGACGGACTTTAAATTTATGTCTTACAAACGAAACAAAATTTGGCAAGGTCGGGACAAAAGTTAATTTAAAAAATTATATCAAATAAACAAAATAATTTTTTTTATTTAACAATACTTAATTTTAATTAATTTACTTCCGATTGAGCTTAGTTTAGGTTTAGCATCTCATACGAAAAATATAAGTATTGTCCGAAAGTTAAATAAAAAGTAGCAAGGGGAGAAGCCAAGAGATTTTTTTAGACTTTATAAGGAATTTCAAAAAAAATTGCGTTTATTATGCAGTAAGTTGTAATGTTATTTAATACACTACATTTAAAAAAATAGCAACATAATCTTATCGTAGAGGTACCCATATATAAAATATTTCATGTCTTTTATTTAATTTCTCTCATTGTTTATCTTTTTCAACTGCTATCCCTGGCAAAGCAAGGGCACCTATTTTTCATTTATGTTTATAAACAAGATAATTAAAAAAAAACTATATAATTCATAATTTTTGTATAGCCTTTTGTTTAGTTAAATCTCTCAGGGAAATATATGAACTATTTGTTTTTCAACATTATTGTGCTCATTGAGAAAATCAATAACTTTTCAATTGTAAATACTCGTATCCTCAAAATATATTTGCGCCATCTTGTTTGTCAAACTGAAGCAGCCCATAGCCATCACACCCTCATACAAATTGATGTTTACGAGCAAACGCTGTTGCCGCGAATTGTCATATACACACAAATACATACTCGCTTCCATAAATATAGCATAACTACAGGCGTGCAGGCGATTGTGTGCGTGTGTGTGCTGTGCCGCACTTGTCGACGCGTTGGTGTGTATTGCCGCAATTTCGTGTTGAAGCAAGCAGCTTATCGGCGCATACATATATGTACATATATAAACACAAGAGTACACATTTCTTGTTAAAAAAAAGAAATCGCTTATTGCCTGAGCAATGCTTACTCTGCGCGCCAATGCTTATGCTCTCCTCTCCGCAGCGCTCTTCCTATCACTAAGTTAACGTTAATTTTATTTTATTAGGCGGTACTTAACTTCAATGATGCGTTCACAGCAATTTCTTCTCTCTGCTTTACTCTTTTATGGCCATGTTTTTATTATGCTCTGTCGTACGCGCTTGCGTTTGTGTTTGTTGGCTTGTCTAAGTGTACTTCCTTTAATTTTTTCTCCGAATTTTTTCTTCATTTTTTGTATCTTACTAGCTTCCTTGGCTTTGTTGTGCCGCCAAGGGAAAATCATGCGGAAATTATATTCTCGAATTATTTTGTCGTTGTTGTTGACATTATGTGTATTGTGTGGAAAGAAAAATCTCAACTCAGTTGTAACAAATACATACGAACAACTGAGTGTGGTAAGGTTGCTTTGTAAAGCATGCCGAAATAGTTATGTGTCATGAAGATAGGTAAGCATGTGCGGCAATTTTCCAATTTCAAGGTCCCATTTTTATCTGAAATATTGGCTGTGAAATCTTTGAATTATGTTTGCGTTGTTTGGTACGAGAAATTTATTATAACACAAAAGGGATATATGTATGTCCTTTGCCTTTAGTTCTAAAATAATTTAAATTATGTACCTTAAGAATGTTAGACCTACCATGAGCCTAATAAAAGCGAAACAAGCTTATGTGTAGAGCGAATTTTATTAAATTTAATCATCAATAGTTTTGATTTAAATCACTTAGTTATCCAATCATGCTTAAACTTTGGAATTTTATCTCTTCAAACTACGCTACAAAAATAGTAGCATATCAGGTGCTTGAGCGCTGTTAAATTTCCCCTCAATTTCTTCTTTAAATTGCCAAATTCTTTCTTTACTATGTCTTGCTATCAGCTATCTTCTACACTTCCGGTAGCGTTTGTCTGCTATCTGCTTCAAAGTGTACACGTAAAAAATGTTGCTATTTTTTCTGGAGCAGCGCAGCCACTCAAAAGGATAACTACTTTGAGACGTGCACCGTTTCATTCCATTTGCTTGCATTCAGCAGTGAGTGTGTGCGACTTTTTAAAGCTCTATGCACTTTATAACCGGATGAATCGCTTCAGAGTATTTGCATGTTTTCGTGCTTATGCTCTTTATTGTTCAATTTTTTGCTTTCTAAAGCTGCTATTGCCTTAATGCTGGTCGAAAGCGGATACTCAAAGGTATTTTTTGCTATATAAATTTGGTATTCTGCAAATAGAATTTATTGAGAAGAAGAAAGAGAGTGGAAAAAGGAGGTGGCAGTGATTTTCTTAACATTTCGCTTGATAGTAAGATAATTTTACTTAGCTTTTAGACAGTTTTTTTCAAGTGTTCAAACATTTTAAAGGCAAACAAATTATTCAAAATTATTTAAAGGATTTCTTTAAACAGATTCTCTCTAACTAAAATGAGATGACAAGTCTTTAGAACTTTGAGTTATATGCGCTAATGTGCTAAGTGTCTGCAAATATAGTAAAAATATCTTAAAGTTTCAGTAATAGTCGCAAACCATTTCAACATCGCTAGTATTCACAGTAGTTCAGCTCCCTGCGGGGTCACTCCGGGCTCCAATAACTTCAGCGCAACATAAAAATAACAACAACGAATTTATAGACTTCTGGGCATCTAAAACACACATATTTATTCGCAGCTTTCCTCATTAATGCAAGTCGCGCACTCAACGCTATTTACGCACTCGGCCTCCCCATTCGATTCATATCCGCATATTTGTGCTGGAGCGTTCAGCAGCGTGTGTTTGCGCTATCCGCCAAGTGTTGCGGTGTAATTTATTATGATTTGTGTGAAATTAATATTTAATTTGCGCTATTGCGCCACACACCACTGCTGCTTGTGCTTTGGCCTACTGTGTCGTAAATTTGAGTTCGCCATGGCGCATACGTAACACTGCGTTAAATTGTGAGTCCACTGCGACTGGGCATGCTGTGTGCTGTGGTTTTGCGCGGTCATTAGCCTGCGTGAAAGAAAAATCTCAATTCACACACACATACTCACATACATATTATATATGGTATATATACATATACACTTGTATGAAAATGTATTTAAGTTTAATTGAATATTCACATTATTTTTGATTCATTAATAATTTAATTACAAGTTTCATAAATATTTACACAGTTTCATAAATTAATTAAAATTTGATTACAATTGAAAGATTTAAATTAATTTTCGCTTAATTTGAATGTGGGTCACATATTGGATTTTAATGAACTGCAAATGGCTAATCATTTTATTTCGTATTTAATTTCTAATTTTGCTGGGAATAATTAATATAATAAATTATCTTCTCTTCTTGACTGGCGTAGACACCGCTTACGCGGTTATAGCCGAGTCCACAACAGTGCGCCACGCATCTCCCCTTTTGGCAGTTTGGCGCCAATTGGTAATACCAAGTGAGGACAGGTCTTGTCTGAAACCTCGTTTGGTATCGAACGGCTCGGAGAGGTCCTTCCCGATCCTAACGCAGCTTTTGGTGTTGCTCAACGTCAACTTACACAGCCGTATTAGTTTTGCGGGGATACCAAATTCAGACATCGCGGCGCAAAGGCAGCTCCTTTTCGTGCTGTCGAAAGCAGCTTTAAAGTCGACAAAGAGATGGTGTGTGTCGATCCTATTTTCACGGGTCTTCTCCAAAATTTGGCGCATGGTGAATATCTGGTCTGTTGTTGATTTTCCAGGTCTAAAGCCACACTGATAAGGTCCAATCAGTTTGTTGACGGTGGGCTTTAGTCTTTCACACAATACGCTCGACAGAACCTTATACGCGATGTTGAGGAGGCTTATCCCACGGTAATTGGCACAAATTGTGGGGTCTCCCTTTTTGTGTATTGGGCAGAGTACACTGAGATTCCAATCGTCAGGCATGCTTTCTTCCGACCATATTCTGCAAAGAAGCTGATGCAAGCACCTTATCAGCTCTTCGCCGCCGTATTTGAATAGCTCGACCGGCAATCCATCGGCCCCCGCCGCCTTGTTGTTCTTCAAGCGGGTAATTGCTATTATAATTTCTTCATGTGCTCCGGTCTTGAAACCTTCAGTTAGTCGCCGGATCTTTTTGTAAAATTTTCGAGCATTACCCCTGTCGGACAGCTTGTCAAGCTCTTCGTACTCACGCATTTCGGCCTCTTTCTCTTTTTGTCTGCAAATGCGTCTCGCTTCCCTCTTCAGCTCTCGGTATCTTTCCCATCCCGCTCGTGTTGCGGTCGATCGCAACATTGCGAGGTAGGCAGTCTGTTTTCTCTCCACTGCGAGACGACAATCCTCATCATACCAGCTGTTTTTTTGACTTTTCCGAAAGCCAATGGTTTCGGTTGCAACTGTACGTAAGGATTTTGATATGACATCCCACAGTTCCCTTATACCGAGATGCTGAATAATAAATAATATAATAAATTATGGTTTGCTATGATATATATAATATGATAAAATCACTAAATTTTGAGTTTTTAAGAAGCTAAGACTCGGTTATATACAGAATAGTTCAAAAAAAGCTAATATGGGATAGTGGACTTTCAGAGCATTTCTGCCAGTTTGAACTTTTTTTTTCGATTACATCTACATATATTTTCATATTTTCGTTCATACAAATTCCAATACCCTGAGACTCTACATGGCAAATAACAAGATACAACAAATAGACCAGATCACATAGCACATACATATTTATTTGTCTATATACACATACATATATACTCCAAATTCGGTACAGTTCTCCATTTCAGCGTTTAATTTGAATTATTAGTTTCTTGCGGACTTTGCTCTTCCGCCTTCAATTTTTCTTCGCAGCTTTGCTCATATTTACCAGTTATCATAGCTTGCTTCCTATCCGCGTTTGCCATCAGTTTAACGAACGAACTACAGTACCACTTATTCCGCTATGTGCGCCAGTAATGAGCGTAGTTCCCAACTACTGAGACTTAGGCAAATTTCTCGGCAGTACTTTGGTGTATGCCACATTTTGTGGCGCCACTTTTATGTGGTGTGCGAAAATGTAATTGTCATGTTTTCGCATGCAAATAAAATTAACTGTTGTTTATTATAAGTGAAAGTAAATTTGAGAAAAACAATGAGCACCAGAAATGCTTAAAATCCTACAAATGCTTTCTAGAGATGCTCATATTACTCATACGTACTGTCTTCTACAGACAGTTGTACACAGGAAATATAAGAAATGAGTGTCATAGCATTAAATAAATATTAATTTAAGTTAAAGCACTAACATTAACTACCAGCTAGCGCCGCTTTAAAGCTGTACTAAGACTGAAAACTAGGCGCGTGTACTGAAATGTGTTTAACAAACCATTTCATTTTCATTTAGTTATCACGTTTAAGAGTTATTAAATGTCTTATCTACGCAGCCGTAAGCCTGTGGAGGCAGTGAATCGAAAAATAATAGACACAAAAGGCACAAAAAAAAAGCAAATACAACACTCATGAAATATGACATATAGCTGCAAAAAAGGCGGTTGGTGCAAAATTACCATAAAAAATGAGCGTGCGAAATTATGCAAACATAAATTTGCCGCTTTCGCCTCGCGTTCACCGACACCCATCTATGTTGTAAGTGTTATTATGAGCGCTCCGTGGTGTTATATACACGCCGTCATTGTCTCTTGTCGCTTCGTTATTCATGTATGCACACATTTCTCTGTTCATTTACCGCACGCAACACTGCCTTGCTTATGTGCTCCGTTTTTTCCATGCTCCATTCCACCATAATTTCATTTTCTGGTCACATTCAAATTAAAAGACTTAAGAAAAACATGGCGACACGCGTGTCCTCTGGCGTTGAAGTGACGATGTGAGACTATGAGTAGAAAAGGGAGTAGGCAGCGCAAACATACACTCACACAACATAGAAGCCTGGTATAATCTAAGTTAAAAAACAAGTAAGGAAGGGCTAAATTCGGTTGTGACTGAACATTTTATACTCTCGCAATTTATTTATTTCATTTTATTAATATTATATAATACACAATTTGGCCCACATATTCGTCATATTTATGGTATAAAGTCCATTGAAAGTTGGAAACCCTAATATTAGGTTAGAAGCACTGAGGTCCTCATGTTCGATATATGGGGCCTTGAAAACTTATAGTCCGATTTCGTCGATTTTTAGAAAGGGGCTGCCCCACTATTAATACAGTATTTAGGCAAAGTCCTGTTCCGATATATTGACTAGTGCTTGCTTTATGTAAAGCAAACAATTTAGATCGACTTCGAAGTTCAGGTATATAGGAAGTAGGTGTGGTTGTAAACCGATTTGGCCTATTTTCACAAAATATCATTGGGATCCAAGTAAAATACCACAAACCAAATTTCATTGATATTGGTCGAGTAGTTTTGGAGATATAGTTTTTGACCCATAAGTAGGCGGAGCCACACCCATTTAAAATTCTGTATACCAATTTGGATGAGCCCTTCTGTACCTTTTTTATAGTGAAATTTAAGGTTCCTCGTGTTTTCCCTTACTGAATTCAAGCGTTTTTAGTAGTTTTCAACATAACCTTTGTATGGGAGGTGGGAGTGGTTATAATCCGATTTCTTCCATTTTTGGATTGTATAAGGAAATGTCTGAAAAAAACGATTCTTTAATATAGCTTTTGTTGTTTACGAGATATGTACATAAAACTTAATAGGGGGCGGGGCCACGCAATCCAAATATGACTCTTCATAGTGCGATCCTTTGTCCCAAAAGTGTGCCAAGTTTCATCAAGACATCCGGATTTAAACTCCACTCTTCACCCTGATCACTTTGGTATATATATCCCTATATCTAACTCGTTTAGTTTTGGGTGTTACAAACAACCGTTATGTGAACAAAACTATAATACTCTCTTAGCAACTTTGTTGCGAGAGTATAAAAATTAAGAAATTTTAAATAATTGAAGGTTCTTATAACTTAAATGTTGAAAATTTCATAAAATATTATATTATCGGCTGTACGAGACCTTATGGACCTCTTGACAATAAGTAAATAATCAAAAGGTAGAGTGAGAGCGGCCACAACATGTCTGTACTAGAATCAAGTTACGCAAAACTTTTGCAAAAATTAATAGAAAAGAAAATCGTAATATCGGTATTATTTTAATATTTTCTCCAAATAAAAGATATTCTCTTATAGCCATATATTCTTTCTGACTAACCTCAAAAATATGTTTTTTCCATTGACTCACGCTTCAAACAAAATTTAATTAACAAAAGCATAACAAATGTGCGACAAGCATCACAAGCCTAACTAGTTTTGCATTTTTTCTTACCACAAAAGAGCCTGCAACATTTGCATGTATAGAGACCAAGGCAGACTTAACTAACTTCGTCTGGTACGTCAAGCTGCCCACCAACGGCTGACCATTGCGATGGAAGGAGTTGTGCCCGTTCATTGTTCTGCACCGTATTTGATTGTGACGCCCTTTTTCATGGCAACACCGTTCTGTGTGACGCCTATGCAAATTGCCACGAGCCTGTAAAGCTGGCGTGTCCATTTTAATTTCAACACCGAACCATTATTTTTGTTGCATTTATTACAATTTACATATGAATTGGCATGCAAAGCAGTGCAGGCACTCCGCAACTTTCGCCGCCACTCTGCACTGCGCTGCACGGATTTACATATTTATTTGTTGTTGAAAGCTTTCAGTTGCACTGCGCTTGGTTTGCCACACAAAGAAAGTGCAAGGAATCAGAGTTTCGAACAAAAGAATTTGCAAGCGCCCAAAGTGAGAACGCCGCGACGCCATAACAATCAAATAAAATGTAACAAAAAAGTAAAGAATGTAAAAAAACAGCAAAAACAAAAACAATAGTGGCGGCGCAGCTGAAAGGGCTTAAGCATTGTGCTGTGACCGCAACGGGCTTTGTGGAAAAGGGTAAAGTAAACTTCGCCAAAACACAATAAAAGTGGCAAACGCTGTAATTACATTTAGCATGGAGAGCCACGCGTCTTCTCTTACATATATAGAGAGTTATATATAACAAAATAGACTTACTACTGCGTCTGCTACAATTATCCAAAGCTTGTAGTTTAAAAAACTGTAAATTAAAATACAATATTAAAACAAATGAAAACATAGTCTGCTTTTAGGCGCCGTATCGCATAATAAAGCACAATGTGCAACATGCGCTCTCACAATGCCTTGTTTTCATTAATTTGCCTACACATATATGCGTCCTGGCACCTCCTCCTGCAGCTATACGCCTTTTGTGTTTATTTAAATGAAACTTAGTTTGCTGCCTCTGCAACTTGCCCTTGCAAACACTTGCCCTTTGTGCTGCACTCACTCATTCTTCTCTGTACCTTCTTCGCTGGTTTTTTCGTCTCATGCGCTCTTCTTCATTCACTTCGCCTGTATAACTGTATAACTGTTATTTGCATATTCTAAATGGCTTGCATGCATTTTAATTTTCACTACTCGCTTTGCTGACTAGTTGTGTTTGCCGCTTCGTTGCTTTTGCGGCCATTTAAGTGGCCATTCGAGACTGCGACTGTTGTGGCTGTTGCTGGTTGCTGTTGGTCGGTCTGCCGACAAGTACGAGCGGGTAAATACTCATGTCATGCAATGAGTGTTGCCAAAGCAAGGCAAAAACCGCAGGCAAAGTACACAGTCGCATTGCAGTCTGAAGTGTAATTGTGTGTGTCTGAGAATTTGAAGAAAACACAAGCAAATACTTGCACAAGAAATTGTTAATTTATTTAAGCGACACTAGCCATGAAGAGCAGCGCAGTTGAATGACCCAATGTGGTGTGAAGCTTAAACAAATCGGAGCGACATTGTGGAGCATCTGAGCGAGCAGTTAGTGAGATTTTAACCAACAGCTTTAATTTTTAGCGCTTAATTATAATTCTGGATGGAAACAATGATAGGAAAACGAAGTGATAGCTGAACGTTGAAGTAAAATATGTCTATGAAAAATAATTTTGGCATACAAGTAATGGAATTGGCACTTGCTCGTATTAATAAACAATTTTTTCTATGAAAAACTATTTTTGTTCGATTTTCTTAGTAACATTTTATATTCGTTTTGAAATATATAAAATTCAAGTATTAAATAAAACAAGAAAAAAACGTTAACTTCGACTGTACCGAAGCTAATATACCCTTCACAGGTGCATTTCTTTTAGTAACTATGTGTTTAAGCAAATCTAAAGACGTAAGAAAAAGTAAGTAAAAAAACATTAAGGTTATATAGTTAACCGATCTGAACAATTTCTTCGGAGATTATATTATTACCTTAAGCAGTAATCCTTGTCAAATTTCGTGAAGATACCACGTCAAATGCGAAAATTTTCCATACAAGCCATTGATTCCGATAGTTCAGTTTGTATGGCAGCTTTATGATATAGTGGTCCGATATCGGCAGTTCCGACAAATGCTTCTTGAAGAGTAAATAACATCTGCAAAATTTCAAAACAATATCTTAAAAACTGAAGGACTAGTTCGTATATATACAGACAGACAGACAGACGGACAGACAGACAGACGGATAGCTAAATCGACTCAGTTCAACATACTGATCATTTATATATATACTTTATAGGGCCTACGACGCTTCCTTCTGGGTGTTACAATCTTCGTGACAAACTTAATATACCCTGTTCAGGGTATAAATATATTTATTTTATTTAACTATTTTGTTACAATAATTTTGAAAAAAAAAAATATTTTCAGATTACATTTTAAAATTGATTTCATAATATAAATAAATAAGCCTTGAATTTAAAGCCATTAAACGAAGGCGACCAACCACCATGCATCATTCTGCGAATCATGGAAGTAGGGAAGATGAGAAAAATTAAAAATATTTATATTGTCATGTCTGCACCCCAGTAGCAAAAATGAAAAAACTCACGGCAGTAACTTATGAATTTTAAAATACACATTGACTTCGCGTAAGCACTTTGTGGCATATGTGCGTGGCAGCAACATACTCGCATGCACGACGACAGTCACGTTGAGCCCCAAGTTTTAACAACAATGAACGCCTGCCGCCGCGGCTTTTATCTCCCTGCACTTGCTTAAAAAGCCAATTTCAGTTGTGCTTTATGTGTTTAAGTTGTGATTTCGTAAATTGTTGCAGGCAGCTGTTAAATGCGTGTCAGAGCTGGCGCGGCTGTTGCTTATTGTTCGGCGAAAACACGGGGCGTATACGCAACTTTTCGACAGTCGCGGCGCAGCTACGCGCAAAGATAAAGGAGGCGTAGCGCGGCGCTTATGTGCAAAGCCGATAAACAATAGTGTTCAAATATGGCAGCAATAACAACAAAAACAACAAAAACAAAAACAAGAGGAAGTGTGTCTGCCACAACGGAACAAGGAAACCAAAATGGCACAGTAAACTTCGCCGATACAACGAGCCGCACGCATATGTGTGCGCTTGTCGGCGTGTTAAAAGTTTAACGGCACAGTGTGGCGCTACATATTGTTGCATGCACGCACATGTTGGCAAATTAATGCATGCAGGCGTGTGTGTTGGTGGCTGTATTTATGTATTCCGCCAAACAAATGTTGACGCTGCATGAAGGGGCAGCTGCGTTTGCTTTTGCCAGACATGTTGTTGCAAATACAACGGGAACTTGCAGTAATATGCAGCAGCTGCCACATATGCCACATGCGACAATGCGCAACGACAATGTGGTTTCACCAATTTCACCAGCGGAAGCCCCACTCCGCCCGCGCTTTCTGCAATTATTTTTTGCTCTCGCGTTTTTATTGACTTTATGACACCTGCGCTGGCTGTTTCGCTGCTCTCTTATTGGTGTTTTATTATTTCGCACACAATCACGCACAAACAATAAAACTTCAACGCATACACACACAGACACACTGAGAAACATGCATCTTCTTCTTCTTCTTAACTGGCGTAGAAACCGCTTACGCGGTTATAGCCGAGTCCACAACAGTGCGCCACGCATCTCTCCTTTTGGCGTTTTGGCGCCAATTGGTAATTCCAAGTGAAGACAGGTCCTTCTCCACCTGGTCCTTCCACCGGAGTGGAGGTCTCCCTCTTCCTCGGCTTCCACCAGCGGGTACTGCATCGAAAACTTTCAGAGCTGGGGCACTTTCATCCATTCGAACAACATGACCCAGCCAGCGTAGCCGCTGTCTTTTTATTCGCTGGACTATGTCTATGTCGTCGAACAACACATACAGCTCATCATTCCATCTTCTGCGGTATTCGCCGTTGCCAATGTTTAAGGGACCGTAAATCTTCCGCAAAACCTTTCTCTCGAAAACTCCTAGTGCCGTCTCATCGGATGTTGACATCGTCCACGCTTCTGCACCATAAAGTAGGACGGGAATGATAAGGGACTTGTAGAGTTTAGTTTTTGTTCGTCGAGAGAGGACTTTACTTTTCAATTGCCTACTCAGTCCATAGTAGCACCTGTTGGCAAGAGTGATTCTGCGTTGGATTTCAAGGCTGACATTATTATCGGTGTTAATGTTGGTTCCTAGGTATACGAAATTATCTACAACTTCAAAGTTATGACTGTCAACAGTGACGTGGGAGCCAAGACGCGAATGCGCTGACTGTTTGTTTGATGACAGGAGATATTTCGTCTTGTCCTCGTTCACCACCAGACCCATACGCTTCGCTTCCTTATCCAGGCGGGAAAAAGCAGAACTAACGGCGCGGGTGTTGTTTCCAATGATATCGATATCATCGGCGTACGCCAGGAGCTGTACACTCTTGTAAAAGATGGTACCCTCTCTGTTTAGCTCTGTTTTTCCAGCATCAGGTTAAAGAAGTCGCACGATAGTGAGTCACCTTGTCTGAAACCTCGTTTGGTATCGAACGGCTCGGAGAGGTCCTTCCCGATTCTGACAGAGCTTTTGGTGTTGCTCAACGTCAACTTACACAGCCGTATTAGTTTTGCGGGGATACCAAATTCAGACATCGCGGCATAAAGGCAGCTCCTTTTCGTGCTGTCGAAAGCAGCTTTAAAGTCGACAAATAGATGGTGTGTGTCGATCCTCTTTTCTCCAAGATTTGAGACATGGTGAATATCTGGTCAGTTGTTGATTTTCCAGGTCAAAAGATAAGGTCCAAGCAGTTTGTTGACAGTGGGCTTTAGTCTTTCACACAGTACGTTAGATAGAACCTTATAAGCGATGTTAAGGAGGCTTATCCCACGATAGTTGGCGCAGATTGTGGGGTCTCCCTTTTTGTGGATTGGGCAGAGTACACTGAGATTCCAATCGTCGGGCATGCTTTCTTCCGACCATATTCCGCAAAGAATCTGATGCATGCACCTTATCAGCTCTTCGCCGCCTATTTGAATAGCTCGGCCGGCAATCCATCGGCCCCGCTTCTTCAAGCGGGTAATTGTTATTCTAATTTCTTCACGGTCGGGTAATGGAACAGCTGTTCCATCGTCGTCGATTGGGGAATCGGGTTCGCCATCTCCTGATGTTGTACTTTCACTGCCATTCAACAGGCTGGAGAAGTGTTTTCTCCACAAACACAGTATACTCTGGTCATCAACAACTAGATCACCTCTGGGGGTCCTACAGGAGTGTGCTCCGGTCTTGAAACCTGCAGTTAGTCGCCGGATCTTTTCGTAAAATTTTCGAGCATTACCCCTGTCGGCCAGCTTGTCAAGCTCGTCATACTCACGCATTTCGGCCTCTTTCTTTCTTTTTCTGCAAATGCGTCTCGCTTCCCTCTTCAGCTCTCGGTATCTTTCCCATCCCGCTCGTGTTGCGGTCGATCGCAACATTGCGAGGTAGGCAGTCTGTTTTTCTCTCCACTGCGAGACGACAATCCTCATCATACCAGCTGTTTTTGGGCTTTTCCGAAAGCCAATGGTTTTCGGTTGCAGCTGTACGTAAGGAGTTTGATATGCCGTCCCACAGCTCCCTTATACCAAGATGCTGATGAGTGCTCTCAGAGAGCAGGAGTGCAAGTCGAGTAGAAAATCGTTCGGCTGTCGGTTGTGATTGCAGCTTCTCGATGTCGAACCTTCCTTGTGTTTGTTGACGTGTGCGCTTTTTCTACACAGAGGCGGGTGCGTATCTTAGCTGCTACAAGATAGTGGTCCAGAGTCGATGTTGGGACCACAGAAGCGTACGCACATCAAAAACACTGGAGACATGTCGTCCATCTATCACAACATGATCGATCTGGTTGCGAGTGATTCGATCCGGGGACAGCCATGTAGCTTGATGGATTTTCTTATGCTGGAATCTAGTACTACAGATGACCATATTTCGGGCCCCGGCGAAGTCGATCAGCCTCAGACCGTTTGGTGATGTTTCGTCATGAAGGCTGAATTTTCCGACTGTTGTGCCAAAAGACACCTTCTTTACCCACCCTAGCGTTGAAATCGCCAAGCACGATTTTGACATCGTGGCGGGGGCAGCGCTCATAGGTACGTTCTAGGCGCTCATAGAAGGTATCTTTGATCACTTCGTCCTTCTCTTCCGTCGGGGCGTGGGCGCAAATCAGCGATATGTTGAAGAACCTCGCTTTGATGCGGATTGTGGCTAGACGTTCATCCACCGGAGTGAATGCCAGGACTCGACGACGGAGTCTCTCTCCCACCACGAATCCCACACCGAATTTGCGCTCCTTTATATGGCCGCTGTAGTAGATGTCACAAGGACCCACCTTCTTCCGTCCTTGTCCCGTCCATCGCATTTCTTGGATTGCGGTGGATGTCAGCCTTTACACGTACGAGGACATCAACCAGCTGGGCAGAGGCACCTTCCCAATTAAGGGTCCGGACATTCCAGGTGCATGCCCTTAAATCATAGTCCTTTATACGTTTGCCGTGGTCGTCATCAAAAGGGGGGTTTCTCATCCGAGGCCTGTGTTTCTTATTCACTGGTTATTCGTTTTTATGTGGTGGGTCCCAAGCCCAACGCACAACCGCATAAGCGGGATTCGCCTTCTCACTTTAGCTCGCTTCCAGACGGATGTCTGTTGGCTACCCAGAGGATACTTGGTCTAAGACCGGAAGTTGTGAGCTGCTTGAGCCACATGTAAAAGAATCGTTCCTGGCCACTCCCAAGTGAATGGCAGTCAGAAACTTTCCTCACTTACGTGAACTTCTACATATGGCTCCATCCTCCATCCTGAGTTGCTAGAAACATAATTAAAGTCTTGAAGCATTCTTTATATTAGGTTGGCAAATATCCGCTTCCCTTTTTTGCTCTTTATTAAATGCTTTATAAAAAGTGTTACAGTGATCGGATTTAGTTCAATTATGCGCCGTTTCGTTCGATAATTTGTTTCCATCTAGATGGTAACTTCATAATACCCCCCTTCGATGAAGCTCCACTCCTTATTTGCGAAGAACTCGGACAGCCACTTTTCACAAGCCTCTTTTGAGTTCCACTTTACACCACCAAGGGCGTTCGCCATGGACAGGAACAGGTGTAATCACTTGGCGCTATGTCCGGGCTATATGGTGTATGTGATAAGATCTTCCATCCGAGCTCCCGTAGCTTCTGACGAGTCATCAACGAAGTGTGTGGTCTGGCGTTGTCCTGGTGGAACACTACATCCTTCCTGTTGGCAAATTCTGGACGCTTCTGGTCGATCGCCTGCTTCAAGCGGTCCAGTTGTTCGCAGTAGATGGTAGAATTAAGCGTCTGGCCATAGTGGATGATTCCATTCCAATCCCACCAAACACGCAGCAAAACCTTCGTGGACGTCAATCCCGGCTTGGCCACTGTTTGGGACGATTCACCGGCCTTCAACCACAACCGTTTTCGCTTGATATTGTCATTTGAGATCCCTTTTCCTTTCCTTTCCAAAATGGGTCGAGTTCATTCCGTTTCAGCAGCATATCGCAGGCGTAGGTTCGGTCCAGAAGGTTTTTTTTGCGTCAAATCATGCGGAACCCAAATATCAGGCAGATGGTTTAAAATGGTTTAGTGACTAACTCCCATCTCCTGGGCGATGTCACGAGATGCCACATGCCGGTCTAACTCTATATTTTCCTTTATTTGATCAGTATTCGTAGTCAAAGGTTTTTCTCCGGCTGGCTTATCCATGGTGTCGTTTTTACCCGCTTTGAATCGTCGAAACGATTCCTCCGCAGTTCGAAGTGATAGAATACCATCCCCCAAAACACCATTAATCTCACGGAACGTTTCGCTAGCGGATTTGCTTTTAACGAAGGAAAACTTTAAAATAGTGCGAATTTCGGCGTTAGTGAACTCCATGTTTACATGTCTATAACTGTTAAATGGAATATCCAAACTAACCATACATAGCGTCATAATTATCTAATTTTTCGAACCCTATGAGCTCTTTATTAACAGAAGGGGTCTCATTTCGGGTCGCATAATCTTCATAATGAAGTCCGTAGATTCAATGGCTTATTCGTTATCTATATCTATCTTCTTTTGAAACTACAGTGGAACTTCTCTAACTCGAATCACCATAATCCACAGAAAAACTTCGAGTCAGAGAGACTTCCGAGTTACAGAAGGTAATTTGAATGAATTTTGACTTCTATTGCCAATTCAATAGTTCGAATTATGGAGAACTTCCAGTTAGAGCAGTTCGAGTTATGGAAGTTCAACTGTATATTCAAAACCACCAAAAAACGCAAATTATTTCTATAGAATATGACGCGGGCTATTTGAAGGCAAACACACGACGGTCCCACCGCTCAGCTGCATCCGCCGCAGCCGCCGTTGCAGCGTCAACAATATAAAATGTCATTAACAATTTTTGCTAATAGTTTTGACAACTTTGACAATTTTAAGCGGATTAAATAACGTTCCCGCTAGTTAGATGGTTTGGTGGTGGTTGCTGCACCCAAAAGCCGCTGCAGTCGTATATGAGGCAACAAGCGCTTCGCCCGCTTGTGTGTGTGTCTATGGTGGCGTGAGAGTTGAAAAGCGCTGAGCAGCGAAAATTGTGAGTTTGACTGAAATTGGGACACCGAGGAACAATGCACTCGCTCGATGGCTGCGGTTATGCGTACAGAGGGTGCGGGCAGCGGGAATGCGCCAATGGCAAAATTAATTTTCCAACCAACTTCAACTCGTTCACTACACGCCAAGCTTATGAAGTCATACATACTAGTTGTGCAAGTTTTTGCAAATCACTGCGTTGGTGTGTGTGTGTGTGTTTACATGTAAATGAACTGCGTTTATTATGAGCGCTCCAGCGCGCTGGCGTATGGGAAAAACTTTTAATTCTCAACAATTCAACGCAAAAAACACCAACTTTTTGCAGGAAATAATAAAACTGTGCTATTGAATATGATAATATTTTTTACTTGTTAACAGCCACACAAGGCAATGAGTGCGAGAAAGCAAATATTATCACAGAGTTATGTAATTTGTTGCACTTGCAGACTTAACACTTTTGAACAATCAGTTATATAATGCTATTGGTGAAGTTTGTCATTCGAAGCGTATAAAAAAGGGACTGAAATCACTTCAAAAGAATGATAATTAATTGTGAATACAATTTATTTCTGAAGCCTTTGATTGGTCGAAAGGCTTTTGGAGGATGAAATCATTTAAGATTTTGAAATATTTTTGACTAAAGTTGTCACTATATGAGACTTAGATAACTGCAGATCTTATAAACTTTACTCTTTTTCAAAGTAAATGAGGTTCTCATTGGATAAAACAACACTACTTCTCTTCAACGCTGTAGAAACCTAAGCAGAGTATGGACATATGTTGAATTGGTGGAGTGATTATGTTGTTGAAATTTTCAGAACTATGAATTCGTGTTTAGAACAACAATAAATTACGTTTAAATTATAATTTACAAATCCTTTTGTTTATGCTGAATAAAAGGTACCTAGACTTATAGCGAGTTCCAGGAAAGTTACAGACCAAGGCGTCGTCAACGCCAACCACTTGCCGAACTGCTTCCCAGCCTCTGTGCTTGACAGCTTGTGCGTAATTCAAAAAACGAATGAAGTGTAATAAAGAGTAACGGTAAGTAATTTGTAAGCACGACGAGTGCGCCCGACACATTTGAATACTACGCGCCGCAATGTGGAGTCATCCGTGGACAATGTTTCTTCCAAGAATGCTGTGTCATTTCTACAAAAAGATACCGTAGTAAAAACAAAAAACAAAAATAACATTTACAGTTTGTTTCCGTTTAAGAGCGATGAGCCGCGCTCGCAAATTATTTTGCTGCAAAAAGGTTAGGGTTAGGCGAGCGTGCTTTAATGCTTCACTGACTTTAGGTGTTACACGTGCGCTGGCTTTTTATGCTGACTCCCCGCTTGAAAGGGTAAAGGACAGCTACGTTTTGCTATTCAATATGCTGACATTTTAATAGCTTCAAGGTGACATTTGTTGGCCTAATAAAATGTACGAAAGTTGTTTTTCCCCTCTCACCTGTTTTTCGAACAGGTGTAAGAGAAAGTTGTGCGGTTGCGAATATAAAAATGAATGTATTAAACATGGGAATGGGCAAGAGTTCAAAAGGTCAGCGTGTTTGAAATGCATATATTTTATACAAAAATAATTCATGGAAGAGCTCTTTCGAAAGATTTTTTTTATTTGTGAAAAATCAATAAAACACAGCACGTTTCCTTCGCTAATAGAAGAAACTGAAGACCACAGTTATAAGAAAGTTCCATACCTTAATGAGCTCAAAAGATATAAATTCTCTGCTATATTTGAATGGAACTTGTGAAACCCATTCGACCGTTAAATGCAGCTTTCAACTAACAGAAACAACACTTCGCCAAGAAACAATACTCCTCAGTGCATCGTATATTCTCTTCCTCTTTTCTTTAACCACCCGTCCAATCACTACGAAATCACCGTATATATTCACAATTTTAATTAACACATTCGTTGCACCGCTTAGGAGTTTTGTTTGCATAAAATGCCGTCAAGTGAGTGTGCTGTGTCGGCAAAATTTAATTACACACGAGTCTGTCTATCAAAAGTACCGACAAAGTGCATTTCACTTGCGCACCATTCAAGCTTCAGTTTTGCATTTCGCACTTCGCTCGTCGCGCCCCGCCCCCTCACTTGTAGCACATCCGCTACTATCACTGCCACTCCGAGTTCCATCGAAATTGCGCAGCGAAAGATAAGGGGCGAAGAAAGTATGCTTTTGCACTTCCACTTGCAAATACCTTTTGCCTGCGTCAGCTGCAGCAACGAGCGGGGTTTTAGAGAGGTTTTAGCGAGGCTGCCGACGAAGTGCTTACGTTTCCACTTTTATTTTTGGTACGCTCGCCGTTTTTCCAACTGTCAGAATTCCGTTGCATTTACGCATCTGTTGTGGATGGGTGGCGGCAAAATTCGACCGTAGTTTCGGTCTTCTTTTTCTTCATTTTAACTCAAGTGCAAGCGTTTCGGTGGGAAACATATTTCTGCTAGTTTGCTTGGCAACGTCTTACACACCGCATTCATTGTTTGCTTTACAGCAGTTTTTTTCAGCATTCGCAGTTTTCTTTCGAACCAGTATGACAGCTTGAGCCAACTTGTTTTTGTTTTTGCACGAAAATTCACTTAGTTCCGCACGAGCTTAGGCAAAACGACAAAAACTTGCGCATTTATCCACTTCACTTGACGCTGTTAGCTGCAATTGCTGTTGTTGTGGATGTTGCTGTGGCAGTGAGCGAAGTTGGGCGGGCAGTTGTCGGTGTAGTAGCCACTCTGCCATTCGCAGGCATCCTGCACTTCCATACGTCGCTGCTGCAAATGCAGCCAATTTCTTATCACTTGCACTTCTTTATCTCTATCTCTCTCTCTGTGTTTATTTGTGCTTTTATCTCACGTTGTTTGTGTTCGCCGCAAAATAAATTTTACTTCTTGCTTAATACTAAATCTTCCAGCGCTAAAGCGTAATGTTGCAACATTGTTGTGGCACATTTTGTGTTTCAGCTTATTTTGCCAGCCGAGCGTTATACTAATTCAATGAATTATTTATGTTTGGTGGCAGAGAACAACGAGCGATTATATGGCAGCTCAGCAAGAAAACTAGCAGCTGATCAGGTTGCGGTGTTTTGCCGCCGCTGCATTTGACATGCACTATTAACGACTTGCTTGTCCCCCATTTTCCCCCCTCTCGAAGTAAGTGAATAATGTTTGCAGATTTATTTGAAAATATTTTTCGAGTTCCAGGAACATATTGCATTGCAAGAAATTAGCTAAAAACAATAATTTTTTAATAATGATTCGTACCCACGGCTTCAATATTCAAGAGGAAAGACGTGACGAATTTAGGTATATTTAAAGAGGAAACGGTTTGACAAGAAACAAAAGTTTCATGCGAGCTGTGTTGTTCTGTTTTCTGCTAATTCCTTTATAAAGAATCAAGCTGTGAGAAGAGACTACAAGTTTAGTAGATAAATTCTTCAATATAACATTGGAAAGTGTGATCAAAAAAACCCAAACTATTTTAACATAGAACCAAATTATCCAGTATCCAAGTTATAAGACCAAAGTTCTTTATTTGTGGTAGTCAACAATTAGATAGAATAAGAGAGCATAACTCCAGGCTGAATAAATAACTCAAAGAATGAGAAAATAGGAATCGTTTAGAAGACGCCCAAATTTCCGAATTCTTTATAACTCTTCCTACTTCTCCTGACTCTTTGCTTTATTATACAAACAATTCTATGCTTAACGTGAAAAGGAACTCATTTCGAATAAACCTTCTGATATTAATTTGAGAATCGGAAGAAAACTGCGATAAAATTCCCATCCATATTTTAATTTATGGCTGGAGTGTTAAGAATTTAAAATAATTTTATTAAAATCGGGGTATTTTAGTATTTGTGAATCTTTTTTCTACATAACTAATATAAATTGGTTAAAAAATAGCGTCATCCTAAAGGTAGGCAACATTTTTTTTATAATGATGAAGATTTTATTGAAATTGATTTTGAAAATGTTATTATTATTGAATCAAGATCTGACTCATTGTCTCTCCAACATTATACTTAACCTATGTACAACCAGTTCATAGTAAAAGTATTAAAATTCATTGAAAGGAAACTTATAATTTGGACTACTCTATATCATATAAATCATTGGAATTTTTCTTTAAACATTCCAATTATTTCGCAAGATAAAATAGTTCCTTTTTACTGCAATCAATATATTCCCGAAATTTAAAGTTCGTCGTTTAAAAGGTTTCTTCTTCCTTTTCCCATTTTGCCATTCAATTCCGTATATCTTTTTTATGACTCGAAATATCTTTTGACTTATAAAATGTATGTAGCTTGCCCCACACGCCAGCTAGCCAGTTTGGTTTATGCCACACAAATGCTTTAAGCTTAAGTATTATCGGTTCGTGCATGCCTTCAAATAAAATTTATTCGCCTCTCAAACATTTTTCCACTACACTTTGCCGCAGTCAAGTTCGAAAATTTATGCGCACATTTGACAATTTATGAGTGGAAACCAATACATTTTCCGAGGCATATACCCGCACACACACATACACAAGAAGGTACTCCATTGAAAAGGGTACTTGTGTATAAATTTAAGGCTTTAAATGCGACCGAAAAGCAGGAAATGGCGCAGCACAAAAACTAGACATGAAGCAAAGTGTGGGCAGCGCGCTGTAGTGATATATATGAGTAGCAGCTCATAAAGAACGTACTTTGACTCTTGTGTAACTCATGCTTAGCGTTGTTAGCCGCTTACGTTGCTTGTGTTGCGGGGTTTATGCCACTAATGCGTCTTAGCACTTGTGGTTATTTTTTATACACGCCTGTTTATATATACTTTCACGATGTGCGTGCCTGTGTATACACAGTTAACTTCGTCTACATAAACAGTTATAAACTTATTTATGTGCTCATCGCTGCTTATATGATTTGGTAATAACGTAAATTAGGCACTCATTATTTCTTGCTTAGACGCTAATACAAACGTCAAGTGGATTATTATTATTTATTTTCACATCTGTGTCATTCCTCCGTACGCGATTCGCCATTCGCCATCAACTCCAACCCGAAACGCATACGCTTAAGTGTCGGTCGTTAGCAATAACAAGCCAGCGACCGCATACAACGCACAAAAGCATACTTTCAGGCGCATAGCCAGCCTTTTGACTCGCCCTTTGCCGTTAAATATGGCAATCAAGTGTCTTTTCCCTTTTTGCGTGGGCAGCACCACTTTCGCCGCTCACAAAAGCAGACACATGCTCACCGCTCGCCGCTCTCCTCTCCAGCCATGTGCCATGTGCATTGTCAAAATCAGCTGATTGAATTTTGATTTATGACATCATATGGTTGGGCAAAGTGAAAATATGAAGGCCAACAACACAACCGCAAAAATCCACACTAAATTGGGTCTTAAATCGTTTGCACACATCGAGCTGAAAGCGCGCCGCCAACCGTATGAGTATATTTACAACAACAAAGAAAAGAAACCTATATGCGTGTGTGTGTGTGTGGCTTGTGTGTAAATAGTTGTGACAGCTCAATCACATCTGTGCGCGCAATCAGGCGCATATTTCTTGCAGCTCCTTTTCTTCCCTCTCTATACCCTCTCCAGCTGTTGAAGAGTAAAGCGGTTTGCTACCATAATTTGTTGTTGTTGTTTTTGCACACAATATTTATTGATTGTTCACATATTTTACCTCAAGCTTGGCGCGCGTCTAACAACATTTGCGGAAACCCAATACAAGCGCTTAATCACATAATTTGGCGGAACATTCATATTTGCGGATTTGCTACGCTTATGTTGCTCTGAGCTGCAGTGCAGTTAATTATAGCGCTTTGTTATGATTTAAAACGTCATTATGGGTTAGAAATAACGCACTTCTTTTGGTATGTATGAGAATGAGTGTGAGTTAATTGAGACTTGAACTATTTTTTGTTCTCCAATCTAGTAAGGTTCTTTAAGTTAGAACTGAGCTTTTTCTTAAAGAAATTAAACGAACTACACATTACATATTTGAAACTTATTGAATTTATTTTCTTATTTTCTTTAGATACTTTTAGTTCAGAAGAATATCTCTTAGGGGCACACCAAGTGCGAAATTTCAAAAAAATCCTTTTTTTGTTTCATATTTCGGTAGATTACACCTTTAAAAACAACATATTAAAATCGATATCTCAAATAGTTTTTGAGTAACAGCAATTTAAAGAGCAGCCGCTCGGTAACAGTAAAAAGAATCATTTTATCTTTAAACGCGTTTTTCTCGAAACAGCATTTTCCGAATTTGCTGCAGTGATTACTCAAAAACAAATGATCCGATCACTATCGAATTTTATTCACATGTTCTATATATAGTTCTCCGTACAATGACCTATCGATTTTTGATCTGATCAAAAAATCGAATTTTGGCAGGTCAAAAACGACCAAAATTTTTGGGTAAAATTCAACTATTTTTTTTTAAAACGCGGCCATATTGTCAATTTTTGATTTTTTATTTTTATCGTAGGTCATTGTACAGACAATATTATCTAGTTTAAGGAGAATTTTATTTTTTTAGATTTCATCCACGGAGAAGGCCGGAATCACTGCAACAGTGAAGGACCTTTTTTGGCGCCGTTGGAAATCGACTATAACTTGAAAAATATTTAATTTTTTTCTTCAAAAATTTCACTTGTATTCTTGAAACATGTATGAATATATTCTTAAAATTTTGAAATAATTGATAAAGCATTTTTTTAATAAAAATTCCCAAAAATCACATTTTTTTAAGGTCATTACACTAGGTGTGCCCCTTAAGTACTCTACTATATATAGTCCTTTAAAGACTTTATATACTTTTCGTACCTTATTTGAAAATTTTTATCTCTCTTCTCATTGCAGTTGGTCTAGCAGGATATCATGAAAAGAGACTGCTACATGATCTATTAGATCCTTATAATACTCTAGAGCGTCCGGTTTTAAACGAGTCGGATCCATTACAATTAAGCTTTGGTTTAACTTTAATGCAAATAATCGATGTGGTAAGTACAGTATGACTTTTAAAATAATAAACAAATTATATTTAAATAAATTAAAATCTCCCAAATTTAAAAAATCTACTGAATTGTAAAAATGAAAAGGTTAGATGTCTTTGAGTCATGGTTCTGATATTGCTGTCTTAAATGATGATTATTTGGAAACACTAAGCCAGTTCAAAATTGAGTGGTATCCTAAATGTAGGCAATATTTTCACATTCGAAACTTCGTTCATCCTGACTGTAGGCAACATATAAGCGTTCGCTGGCAATAGCACTGCAATAGTTAAAGAAATATTATTATCGTTAAGAAATTGAAATAGAATTAAAACGTAAAGCATAAAATCTACATTAAATCCCGCATAATTTCCTTCTTGCTAACTTTAATATAAAATCATACATACCATAAAGATTATAATTAGAACAGAATATAGACACTTTTCAACACCAGCGCATACATATATTTGCAAAAGTTAGTGACTGCTAAGCCCGCCGAGCAATTGAATATGCAGCAGCAAATTGTTTGTGCGCCTAAAAATAGGCTTAGCAGGAAATGAAAAGAATTAAAACGAACACCTAGTCAACTACAAGTTTAATTGCGCTGACGTGACCCACTAAAAAGCAGCAAGATAAACAGCACAAAAGTAAGGAACAAAAAATCCACACAACTACAAACAACTACAAAGCGGGCAGCAACAAGGAGTGACAGGGATAAGTGCTGAGACATTTTAATGTGTACATATGTTTATACATACTTATATACATATATGTATAATGGAGTGCCTGTGAGTTTCGCTTGCCGCTTTCACTTATCTAGTATGACTGAGCAAATGAAGTTGAAAAGTGAAAGCGAAATTCCGCTTAATTATTTTCACAGACACTTTACTGAATGAACATGGCACACACACACACACAGCTGCATACATGTAACGGTAAATATTGTGGACACTATATATGTGTGTTTTCATACTTTCGTTTGCTGTCACGTGAAATTTGTATGCGTTGCCATGTGCCGCACAATAACAACAACAAAAACAACAACCATTGCGCACAATTGGCAATAGAAGCATGAATGGAAACTGTGAATGGGCGACAAGTGACAGGCAGTCACGTTGTCGTCTTCACCTGGACTAATAAGCAAAGCCCGAAGGAGCGCGCGGCGCAAATAGTGGGACAAAAGGGAGCAAAGTAACGGCATACGTGTGCGATTGACTCGATGTAGGCATGTTAGTGTGAGTGTGTGTGTGAGTCGAAGCAACATTAGAGGAAATAAAATAGAGTTGAATAGGCAGCAAATGAGGAGCTGGAGCAGGTGCCAGATGGAAGGCGGTGTGCAAGGTAGGTCACAGATTCAAGGAATGGAAATGGCATTAGCGCCCGAGCGCCACGGAGATCCTGCAGCAGCTGCTGGTGAAAAATTCTATACGACGAAAGTGAATCGAAAGCACACAGGTGACACAGATGCCTGGCAATGGCACTATGTGACGTAGTCACCTGGCAAAAGCGTGCTTATATGCCGGAAAATAAATATTGTATCTACTCAGCGTTGTCAATGTGTTGCAAACTGGTACACTGACTGCCAAGCCCAACCTCAATTCATAATAAATGTTTTTTATTTCGCTTTTATGCGCTCATGTGCTCATAAAATGTTACCGAAACAAGCGTTGCAGTACCAAATCACATAATAAATGAAGTAAGCGAAGCAACCAAGTGAATTTCGCAAATAAACAAATGAAGAAGTGAACACCAGCAGGACCACCACCTTCACATATGTTAATAGTAAATAAAAATAAAAATCAGACAAGCAAATAGACGAGCGTGGAATTCGTTTGTTTGCACCTTAATGAGCAAGTGGAAATGGTGTTTTTTAGGTGTCGCATAAAGTAAATGCAGACATATTAGTTCGTGCGTGAGACTTGCACTTGCTTCGAAGGAGAAAAGGAGTTAAAAGTTGGACACTTAGAGCAACATAACACCGCGAAACACTTTATTAGCGATGGCAATAAATTATTAAGGCAAAAGAAACTATCAATATCTATGGCTATTAGCCAATTTTATAATAGAAATGTCAGTTATGTTTTTTACTAGGAGATTGTGGGTTATTTAACTGAAATTATTCTCGGAAGTTATGGATGATGTTATTATATGGATGTTAAAGAAATTGTGGATGGATTCATACAGAATTTAAAACTCTTCGGATGTATGAAAACTTTAATGTTATCTATACTACTATTATAAAGAGGAACGATTTGTATGTATGTTAGTAATGAATAAACTCAAAAACCACTGTGCCGATTTCAAAAATTCTTTCACCGTTGGAAAGCTACATTCACCCCGAGTAACATAGGCTATATTAATTGCTCGAATCTCAACTTTCTGGAAATAGTACCCCGCTGAGGGCATCAAAAAGACTCCGTGATGGAGAATCTTAATCTGAAACTGAAAATCGTCTTGCAAGTCATTACTTCCCTTCTCTTCGCATCGCAATCGTGTGACAGAGAGTCGAGTAACTTGCTGAAAAAATTTTCAAAACCTTCCAAGTACGCACTTGAGAGTCGAGTACGGAGCGTGTGCAGCGGCTTGAACAACAAAATATTAGAAATATACAAGGTCGCACTAGGGCGTCGAGCTCTGAGCATTCCCAAAGAATTCATAATTAGAGAGAAAGACAACGGACACCAAAGACTAGAGGTAGTAATCAAGTTTTAGCTCATTTACAAATAAAATATAATTTCATGTTCGAATTTTCCTCATTTTACTTTTTAAAATGAACCCCCGGCAAAGTACATACGAATGCATGGGGGAGTGTGTATGGAAAAACGTATAACTTTTGAAATGTTTGTTTGAACCCGTGCGAAGCCGGAGTGGGCTGCTAGTATTTTAATATAGCAATGCATATATTTAAAGTCTTTGGCAAACATAGAAGTTGTGGAAAAAGAGGAAAAGAAAAAACTTAAAATCTTAGATTACTGAGACTACGAAAAAATATTAAAGGCACTTGACTCCATATTATATATACAGAGAAAAAACACAAATTAAATAAATAAATTTCTTAATTTTATTAATCCTGATGCCCAGCTAAGATGCCTCATTAGTTAAGCAAAGAGGTCATTTATCGCTCCTGAACAAGTATAGTTGACCACGTCCACTCACTCAGCATGGATAACTATTCGAAATGAAGAATCAGTATCGAAACAACTCAGATTACACCTATAGCAATGCATACAAGCATCAAAGAGACAGATACTGAGTGCTGATGAGTGAGCAGACAACCGAGTTGATTCAAAGTGGTGCAACTGAAGACTTTAGTTTGAACTGCACATAATGTAGCCGCAATCATAGTCAGGCTAAGATATATGCGTCATCAATATATCCTTCCATTTACAAGAAAAAAACGCACCTGTGTGTGTAACTCGCTTATTTGTTTGTCATACACATATCGAAAAAATCTGCCTCGTATTCTATTCAATATGCTATGTGTGTGTCCAGGTGGTAAAACACTGCCCTAAATATCAAAGGCTTTCACTTTCATGCTTTCACACATTACATGCATACAACAACAAACTTTTATTCCCGTTGCACTTTTACTTTATCCCGCGCGGCATTACACCAACGACACTTCACACTCGCCAAAGTCGGGCTTCCTGTTTTGTCTGTGCATAGTGCAAACACCAACATTCAAGCAAATGCATAACTGAGTATGTACGTATGTTTAAGTGTACAAAGGCAAACTCATTCAGGATTTTTAGTTTGGTTTATCTGCTTTAGATGCGCTTCACTAAAGCATTTGTGTGGTTTGTTGATTTCAATGGATCCTTCAGGAATATGTGGACACAAGTATATGCCAACGACACACATACGCGGTTTACAAATACTTTTTCATGCTTCGGATGGAAATACACACTCAATTATTATATGCAGACAATGTTTTTTTCCGATTGTGAATGAAAACTAGTAACTTCAGCTGTATGTGTGTATATAAATTTAAAAATGTATTTGTGCAAAAACGAAAATAAATCCAATGTTTTTCTAAAGGATATGGTGACGCTTACGAAATGTGTTTACAATTTTATGCACATCAAATTGTTATGAAAGTGTTTAAAAAAATAAAAAAAAATCATGAAAAATACAATGTATGTATGTATGTGACCCATATACTACACTGTCATGCTCACTTATGTAATTTGTATTTATTTTCACTTGCGATTGCAACTCACTCATGTCAAGTCAAATGTCTACACATACATACATACTTACATATCCACTGATCTGCATGTATATCCTGATGGCAGCAACAAATGAAGCATACATTTAGGCTTTCAGCAACTGTTTGCCAACTTCAATAGAGAGTTGTGCAATTGAAAACCTTTGGACTCGGTTTGTATAACTCCCACACACACATATATTTATATATATATATATGTTCAACTCCCCACTAGCTCCACATGCAAATGCTTCCCTTACATGTCACTCAATGGGCGCACAACCATATACTTTGCCACCATTGACAGTTGAGTTGTTATTCCTGGTGTGTGTACATGTTGAAAGTGAATTGCTGAATAACGGTTTGTCCTGAATTAGAAAACACTTTTACAAACACACCTTTGATTCCTGTTTAAATTGTAAATGGCACACTAACAGTTCTTTCGAATTTTCCAGTGACACTTCAGTGTGAAGCGTTAGTTGAGGAATTATTTAATGACCGATGTGGTTGCACATCTTCTGGATTTTACAGTATTTAAATTGTGATATCTTAACATGCAGTATTAAATATGAAATAATAAGAAAGGAAGGAAAGGTTTATATTACTGCATTAACCCTCTCATGCCTGAATTAAAATGAGCGAAGGTAACATAGTTTTTAGTACAGATATAGATATAGATGCCTATAGGCAACATTGGGCATGAAAGGGTTAATAAGACTTTATAATTTGGAGCTCTTGGAAGATTAGCTTTAATTATTTGTCAGGGTAGATCCACGATTCCATAAACCTTCATTTAACTGCACAAGCATTAATGACAACACGAAGAAGCCTTGGAAAGTGTTGTTCTTTTTCCAGAAAAAAAGTCTTAAATAATTTACTTCAATGTTCCATAAACTTAGGAAGTCATTATATCTATATGTATTGATTACTGATAATGTAAAGTTGTAATTCTACCTGACTGACGTTTACTAAAATAATTCCAATTCTTTTTGAGCACTCAGAAAGATATAGAGAAAATAAAATATAAATTTCCAAATTAAAGCCCAATAAATTTCTTAAAAGACAAAAAAAAGTAAAAACAAAGAATAGTGTGAAATCTTAAAGCGACTACCCTCGCAAATGCTTTTGACATACTAACCCAAGTGAATCGTTGACACTCTTCGACACTTTGACGTGTTGCGTTGCGTTGCTGTCATATTGATGCATGCGCCGGCATGTCGCCCTATGACCGCCATATATGTATGTAGCACATTTGCAGCTGAGTTGTTGTTCCACTTCAGTCGGAATGAAATTTGTTTATGCTGAGGGAGAAAGCAAGATGGTAAACAATAATTTCATGCTGAACGGAAGTTGCAGTGAGGCAAAAGCCAGTTGGGGGCGACAGCTGAAGTGCCAGCGAAAAGTGAGAGCTTCTTCAACTACAACAACAGTAGAGAAAGTTGCATTTCATGCATATCCTTATTGTCTGTAGGGAGCACTCAAGTACGCTGCGCTTACTTTTTCGGCGCCGGCGCCGGCACCTGCAGCGCAGTACCGTTACGGGGTCTTTGGAGCGCCAACCCCTTTTTTATTAAATTTGAGACATATTTTTTTAAACATTGTTTTGTTATTTGACGAACCCTTCGATGTTTTGACGGACACTATTAATGGAAGTATGGAACCCAGAATATCAAATACTGTAGATTATCAGTGGGTACATAGTTCAAGAAGTCGCTTAGGGAAGAATGGTTACATTTTAGCAATTTTTCACATTTCAATTATTTAATTCCACCAACGAATCTTGCAAATTCGGTGGCAACTTTCACCAAAAACAAAAACGAACTGAAAATAAGCAAGTCTATGCATCAGGATCAACGTCAAAAACACAGCAGACACTCAAGGCGAAAGACAAAGCCAAATGCGCACAATTTCCACTCTTAGAGAGGTCAACTGGAAAAGGACATCTGCATTAAGCGAAAAAAAAACCACAGACAAGCAATGAGACACAAACAAAAGCATATGTTTATGCACCTACATATGTATATGAGTAAATGCATGCATACCTAAGGACACTCGACATAATAAACGAGCGCGCGAAACGACGAAAAACAACGGTAAACTGCCAACAACACGGCAGGACAATGATAAAAGCGCAGCGTGTAAGTGTTAGTTACGAATGAGGCGAGTAGCGTACAAAGAGTCAGATATCATATATATATTCATATACATGCTTATGTGTGTGTGTGGAGAAAAGAAGCAGCGCATGTCCTGCCAAAATGACAGCTGAAAATTGTATTTGAATAAAGGAGTATGGCACAATTTATGGCACTCGCAGTCGCATACAGCACTGCCGTCGCTGCTACTATTGCTTGGGCTGTAACTGTAGTTGTCAGGCACTTCAGCGCCACCTTAACGGTGTCATGCAGTCAGCACTTGCAACAACACAAATAAACACATAACAAGTGTGAGCTGATTCTTACCATACACAGTCACACGCACTAACACACAGAAAAACAGCCGAAGATGTGTGTGTGTGTGTGTGGCGTACTTATGAATGAAGAAAAATGCCCTCTTAACTGTACATACATTTGAAATTTATGTGCTCTGTAGAGTTGCATGAGCGTGCATTAGTGCGTGTGTGTTAGCTTTATGGGCGTATGGGGACTTGTCAGCGAATGTGTCACTGTAACAATGAACAGGTTGACTCTTTATAATTTGCACTCATTGTTGTTGTTATTGCTTTTATTTTGTTGTTGTTTATCTTATATCTTAACTCACGCTTCGCACTTTGTCTGCTATAATTTTGCATTCATTCGCACATTTATTCTTGTAAATGTCAACTTGCCTCCACCCCACTTGCTGTCTCACATACACACTCACGTAGAGCTTGCAAGCACTCCAGTAAGCTGACTTTAAAATTAATGACTTTTTAGCTTACGCTTGGCGTGCATTCACTTATACACACACATGCATATGGGAAGAGCTGCTGTTCGGAAGCGTTCATTAATTTTACTCTCGGACACTCTTTCTTGCCATTACTCTACTGCTTCCACTTCCACTGGTCCGTTCGTTTGGTCAGTGAGTTGGTCAACATTTCGAGCTGTCTGTCACAGCGTTTTCAGGTGGCATGTGGACATGTGATTGACACTCTGACCACAATAAAAGCATTTGCTTCTTGCCTTCCGTCGCCATATTTAAGATTATTATATGCAAATGAGTTGCGAAGCAATATGTGTGGTGTTGTTGCTTATTTGTTAAAGTGAAGAGCATATTTCGAAATAAATAAGTAAGATTAGTTCTGTCATTTGCCTCTTCTAACCACATTATTAATGATAGCAATCTAATATGTTCCGTATGAGTTTACTTAAAATGCGCTGAGTAGGGTTCAAGTGTTTTTGTAGAGCATAAAACCTTTTTTCCGTATGTGGTCCAGAGAACTGCAAAACTCACTTTTTCCTTGAATCAGCTCACACGCAAAAGTTTCTATTCACTTCCAATCACTGAGCGAAACACAGCGTTGAGTAAAAATCAGCTCATGTTGCCGCACCGCTCATTCGCGTACAATGTGCCCCTTCGGTCCAAAATGCTTTGCTCACGTTTGCTCACTTCACGAAATTTTTAGCTCACTTTCGCTCAGTGATTGGAAGTGAATAGAAACTTTTGCGTGTGAGCTGATTCAAGGAATAAGTGAGTTTTGCAGTTCTCTGGTATGTATATTGTTTTTGTATGCTTTGTTCACGATCAGCTTATGCGTCACATGCATTGCACTAAGAATTTGGTACACATTGTGTTCTATTGTTGAGTTTGCTCATACCCATTGAGTTTGCTCATACCCATTGAGTTTGCTCATAGGCGTTGAGTTTGCTCTTTTGTGTTTTTGTTTTCATTCAACACGATCATTGTTGAGCCGAATGAGCGAACGCCTGAGTAGAGCTGTTTCAACACGAGCGTGAATAAACTCAGCAAGCAAACGAATTTACCGTAATTGAGCTGAATTTAGCTCAGTAGCGAAAACATTCACGAATGCCAGTTTGAGCGCTTGAGCTGAATGGGCTGATAGTTCGGGTATTGTTGGTGCATGAACATTTTTGCGCTCAACGGAAGCCGTTCTCTGATGTGGTCATCCTCATCTGTCAAATACAAAGGATGCTCACATCTAAAAGCACTGAGTTAGCAATAGAGGGGTAGCTGGAGATCAAAGGCTCTCATAGACTGATTCAACAAATTTCGGTTGGTTTGAATCGTTTTGTTCAAATTCGTCTCAAAATACTTGATTATTGACTATTATTTGGCAATTTATCCTCCTTGCAACATAGAATATCTCGAATATCGTATACTATCCCACCCACACTAGGTATGTATCTTCTTTCCGGATGGGTCGAGGTTGATGGATGAGTCTATATAAGAAGGTGGCAGAGAACTAGCGATCCATTTTGATAGCAGACCTCACTGACTGTGCAATCGATACTGGTAATGCCTAGGCAAGGTACATGAGTCTCACCTTCAGTAGAATGAGAATAATGGTTGGACCGCAACTGAACTGAGGAAGCTCTCGACAGTTATCAACACTTGCGTTGTCGTAAAATCCTTCTGGCCCGAAGTAAATCTCAAGAGGTCTAAAGAACTTTTCGCCCTCAGTAAAGTTCGTATTTTCATAGCTAGGGGGTTCTAACTGGGGATTGTTCCATAGGGATGCACCCGGTTGCGCTAAAAATGTTATAGGACATTAGTTGCAGAACATTTCCTTTTGAAATTACAATCTTTGCCAAATCTTGGCACACATTTTTTGGATCTCACTTTTTCAATGTATTCACCAACTAGCGGATATATAAATAAAATTCCGCAGATTTGTAGTAGGTTCTAAGCGCTTTGTAGTCTTAAATCTGCTTAAGAGAGGTAATTTTTGGTGTCACAACTCACTGTGTTGTATAATATAAGTGGGTTCGTCTCTTGTTAAGAACAGCCGTTGAACCTAACCTAACCTATGTTTGAACTATCATCTCTTAATATTATATTTATTAAATATTTCTGCAATTTCATCGCACTTTCTTAAGTACATTATGTGCATTATATACGCATAACGCGTCACTTAATATCGATTTAATTAAAATGCAATATAAACACATTAAAAACGATAACCATCGCGTCAAACTGTCACAACAGCACTCGTCTAAAATTAGTATCAACTGCATAAGAAATATGACTACAACAACAACATGCGATGACACGATATGCACATGAGTGCGACCACACCCACGACAAGGCGAAGTGGCCAAGCCAACAAATTAAAGAAACGGTCAACTGCATTTAATCAACGCCTTGAATGGCTGCAGTAAACCTAATCATAGGCGACACTGAATAACTAACTAATCATTATTATTGCAGTAAACAACCGACAGCGTTGCATGCTGAACACACCATTACTGTCACCGACATTAATGGCAAGCAGCAAACAGCAAGCGCCGGCGATAGCGTCCGTCGTAAAGGCAACATGAGCCAAAGCCATTGACTCAAGACCGCCTTATGAACGATGAACGGGCAATAGATGAGAGTGCTCGTAAATTTACAGTTGATAAACGAGTGCACGTGTGTAACGCTCATATATGCTCACCAACACAGCTGATATGTGTGTGAGTATAGCCATGGAGCAGTTCATTACAAAATCATTATCGGCAAAGTTGTTGACAGTCCGGCAGTCGATGAATCGTGTTCTCGTTTGAGTGCTTGAAGAGATGGCTCGATAGCCGTGTACGAGACAAACAGGTTGTGGCATTTTGTTACAAAAACAAATTCCACTAAGTGACACCAGCACACTTGTGCTAGTTTTGCGGACGTGGAATGCTGTAAGCAGTGAAAAGACAAACAAGTTTGCATCCTTTCGGTGGCGCAGCCATTAAGTATATTAAATTGCGACTTTGCAGTCAATTAATTTTAATTCTAGATTAAGGATAATCGGCCAACGCTGTTGACAACGGTGTTTATAAAGTTAGTGGCGAGTGTATTATTGGATATTGATAGGACATAAATTATATTGCTTTAGTATTGATATGCTCAGTGGCTCTTAAGGAGAAATCAAGCCGTTTCAGATCGTACGAGACATAAATTTGTAACATGAAGAGAGCTAAGCATATTTATTATATAGAGTCTTGAGAGACATAGTCTCTATATGCCCATCAGTCGATGAATGAGAATTATTCTCGGAATAACAAAATGAGCAATAGAGAGTGAGAGGGAGATCAGAAAATTAATTTGAACTTTGACAAATTTTGATTGTTTTCAACTTGACCGCCTTATGAGCGGTCTACACTATAGTTGAGAATACTCAAAAACTACCACATTCTAAAATTAGTTTCTGATCTCCCTCTCAATCGCAATTATCAGTCAAAAATTTACTGATTATTTATGATACAATGGACATAAGCAAGGCTTTAATAGACCGCATTGTATTACGAGAATAATGAATATCAATTCTGATTTTGAGATAGAAGAAAAAGTGAAAAATTTCAGGCACCTTCCAGCTCTGTCCAAAATCTCAAAAAAAAAACTACAAATCTGCAATAAAAGTATGCCTAACACTTTAAATAAAGTGCAGTCAATGGAAGTAATATGCAACGAGTCAGATTTTAAGATAGAGCGACAGGCAACACGAAATAGCAATTTAAAAGAAAGTAATTTTTCTTCCTAAATTATTAAAAAGCCAAAAAGAGACAAAATGTCAGCGCTCAAAGCAAAATGATTTTAAGCCAGCAATAATAAAGTAACCGGAAAATAACGTTACTTTATGAAAAACTGAAGGCGACGTGCAATGTACTCACATGCAGCAAGCTAAAACAAAATATCAAAGACAAGAGAAAAAGAAATGAATTTTGAAATGAATGACATTTAGCACTTGGAACGTCACATATACATGCATATATAAATGTAGAAAACTACAAGCGTACTATTTTATTAGCGTCTGAAGTATATTGCTTTTATATGCAAGTAGTTTTTGTTGCCGCCGTCTGTTTGCCTGCCAGCTGTCATAGTTTTCTATCGCTTTGCAGTGTTGCACTCGTTGCTGTCATTCACTAATATTGCTTATATTTGTTTGTTTTCGCTCTGGCTGATGCTTTTGAGAGGCGTGGCAATTTTGAAATGAAATATATTTACGAAAGCAAAGTGATTTTGTTGGGAATGTGACTTATAGAGGGCTGCAGAAGGAGTCACGATATTAAAAAAAAGAATTTATCGGATGAGTATGAAACTAACTTCATTCTATTCAGAAGAAATTTTAAAATCGTCAGAGCTCACTATAACGATCGAATTTGCATTGACCTTATGAATCATAAAATTGGAAAATTGATGATGCTGAGGACTCAATGAAGGCTTTTCCAGGCATTTTTTTGGATAGCATTTCTAAGCAGAGAGATCTAGTATGACGCAGTCTACATTTATTTTATGAAGGGTTAAGGTTACATATTTATTTCTAGAGATCCAGGATCGAATTATTAGTATTAGTTTCCTCAATAATTTCTTTATTTATCCATTCCGATATACCACTTTTTAAAGCCCTTTACAGCAGCAATCACCCAATTCACCAGGCACTTGACTGCCTTCCAAATCTGTTTGTCCCTAATTGATATTTCCGGCGCGCAGTCAAAGGCAAATAACTGCCGAAACAGTGAATGATTGGCAAGCAAATATGCGAATGAGTAAATTGCTTTGTGCGCTTTGTAAAAACAATTAAACAAGCGGCATAGTTTGTATGGCATACAATTGTAGTGAAATCGTATTTCATTTATCAGGCTTATAAAAACAGCCACGCCAACATAGGCGGATTTCGCTGGCTGCGTGAATTTATTAAGTTTAGATACGTTTTGCACACAAAACTAACTACAAAATAATCGCAATTAATTGCTTTTCGACAAAAACAATAGCAACTACATGCCGTTAGCGCTGAAGCGATAAAAATCGCGCATGAATCAGTTTTTGAATGGATTTGCCAACACTAATAACGCTTACGTAAGCTGCTGCCACCAAGCTGCCGCTACAGCGCCTAAAACGCCTTTAACGCGCATAATTTAAGTAAATAGAATTGGAATAGTTAGGATTTGTACAACAACAACAGTTTATGCGCTCACAAATGTTATTTAGTCAGTTAGTTGAGCGGAATGCGCGCCACAACTCAATTCAATCAAATGATACGATTGTGCGCCAAAAAGTATGCTGTACAGTTTTATTTCGCTTTATTTAGTTTGCAAACAGCTTGATTTGGTAAAGGGATTAAGTGACTAACAGCGCAACTAAATATTGCGCAAGGCGTGTATAAATATTGTTCCAACAGCACGATTTGTCGAAACATATTGTCGCGTGTTACTGCAAGCGCCTAAATGTATGCTCGCCATATACAAAATTTTATATTTATTTATATGAAAGTGTATATTTTTCTAAAATACAAATGAAAGTTGAGGAAAAAATATATATCTATATATATAATATATAGATTTAGGCTCACTATATTGTCCGAGTTTATATTTTATTACAAAATTTATGCATTTTAATCAAATATATGAGTGTATTTTCCACGTATACTATGTAAGCTCTTCAAATAGTGAAAATGCCAAGAATTTTAAAACACAAATTTAAATATTTAATATCTCTCCATTTTCCTGACTTCCATACGTCAATAATATATAATTTAATTACATTTCAATCATTTTTATAATTCTAAAGTTGAGCATTAAAATTCACAATTTCGAACTATCCAATATTTTTGGCATACGAACTTAAATTGAAATGTCAGAATATTTTTTCAAAAACTCCGGAAATATTCCACCCAAAAATCAAATGCAAAACAATAAACATGCGACCTACTTTCGCCGCATAGGTGCGCAATTCACATATGCACGCCGAACAGTATGCAGCAAACTTTAATTATATTTCAAAATTTTCCGACACAACCAACTTGCAATCTCGAAAAGTTTGCGCAAACGGAAATTGCTAGTAAAATATGCCAAAATTTGCCAGCACCAAACAGAATGACATACAGACAGACAGACGGCGAATGCCAGCAGCGCGTTCGACAACGTCGAAACTCCGAAGAGAAAGCTTAAGAAAAGGTAGCGAGGGCACAAAGTAAAACACTCAACAACCAATTGCCTCCACACGTCTGCAAACTCCGAGCATTATGTAACAATAAATAAAGTTCGGCGCATAGAAAACATACGTTTGAATCGAAATGACAGCAAGTGAAAGATTTTGAAATGGTGGAGTTAAGGCTTTAACTGTACGGGCAGAAAGAAGTTTGTTTTAGACGCGTGCAGATAAGCAAACGGGCACAATGTGTGTAGGCGAGCAAAGTGACGGGTGAAAATGAAAAATGAAAATTTTAAACGTAGCCGAAATGTATGCAAATATGCTGCTTAACTACGCCAGCCGCCGCTCCACACCCTCCGCAAGAACCTTTCACAAGCAGGCATACTTTTCGGCGCAAACAGATAGCAGCGCTCGGTTGGATGTAATGACATGCCAGAGTGGCATAATAGCTAAAAAGTATGCAATAATCTGAGCACACACAAAAAAAAGAAAATTCTGAAACAAGAAAACAAGAAAGAACCAACAGTAGCGCTATGACGAAAATGTGATAAATTAAATTGGTTGTTGAGCAGAGGCGGCATGAGGTAGGATGCAAGTGAATTTCAAGTGGAAGCAATAAGTACTCAATATAAGAAAGGTATGCGAGTTGGCTTGCGGGGGCAGAGAGCTGTGTAAAATCCGAAATGTCAATTTGTGTCTGTAAGTATTTACACTGACACTGCCGTTTACAGTGTGTGAGGATATGCACTGATTGTGTGTCTCCCTTGAGTGTGAAAAGTGCATAACGCGCATTGAGCTTCGAAAAATTTGCATATCGCCAACGCTTCGATTGAACACACAAAAATTCACTAGCTACCACACTCCCCAACCCACCACGCGCCGCATCTAAGCGCTTCATATGACTTTTCACGCAACGCTTACCCTTGCCCCATTTATACACCGACAGTACTTTTTTTTTACATCAGATGATCCTTGACAAGGTGAACAGCTACGGCAAACGTTGCTGGGCGTTTTATGACAAATTGAAAAATTTATGAAATTCGAAATTCATATGCAAATTTGTGCAGCTTTTGACATTTTCTTTCACTAAAGTAAACATTCAATGGCATTTATGCTAAATATTAGTGAGGGTTGAGCGGGAGGGGTGTGTAAAACAAATGAAATTTGAACAATGTCAAGCAAAACTTTTGTATGCAAATTCAATAGATAAATGCGCTGTGAACTGTAAATTGGCGGTGAGTGGGTAAGGGGAGAGCAGTTGGTAGCTGTTGCGCGTGCAAATCGACTGACTTTGAGGGAAATAAAAAAATCTTTCTTGCACACAGTGAAAGCTGAAGTTTGACAGTAATAAATACAGTTATTTTATTAAAAGATTAATAAATATTCCTGCTGTCATAGGACAAATTTTTTTAAATAAATGAGAAAATAATCTAACTTTAAGTAACATAGAATATACTCACGCAACAAAGTTGCTAAAGAGAGTAATATAGTTTTGTTCACATAACGTTTGGTTGTAAATCTAAACTAAACGAGTTAGATATACCAAAATGATCAGTGTGACGAGTAAAGTTCAAATCCGGATGTCTGTCTGTCCGTCCGCCTGTCCGTCCGTGCAAGCTGTATCTTGAGTAAAAAGTTAATCTTAATGACCTTCTTATGGCTTTATTGGCCCCATAAGAAGGTTTAGTTCGAAGATGGGCGAAATCGGACCACTGCCACGCCCACAAAATGGCGAAAACCGAAACACATAAAGTGCCATAACTAAGCAATAAATTAAGCTATGGAAGTAAAATTTGGTATGAAGGATCACACTATAAAGGGGCATATTTGGATGTAATTTTTTTGGGGAAGTTGGCGTGGTCCCGCCCCCTATTCGTATTCCTAGAGTCGTTTCTTTTAGGTACTTCCATAACTGTCCAAGACACCTCCCACATAAAGGTTATGTTGAAAACTATTAAAAAAGCTTTAATTCAGTAAGGAAAACCAACAGAAGCAATAAATTTCATTATGAGAAGATATACACAATATAAAAAGTTTGAAATGGGCGTGGTTCCGCCCACTTATGAGTAAAAAACCATATCTCCTACTCGACAAATTTCAATAAAATTCGGTTCATAATATCTTCCTAGTTTCCCAAAAATATGTTATGAAAATAGTCCAAATCGGTGCACAATCACGCCTACTTCCGATATACCAGAACTTTGAAGTCGATATGAATCGTTTACTTTATAATATATAAAGTAAGCACTAGTGAAGATATCGGAACAGAACTTTGCACAAATACTGCATATAGTGTGGCATCGACCTTCTAAAAATCGCGGAAATCGAACCATAAATATTCAAGTCCACATATATCGAACATGAGGACCTCAGAGCTTCGAAATAATTTTTTACCGAAAGTATAAGAAAGTATCTCAGATATTTTGACGAATTTTCGAGGGAATATTTTCTTCTAAAAATACGCCTCCGTGCCAAAAATGAGTGAAATCGAGTCATAACTTCCGCTAGCTCCCATATATCTAACATTAGGGTTTTCAAACTTTCAAAGGACTTTATACCATTATGCCAAATATGTGAGTGAAATTCTTTGTTTGTTATATTAATAAAATTAAATAAGTAAATTGCGAGAGTATAAAATGTTCGGTGACACCCGAACTTAGCCCTTCCATACTTGTTATACACATATGGTTGTTATACATAGTACTTATAATTATATAGTTTCCTTTTTATTAAAATAGCTACCTAAGCCAAGCTTTACATTTTCTCTAGTTTTAATAGTAATTTTCTTAAGAATTGCAACTATATCAAGCTGCCACATATTCGAGAAATAAAAATGTAAGAGCGTAGCACTTTGATCGGCCAATAAAGCCACGGCTGACCGCATATTAATTACCACTCTAAATTGCCGGCTATCGGCAAGTAATTGAAATTAATTATGCGCAGCATTTCTTGCACTCGCCTTCTACGCCTGCTTCGTATATCCCGTTACATATTTTATGCCACGCCAGCAAGCACTCGACGCAGAGAAAGTGGGTTGAGAAAATAGCTGAAAATGCAATCAATTATAGCCGAAGATGGGAAAAAAATAAAAGAAAACATTGGGCAACAGCGGCAGAGTGCAGAGAAAAAAGAAAAACGGCAATGAAATGGTATTGGAAAACGCTTGTGTTGAAATTGCTAAAATAAGAAATACTTGAGACAACGCAGCGGTGCAAAATGCTGGGCAAGGCCAAGACGAATGTGATGTATGTTGATAACGATGAAAGTGTGCTCAATTGACTGAGAAAATGAGAAGCGAAGGCAATAATATTTATTAATGAAAACAGTTATTACTCTGTTTTATTGAAAAAAAAATCGAAAAAATAAAATTTTTGAGTATTACATGGCCGCTAGTCGAGGTCATAGATCTAGGCTATTTTTTTATAAAAAGAGCTACTTCGAGTACTTTTTTTTGGTCCTTAAATGTGGCATTTATTGGGTGGAATTTTCAATAATCGTAGTACAGTTAGTTTTCCCATCTCAACTGTAGTTTTCTCTGATAAAAACGGATTATGAAAAACTCCAACGAAATTCGTATGGAAAATATTAAATCCACATAATTTTGGCAAAAATTGCTAAATATCTAAAATTCACGAGTGTGTTATTCAATAAAACTCATGGACGCCTGCATATCGCCGCAAATGTACCAGTTAGTTGGCTTAACTGCGCAAAATATTTGGCAAGCGCCTAAAACTATGCATAACTGTATGTCTGAAGCGGTAAGTGACAGTAAGCACACATGCTAATGCGCTTCCCAACACATTTGCGCAACTACCGCCTCCACCTACAGTACAACAACAATAACAATAACACAAAACATAGCTAAGTGAAATTCTCGCCAGAGTGAGCTGGCAAATAATTTTCGGCCAACATCTGCTGCCAACCAGCCAGCCGCCAAATGTTCTGCTGCTGTCGCTGTCGCTGTCGCTGCGGCTTGTCGCAAATGTTTTTGCTGCGGCCAGCGTACATGTGTGTTGACAAGTTTTTAATTAGTGTACACAAGGATATGCGCCACTGCCACTGAGCATGAGCATGAGCGAGTTGTCTATTTATGCAAGCGGCAAGTGTGTTTGTGTTGTGTGAGGTTAGTGACACATGCAACATGTCGCTGCGCCGAAAATTTGTACACGCACGCAAATGCAAATTTATAAGCCTCCCCAGCCAACATATGGCCAGTGTTTACCACTGTCTATGTGGCGTGTAGGCCGGAAAACCAATAAAGCAAACTTTTTGCAATGCATATTTGCATTTAGCTGTTGCGCTCGCATGCCTCTGCCTCTATTTGCGACCATAAATTTGTGTTTGTGTTTGTTTTGTGTTTTGTTGCTGTCATGAAACGAATTTATTATAGTTCTGCTGCCAGCCAACCGAGCAACAACAAGTTAGCCTGAATTGAGTGATGCAAAAAGGTAAACAACACGAGTGCATGCCACAAAAATGGTGCATCAAGCGGTTTGTCATAAATTGCCTGTCTCTCACAGCATCACCCCGACACCGGTGCTGTCGCTGACTTCGCGACACTGTGGCAGCCATGACCGCAAGCAAAATATGTCCGAATTAATAACATCTGCCTGGCGTTGATCGGTGATTGGGCTTGTCTGAAAAAAAAATTTATATATATTTTTTGCATATTCAAAATAGTTTGTGAAAAAATGTGTAACATCAAAATTCGCTTAAAATTAAATTTTCTCAATTTCATTCGGCAGTCACCGTGGTCTTTTTTGGAGTATTTTTAAAATGTATGTATTTCTACATAGGAGGCTCCACCAGGCTTAAAATTTGTTTGAACTGAATAGTGAAGTAGCTTAAAGTGACACGGATGCTGTTAAAAAGTTTCAATACTTCTCGGACTTTCCAATAGATAAATGATGCATGTTATTGACTCATATTGACAATTTTGCCTGTATTCAGTGCACTTGATAAATTAGCAATATATTGATAACTCATCAAGATTTTTATTTCTTTTTGCTGCGGCCAAGGTATTTATTTGGTATTCTAAATAATATTCCATCGCTAAAAATTCATTTTCAGAACTATGAACATCCCCGTTTATTTGTAAAGAGCACTGCCAAGAGCTTTTGACATCTTGACAATTTTTCAAGAAAATAGTTTTTTATATGACAACTTGATAAATTGTTAATCTGATAAATTAGAAAGATCCTGAATATCTGAAGTGCAATATTCTATGTATATGTGTATCTACGAATTATACTGTAGTCAATTTGTAAATGACCGCTAAAGTCATGTGCGAAGCGGTGGATCAGAAATATACAAGCACTGAGAGAAGGGACTGTAGGACCATGGTTAGCATACTTACTGGTCACAGCCTAGTAGCAGCGCATGCCCATAAGATGGGGCTTTCAGATCGGGAGTAATTGAGGAAATGTCAAGAGCATGGCACCAAGGAAACAGTGGAGCATCTCTTATGCGTTTTTCCTGCACTAGAAAGACAACGCTGCAGGTATCTAGGGGCCTCACAGTACGATAAGTTGGAGGAGATATCGTTAGTGAAGCCTCATCATCTCTTAAAATTCGTTAAAATTAAGCGCTGGCCTCCTATCAGATGACTACTACTCAGGGAATACGTGACGGGACTCCATCTGGTATCGCTAACGACCATAACTGGTCTATGCGAGGCTTGTTGGCCCACCAGACTAACCTAACCTAACGAAAAGTAGCGAGGTGATTTAAAATTTCTTTCGGGCAAATCATATCCATTCCTGAGTCACGGCATATTATCTTTTATACTTTCTTTCATGCATATTTTTTTGAATATTTTATCTCTCTTCGAAATAATTTATAACTACCTCGACTTCATAAGCTCTTCGATTTTACTTATAATCACTTTCGATCATGATAACGAACGATAATTTGATAATTAAAAGAAGTGCTGCCATGATTCAAACGAACGTCAGATTTGCATCTTCACCTTACACCATATGTCGTGCAGATTTATTAGAAGAACACAAATTGAATTTCCACTTTTTTCGGTTCACTTTAATTGCACACTCCACTAATAGCAATTGCCACACACTTCACACTTGAGCACACGCGTGTCAATGAACTGCTCGCACATGGCTCCACATGGCGCAGCACATTGAACTCGAAGGCAAGTGCAAAGTCGCCAGATGGCTTGGAAGTTGCCACACTAACCGCAGATGTGGAGTGCCAAGCCATAAAGCAAGCAGCTGCTGCCGGCAGGTGTGGCAAAGCGCAAACCTCCTGCAATTCTTTCTAGTATTTTTTGCAACTATAGTCAACTCGTAGCATACTCAAAGGCGCTTACACGCCATATTAGCTTCGTTTGACTGTAACTGCAAGTACTACTGCCACACGATGGCAACGCACGAGTAGAACTACGTTAGGGCAGGTGGTACTGGCGCACTAGACACATATATTTATGGACTGAATTTACAGAGCGGCACGTAAGCTCTGACCACAACCGCAGCTGCAGAACGGCGCAAAGCGAAGTAAAGCAAATCCAAGTCGGCGCAGCAGATTAATTTAGCAAAGGCAAACACGCACATGTGTATATAAGTAAGCGCGGCAGACCGTGTGCTGGCTGGAGCGCTTGGCGCTTGGCGTTTGCAGCGTCGCTAAGGTTAACAGCGAAAGACCGAAGGTATGCAAATGCAGAGTTTCACACGCCAATCAAAAAGGAGTCGCAAAATGAACTCAAAAAATAAAAATCTTTGGTGTGAGTGCACACGAAAAAATCGTCAAAGCATTGGAGCCGAAGTGCTTTAATTAAAATCACAAATTCTCAGGCAATGCATAATTAGTGCGAAAAAGTGCATGACAGTAGTACAGAGTAGAAAATGGAGAAAGAGCGTGTGAAACAAAATGTGTAGCGGTGTCATTACATTTTGTGGTTCGCCACGCGATACACCGCAAAAAAACTGAACAGATCGGAAGGTTGTAATGAAGAAATGTTCAAAACTTAATTGAGCAGCAAAAGAGAAGCGAAAAATAGAGAACTCAAAACTGAAAAAAGACTACTTCAATCGCCATCGGCTTTGACGCAAACTCCTTCACAGAGAAATGAATACTCATATCTCCCGAACTACACTCTACTACATACATCTGCTCGTTTTCGCACTTGTCACTTTGCACTCCCTTGGCGGCGCACTCATTAATTACATAATTTCCACTATTTTCTGCAAGAATAATTTCGCGCGCGTTAAAGACCGCAGAACCAAGAAAATGTAACAACCTTCCACACTCACCGCCGAGCATGGCCTTTGAATGTAAATGTAAATTGCTGTCTAAGAAAAATGCAACGAAATGGAGTAAGCAAATTGTGCGAAATGCGAGAAAGAGTTAAGTAAATAAGCTGACGAATGGCAGGCGCATAACGCAAACAGAAAATTAAAACTTTAATGAGGGAACTACAAATGTAAATTATGAATTCACTCGCTGACTGCAGGTGGTGGCGCAATGTAAGCGGCAAGAACATAACTGTTGCATACTTATGGGGAAATTCACGAAATATGTACGTCTGTAGACTGCAAAGAGAAGTATATAAAGCGGGAAAGAAAAGAAGCGATAATATGTTTATGCGAGGTAAAGGCAAATTCCTTGGAACAAGTTAAAGTAACTTAAAGAAAAAGTACTAGTTTGTGATAATAAGTGTGGTTTTAGGCGCATTAACGCTTGTAAACTTAGTATTTTCTCAGCAGACTTAGTTCTAAATAAACTAATGAAATAACTTATTGAAATATTTTACTAGAGACAGTAGAAGCTCAGATCTTTGCTACCGGAAAGGTACTGTTCATACAACAATCAGATCTACGCAATCGGATATAACCTAGAATTATATTCGGCTAAAGACTATGTATTCAGCAACATTAAAAAAAAAAAAACTGTGGAAAATGATTTCTGATGCTACAACCACAAGGACTACATGAAAATCGAAAACGACACCATGAATAAGCCAGCCGGTAGAAGACCTGTGACGACGAATACCGATTATAACATGAAAAACATCGAGTTTGACCGGCATATGGGATCTCGTGACATTACCCAGTAGATGGGAGTTAGTCACGAAACAACTTTTAACCATCCGCAGAAGGCTGGATTAGGCGAACACGGTCGTGGACGAAAACTGGTTAATCGTCTCAAACAGTGGCCAAGCTGGGATTGCCGGCCAGGAAGGTTTTGCTGTGTATTTGGTGGAATTGGAAAGGAATCATCCACTATGAACTGCTCTCATATGGCTAAACGTTTAATTCTACCATCTACTGCGAACAACTGGATCGCATGAAGCAGGCCATCGACCAGAAGCATCCATAATTGGCCACAGGAACCACCAAGACAACGCCAGACCGCACACTTCATTGATGACTCGACAGAAGCTACGGGAGCTCGGATGGGAGGTTTTGTCGCATCCACCATATAGCCCGAACTTAGTGCCAAGTGATTACCACCAGTTCCTGTCCATGACGAACGCCTTTGGTGGTGTTAAATTGAACTCAAAAGAGGCTTGTGAAAAGTGGCTGTCCGAGGGGCTTCTACGATGGAGGTATTATGAAGTTGCCGTCTAGATGGCATTGAATAAAGAGCAGAAAAGCGGAAGGGATATTTGCCAACCAATCTTTATGACAACGCTTCTTCCAATCGTCGAAATACTTTTAAAACTCGATTTTTGGGATAGCCTTTGGCTCTTTCAGTGATTTCATCTATGCTTGTAATACGTTGACGCTTCAAGATTCTCATTTTTTGGAAATTAGAAAAAAGTCAAACGGAGTCATATGTGCCAAATAAGAAGGTTGGGAGATCGTTACAGTATCGTTTTAGCCAAGAATTCACGAACAAGCAAAGGAGTGTGAGCTTTTAACAAACGAAAATCGTCAAGTTCATAAAAACATGTCTAACCTTAGCGGCTGCTAAAGACAAAGTAATTTATATGTACACAACTGAAAACGTTATCGTACTTCAGAGTCCTGAAAATTAACAATATAAGAAAATTACAATTGGAATCTCCCAACCAGAACTCCCGATATTTTTTAACACACCTCGTATGAGTGACACACCATAAGTTTAAAGTTTAGTGTTATGAGAAAAAAAGGAATGCATTGCGAAGACCATTTAAGAGAGCGAAAAATACTAGATTAACAAATAAAAATAGCTTTAAAACCACATTCATTTCACATCAAATTTCGACATAGTTGTGGCTCTTACAACTATCAAAGGCAGATTGTTGTACTCTTACAACCTTACAGCCATACTAAAAAGCAATCAATGCCAATCGAATCGCAATCTTTAAGCTATTATTCGTTTTTAAATGCTTTTTTATAATACTCGAAAGAAATATGAGGTTTTCAACTGTCAGAAACAAAGAAATTAAATGGCTTGTGTGCGTTTATTGGTGACCATAAAAATTGACGCACAAACTGTAAACCAACAAAGTTTCAACTTACAGGCTTACCATATGCATACACAAACACTCGTAGAACAAATGTGTATTTTTACATTGATAACCATGCGATAAGGACTGCAATGTAAATGCAATCACATCAATGTGTTATTACTTTTTATGTCACTTTTGGTTACAATGTTTGGACTGCGTAGGACATTTAAGTCATTTGCTCGTTCGTTTGGTTGTCGCCTGTATGAGGCTACAGCAAGTACAGAATGAAAGCAATTAGCAGGTCAATTTTCGGTTAACCGCAACCGAATTGGCAGTTGGCAGTAACTATGACAACAACAAAGAATATTGTAACGGCAACAAGCAACAAAAGCCACAGCAACATAAATGTTCGGTTCCGGCTCTGCAATTGTTGTGTCATTAAAATGCCCACAAACGTACACAGTGTGGGCAGTGGTTGTAAGTGAGTGAGTGAAAAATGCAATCTTTCTAACAAAGACTTCATAAAAATAATATTAATTAATTATAGACACAAAATATAATTTTTAATTTATTTTTCGAATATATTTTCTTAATCAAAAAAATCATTAAATTGCAAAAAAAAATACTACCTTCATCACATTTTATAGAATCTTCACTTTGCACAGACTAATTGACACACATACAGCGTTAGTGGGAAATTTCGAAAGCCTGGCAACGTACTCTCAGCCGCCGCAACGGCCTCGTACAAGCTGAGAGCTTTCCACTCCAATAAGCGCAATATTCGTTTTATTGTTTTTGTTTTTTTTTCTTTGCACTGTAAACAACTTGCTCATGTGTATGTATGTGTTGGGCTCCATCCGGAAATTGGGTTAGCGATGCAAATTGGTCAGCAGACCACACATACAACAACACACAACTGTAGCAAGCAGCATATATATACATAAAAGTTAACGGAGCAACAACAACTACAAAAAAGTGGAAGTGGAAGTAGCCACGCGAAAACGCTTTCGAGCCGTATTTCGTTTTTTTTCTTTACCACAATGTTATGACCATAGTCTTGAATTGAGGAAGAACACGCTTTCGTGCGCTCACTACTTCTCTATCCACGCTCTATCTCTCTCCCTCTCTCTTTTACGCTATATAGTGAATTTTAACGCACTGCATGAATGCCGCTTAAGCTGCGCTGGACGTCTATAATTCTGTAATTCGATTAATGAAGCGCAACGCAATCGGCACCGTTGCTGTCTCAATTTGATTGACTACCGCCAGTGCAGCATTGCTGGTGGCAAGTGTGGCACGGTGGAAGAGATTGCCGGAAGTTAAGCTTAATGCCTCGTTTGCCACGGCGCTTGGTCGCAGTAGAGTGAGACGCATGTGTTTCTATGTGTGGGCGAGTTTTATTAAGGAGTGTTTTTTTTATTTGCGCTTAAAATATGTTTGGTTATTTTTACGGTTTGTGGGAAAAACTGTATAAACATTATATTGATAATATATGAATATGAATAGCAAGGAAATTAGTTAGATTCTAGATTTTCAGAGCGTTATACTTAAGATGCGTTCCATCGCTTTGGAAAGTATCTGAAGTTATTATGATACCTAAGCCGGGTAAACCACTATATGATGTCACTTCTTCGGCAATATCGCTGCTGCCAGCTCTATCGAAAGTCTTCGAGAATGTTCTCATAAAGAGGCCCAAATCAATAATAGATACCAGTACATCAGTTCGGCTTTCGTGATCACCATTCAATAATTGACCAGGTGCACCGAATCGTTAATTTCGTTCGAAAATGCTATTGATAAAAAGAAGGCGTGTTCGGCTGATGTGCCTCAGGGTTTTGACCGAGTTTGGCATTCGGGTCTACTGAAGAAATCGAAATGCATGTTACCCAAACAATATTGCGAAATAATTGCTTTCTACCTAAAAGATAAATACCTTTGCATAAAACAAGAGCATGCATAGTCAAACTTGCAACCGATAGAAGTGGGTGTTCCCCAGGGAAGCGCGTTGGAGCCAATGCTTTCCTTGTTTTTTACAAGTGATATCCCCACTGGCAGCGACATTTGCAGATGACACAGCCCTATTAGCAGCAGGAGAGTCAACCTCAGTATCTACTCTTCGAGTGTAAGCAGCGGTCAATGCAATTACTAAATGGGCTTCCCAGTGGCGCATTAAATTAATGCATTCCAAATCAATGCACGTAGACTTTACTTAAAAAAAACATCATACTATACCATTTATATAAATGATACTCCTATACCACCTAAGTGCCTCGAAATCACCCTATATGCGAAACTTCGCTGGAAAGAGCATGTGAAGAAAAAAAGGGTGAGATTGATCTAAAATTTGCTAAGTTTTACCATCTAGTCGGTAGGAGATCAACGCTTTCAATCGAAAACAAGCTGTTTATATATAATCAAGTACCAAAGCCAATTTGGGCCTATGGAGCTCAACTACAACTCAAGTCAAAACTGTATTGCCTGCATGGAGCTCAACTATGGGGTTGCTCAAGTCAAAACTGTATTGCCTGCATTCAGCGCTTCCAAAATAAGGTACTAAGAAGTATAGTTAATGCTCCTTGGTATGTTAGATCTGCTGACCTTCACCGTCATCTTTGTGTGAATTGCAAAGACTCACGAAATGAGGCTTATACAGCATGTAAATGGAGAGGCATCCAAACTCATCGCTACTGCTGTACGAGAAAACCGACTGAAACGTAAGAGGCCTTCAGACTTAGCAAGGCAACTTGTAGTAGCGAATGAATTTCTCTAACATTTAGCTTTTAATTATTATTTTTAACTTATAAGAATTAAATTGTTAGTATTTAATCATTGTAAACTAGGTATAATTGTCATATAAAAAAAAAAAAATATTTGATATTCAACATGTATATGTATGGTTCATACATTTTAAATAATGATTTTTTTAATAATTTTGTCTGTCTTTTTTTATTTTCAGGATGAGAAGAATCAGCTGCTCGTCACGAATGTTTGGCTGAAATTGGTAAGTTATAATAAAGAGTTACTCCATATATGATAAATTTGAGGAAAATAAAACTTAATAATGTGAAATCTTGCTTCGAAAAGCAAATGTTTGTTGTTTATTAGTTTAATAAATATATATTTTTACTCATAAGATTCAAAGACATTAAATCATATAAAGTTTTTCAAGACATTTCTATTTTATTTTCATACTAAAATGTCATTCATTTCATTCAATTTTTTAATTTTTTAGGATTTTACAGAGAAAGATCACATAAATTTATATAAAACGTAAAAAGTTTCTTTCTATTAGCATTTTGTTTTAATTTAAAATTTTTTGTTCGAATTTTTCCTAACTTCTCATTTTAAACGCCTAAAAGCTCCCTACTGTACACTTTTTCCATTTTAAGCAAACAACTAACCAAATTGGCTGCTGACCTAATTCCCAGCCGCTTCTAAACGCTGCTAAGTAATTTCAAATACCCACCTTATTCACTTTAAATTACACTCATTTCCACTCCAAATCCCACACGAAAAGTGTGGCCAATTTAATATTTTATTGCGCCACCTACAATTTGCCGAAATGTGAGTGAGTGTGAGTATGCGCTACACAACGCCAAAGGTATATATTTGCAGATCCAGTACCCAAACCGAGTTGTAATGCGTTTGTTTGGTAGAAAAACAGCAATTGATTCCAGGGAAAATTAACTGCAATTTCGAAAAGCAAAACTGGCACACAGGCACACACACACATACATCGCTGGCTACAGAGAGAATGGCAGACAAAAAGTAAATACGTTTTTTTTTTTGTTTTTGTAAAGAGGAAAATGCAAACAAATTTTCTAACCCACTGACAATATCCTGGATTACGTTGGGATGTGGCGGGCGGCGACTGTGTGTGTGAGTGTGTATAATGAAGCTGCTTTTAAGCACAAATACATTTAGTAGTGCAACTGTACAACAAGCTTTTTTCCGTGGCTTTTGTTGTTGTTGAATTTTTGTTGTGCTGTTGATTTTATTGTTGCACTTTGTGGTTAACGGTACTGCATTAAACTTATCTTGTTTGCATTTTCGTGATAATGGAAAACTCGCATCACATGTCACGCCATGCCTGGGAGGTGACTGCCGACATATGCATGCACCAAATTGCAAACAAATACAACAACAACAACGAACGGTTTGTTGGGAGTATACACAGATACACACTTCAGCTGCCACATAGCCATGTGTACTCACTCAGACTCCGTTTTTTTGTTGTTTTTGTTGCTTTTGGCACATTTCACAATTTCGTTTCAACAAAAAAATATATTTTATACAGTTAACCACATCCGCCAGCCACTCTCTCCCCGCAAGCCACTTATACTGCATTTGCTCATCAACTATTCGTGTGTGTGTATGCCTGGCTATCTTCAGCTTCCGGCCAGAGTTCAAATATGAATATTCTCCAGCATTCTCCATCAGAATATCACACACACACACACACCCTCACTTGAGCATACATCGATTATTGGCCATTGAATTGGCAAAATGTCTGCTCTCTGAACTTAGCTTGCTCCTTTGTCGATATTGAGTAAATTAGTTTTATGTTTCGATAATTGAAAAATGTGTAAAAGCAATATTTTCGTTATGCATGCAGTCGGCCATGCAAACACACACACACACAAGCTACGGCTTTCTCAAATGCAAGTGCTTAAATGGCGTGTGTTGTAGCTTTTCAATCGGAATCAATTAAGGAATATTTGTTTTATGCACTTTAATTTGTGTGAGTGTGTAACATATGTGCTATTAGCTGCACAAATATTTTGTTGCACGTTTGCGTAACTTGTAAGTTATGCTTATGAGAGTCTTCAAAGGATCTTTCGTAGATTGCTTTTACGAATTTTTGGTAAATAATTTGCAACTGAAGTAAAAATAATAAATTTAATTTATTTTATTTCTGCTTTCTGACCGCATTTATAGTGTTTGGTTTGGTTGGTTTTATACAAATTCTAAGTAATATTTCTTTGACTTTGCCTGTGAAGAAGACCAAAACGATGTTTCCCTTACATCATTGTTGATAAGACGAAGTGAGAGCAGGGTAATCAAACTATATTACAATATTTGTAATTTTTCTAAATTTTTAAGTAATTCAAAGACCAATTTAAATACCAGAAATTGCCTTGAAAAACCATTGTTGAAGACATTTAAAGATTTCTCTGTAGATTACAATAGACCTGTATCTCTCTGTATATGTATGTGGCAATAAATGATGATTTATGAGTATACTCATTATATCGTCAGTCGAAGTTCCTAATTTTTTATTCAAAACAATTAACCTTGGATTAGATATCAATCAATCAACTGACTAGGATGTAAAGCCCAGAAGCACAATTAATATCCAATTATCAGAAGCTAATGCTTTCATATTGGTGCAAAAAATTAAAACTCATACATAATAATTTCTGGACAACCTTATGGTATATCTCGGGTCATAACTTCCCTTAGCTCCCATATTCGTATACATAATATTCGATTTTTCTAACTTCACGTGAGCTCTTCTTCTTATTAACTGGCGTAGACACCGCTTACGCTGTTATGCCGCGTCCACAACAGCGCGCCACGCATCTCTCTTTTTGGCAGTTTGGCGCCAATTGGTAATATCCAGTGAAGACAGGTCCTTCTCCCCCTGGTCCTTCCATCGGAGTGGAGGTCTGAATCGAACACTTTCAGAGTTGGAGCACTTTCGTCCATTCGAACAACATGATCTAGCCAGCGTAGCCGCTGTCTTTTTATTCGCTAGACTATGTCTATTTCGTCGAATAACACATACAGCTCATCATTCCATCGTCTGCGGTATTCGCCGTTGCCAATGTTTAAGGGACCATAAATATCCTTATCAGAGGCTGTTGTTTCCTGTTCATTGGTTATTCGTTTTTATGTGATGAGTCCCAAACCCTACGCATAAGCGAGATTCGCCTTCTCACTTCAGCTCGCCTCCAAACGGCAAACGGATGTCTGTTGGCTACCCAGAGGATACTTGGTCTGAGGCCGGAAGTCATGAGCTGCTTAAGCCACAGGCAAAAGAATCGTTCCTGGCCACTCCTGATTGGCAGTCAGAAACTTACGTGAACTTCTACATAGGACTCCATCCTCCTTCACGTGAGCTATATATCGCAAGTATCGATTATTATATGAGATCTCTTAAAATTAAATGAACGTATAGTCTTAAATATATTGTAGCCTGGTGGAAATAACGTAAATTAGTGAAATCGGTCCTTAATCGACCTCAGCCCTCATAGACTATATAAATTGGTTTTCGTTATTCTAGTGGTCTTTATGCCGAATATATGGGTCAAATTGGGTGCTATTTTGATATAATTAAATAAATAAATTTCGGGAGTATATAATGTTTCGGTTACACCCGAGCTTAGTCCTCCATTTCTTGTTATTCATAGCTTAAACAATACTTGGATCATGTGATCCTGAAAACATTTAATGTCTATTGAATTAATCTTGAAAAAAGCAGCTTACTATAAAAACCCCTAAAGCATTATCAATAGCTAAAGCTCAAACAATATGGAGCTCTATACTAACCTAACCTAAATATAAACTATTTTCTTCAACATTTACTATATTTTATCTCGGCGCCATATTTTTTTGTTATTATTTTCAATATTTTTTTCATTAATTTTTCTCACTTCATTTATTATTAAATTCATGCAATTCATTTGTCGCTGCCCATTCGCTTTACAGTTATCTTTCCTTATTCATGCATAATAATGTTTTTTCATTCTTTCGCTTACTCTCTCTTCCCCCCTCTCCGCCGCGCATAGGAGTGGAATGACATGAATCTCCGTTGGAATACATCCGATTATGGCGGCGTTAAAGATTTACGCATACCGCCGCATCGGATATGGAAACCGGATGTGCTGATGTACAACAGCGCTGACGAGGGTTTCGATGGCACATATCAAACGAATGTGGTGGTGCGCAATAACGGTTCGTGCCTGTATGTGCCGCCGGGCATATTCAAGTCCACTTGCAAAATCGACATTACGTGGTTTCCGTTCGATGATCAGCGCTGCGAAATGAAATTCGGCAGTTGGACATACGATGGATTTCAGGTTTGAATTCAGTTGTCAACAATTAAACACACTCACGCACACACACACACACACCACTCACACATAAACAAAAGCACATTGCCACACACAAATGTAACTGTAAACAAACGACATTATCCACAAACGAATTATAATGATAAATGAAGTGCGCAAACCGATTGGATACTGCTGTAATGGTCGAAGGAGAAATACCGTTATGCAACCACACACATACATATAACTGTACCATCAGCGGTGGCGTGGCGCAGAATTCAACGCGGTGAAAATGCGGCCAATTAAAAAACTTGCGAATACGCTGAGCTGATTGTGGATGACAGCGCGCACGGTTTTTTAACGATTATCAACCTTATATGAGAGTTCGATGATTTTCAGCAAATCATTGCGCTGTTGTTGTTGTTATTTTTTTGCTTTTTATTGCTTTTTCATTTATTCATTTAAAATATTCAATCGAAAATGTGTATTTATTAATCATACTCCTCCGCACTTTCAACAGCTGGACTTGCAATTACAAGATGAAACTGGCGGTGATATCAGCAGTTACGTGCTCAACGGCGAGTGGGAACTATTGGGTGAGTAGCGCCGCACTCTTAGTAAATGCGTGTAGTAATCGTTGTTGTTGTGTCACATTGTGTTGTTGTGTGTGTAACTAAATAGGTGACGCAAGCACATTATATGTTGCTGCCACGTTGACTCCTTGCGAGCCACATTCATATATGTATATGTGTACACACACGCTCATTAACAGAAATAAATTAGAATTCTAAAAAAAACTTTCAATTAATAAAATAAAATGCTTCAAGCCTAATGCTTAAACTAAATAAATAAATTACCAACTAACAACAACAAACACATTATTGCTCATAAGCCAACTCTATTCGCATACAAGCTATCCTCTGCCACTCTAAAGCTCAAAATCTATCTTCACAGATACTTTCCAAAGCTATACTTTCTTACCACAATCACGCTGTCTCTACTATAATGTCTCCAAATTTCTCCAACTCATAATTCATTCGACAAAAGTTTACAACTAGCTTTCCTTCGACACAAATTTAGAAGTTAGTTAGTTAGAAGTTCCATACAAAATTTAACAGAAATTCAAATGTGACAAATTCCGTAGCTAAATTTTCATCAAAAACCTTATCCAGCAGTTTTAGCAGTGTATTTTTATACATTTCAATGAATCAGTACTATAATTTCAATAAAAAAATTAATTTTTGAAAATGTTACTTACTTAACCCTCTCATGCCCAAATTAAAATGGGCGTAGCTAACATTTTTTAGGACAGATATATATTAGTCTTAACCCAAATATGAAGTGATAAAAATTTCAAAGTCCTTTGTATCCTGTGCCTATAGGCAACATTGGGCATGAAAGGGTTAACTTATGAATATGAACTCAACTAGAAGACATTTTTATTTAAATATTTTTTTTATTTATTTAAAATTTATAAAAAAACGAAATAAGTTCGTATCAAAGTTTTAAACTTATACCAAAACATGTTCAAAATCGATATAATTTGTTCTTATATGATGGTTCTAAACATACTCGTAATTTACCATGGCGTATGAGTGACATGAATTGAATCATATGAAGAAGAGAATTTCGGTACACCATTTAGAGTTTTCTAATTTTCGAATTCAAAATTGTTCTAAAACTCTCCTGCTTACAGAGCAATTTCTTATAAAAATAAAACTTCTTCTAGAAAATATCAAAACCCCTAACAGATGCCTAGCGTTTTTCCTTAACATTTTCTACTCCGAGTTTGAGTTTTTGTACATCACCTTCAAGTGCCACTTAAACCGCTGGCCTATTTATTTATATCCAACATTTTTCAATTGCTTTTTTGTATAAAATACCCCTTTCGCAGCTTTTACTGGCACCAAAATTGCTACAATTCACCAGCAAGCATAACCGCGTATATATTTTTATCAAGAAAAAAAAAAATAAAAGTACACATAGGCAAACGTTAAATTTAGTGCTAGCTAGCTGGTAGTAAGCAAGTAGTTACACATAAATATAAACTCACCAACCTACCACACCACATTCGTTACGCTGCTGGCGGCAGCTGCAAGCCTAAACCGGCAAAAATCGCTGCCGCCGCCATTGAAAGAATTTATAGGGCATTGGGTTTGCAGATTTTATTGGCATTTACGTAATTTAACGGTCGATATATAGCCGATTTTTTGGCATTTTAATTGAATTTATGAGATTGTGGTGAGTTCCTGGAATCCCTATAAAAAGTACGAAGTTACTAAATATGAGTAAGGGTTATAAAAAGTGGCGAGTAGTGGAAATATAAAAGTAGTGTAAACCGCTAATAGTTGTTTATGTAGCATACTTGTTCTATAAAAAGGTTTAAAATTATTAATTCGTTACCAAATTTAGTGCTGATTCATTGAATGAGTATAAGTACGCTTTTCCAACTCTTAGAGTAGAAAAATATATTCATTAAAAAAATATTCGTCCCAAAAACAAACATACAATGCAACTGCAAGAAATTCAAGTCGTTTGTAGACACAACCAATCAAAATACCTGCATAAGCACCACAGAAAAAAGTCATTACATTTTCCCCCCAAAAAAACTTCATTTCAAAACTGATTCATCGAATTCATCTAAACTGTCAGCTCACAACGCGCTAAAGCCTACTACTACTCACTCTCCAAACTGTAGTTAAACGAAAAACGAAAAATAAAATACAAAACTCACCCACTTTGCCCACTCACCAAGTAAAAAAAAATTAAAAAATTGAAAAAAAAAACTTCAAAGGGCGCTTTAACTATACAAGTCCGAAATAGCCGCGTAAATGTTTCGCCTTTGTAAAATTTTGATTTTGGCAATAAATTAATGTATTGCAACGAAAATAGGCTGATGTGTATTCTATGTCAATGAAATGAATTCGAAATCTGGCCGAAAAACGGCAACACAAATTTGCACTTTTCAATTTTCAATTTGGCAAAGAATACGCATTTGCGCATTTTCCATTTTCAAAACAAAACCAAATACCAACTAAACTAACTAAAACTTAAACATAATTAAATTCGAGGTAAGCTTTTCCCAAACACCAATTCATCACATTTCTAACTAAAATACTCATATTTGTAAATACAATCAATCATAGCTACTAGACAAATTTTGTATGCGAGTTTATAGCATGCGTGCCTATATGAGTGAGATAATGAATTTAAAAAACAGAATATTTCACTTTTAATACAGATAAATATTTCTAAATTAATTAACAGCGATTTTAGTGAAATTTCAAATATTACTTCTTTGAAATGTTTTGCAAATAATAAAATATATATGTATTCGAGATTATTTACATTTATCTGCCTTATTTGTAGTTAAGGACATTTTTTTGGATTCCACAGGGAATTAAATCATAACAAAAAATTATTTAATTCGAATTTAAGCTTCACTGTTTCATTTAAAAATCATTTTGCATGGAATTTTACTAAAATTTTAAAGACTTATATATGCATATTTTTTTTGGTTTTACATTAGTCATCAACATTCATTAGTTGTCGTATGTACAATTGTACTCAAATTTTAAACAATCCAAAAGGAGTATGGTATTTAACTGGTAACAAAGTCTACCTACAGGATGAGGTTCAAGCCGAGAGGCCCAATTTCGTATAATATTTTAGAGCAAAATTAGCATAGACTAATTATTTAACTTGAGAACTACAAAAAATGGTCCAACATAGGTCGAATTTCACATTTAATTCGGTCACCAAAAATTACATTGATAAATTCAAAATTTCTGATACTCTTTTATACCTGAGACAGACATGTAGTACATAATGTAGTATGCTTCAGAAACCATATGTGTATCACCGTTGTTCCGAATTTTGTTTGAAAGCAAATGGTGTTCCGTACTACAATCGGGTTCCAGAAACCATTGAAATTTTGTGGTGTTGTGAAATGTACTACAATGGATCGCACTGAACACATCTTTAAGCTCTTCTGCTTCAATCATATGTTTTCAGACATTTTGACATACAGAAAATAAATTAAATTCAAAACAAGAAAAAACGTTAACTTCGGCTGTACCGAAGCTAATATACCCTTCACAGGTGCATTTCTTTTAGTAACTATGTGTTTAAGCAAATCTAAAGACGTAAGAAAAAGTAAGTAAAAAAAAGGAAAACATTTTACTAATTCGTTTTAGCCGGGTTGTTTGATAGAAACATTAAGGTTATATAGTTAACCGATCTGAACAATTTCTTCGGAGATTATATCATTACCTTAAGCAGTAATCCATGTCAAATTTCTTGAAGATACCACGTCAAATGCGAAAATTTTCCATACACGCCATTGATTCCAATCGTTCAGTTTGTATGGCAGCTATATGCTATAGTGAACCGATCTGAACAAATTTTTCGGAGATTATATTATTACCTTAAGCAGTAATCCATGTCAAATTTCTTGAAGATACCACGTCAAATGCGAAAATTTTCCATACACGCCATTGATTCCAATCGTTCAGTTTGTATGGCAGCTATATGCTATAGTGAACCGATCTGAACAATTTTTTCGGAGATTAAATTATTTCTATGAACAACAACTCACACCAAATTTCGTGAAGATATGTAGTAAAATGCGGAAGTTTTCCATACAAGCCCTTGATTCCGATCGTCGAGAATATGTCGAGAAGTAATAATTTTAATGGGCAATAATATTTTATATCTAAATCAAGATCAATTTTCCTGCCTTTTATTCATAATTATATTTTGCTTGAATTTATTTGTATCAGCTGATGGATGTAAACAAAGTAGAATACTACATGTGTGTCACTATGCTGGTACTTGGTTTCTTGAGCTTATATTGTCGTACACATCGTAGGATGGAATGTATATGTCTGCCTTAGGCATTATACGTAGATAATTAATATGGATTCAAAAATAAAGAATGAAAAACTAGAAGCGCTCTACTAACAACCATAATTTTAGTTCCGTCTACAGTTTTAAAAATCTTCGGACCAAAGTGACCTGAGGAATGTCAAAGTACAGTGTAAACAAATATCAAATACATGGACTTACTTTGAAAACTAGTTTGGCAGTTATCACTTTTGAAATTCTGTAATTCGTACGCCTTTTTATCGGTTTATTTTTTAAATTTTTCCAAAAAAACTTTGAAAAATATTTGCATTTATTTTTGCTATTCAAAAGCCATATATATACACGAAGAGTTTTCGGAATGAAAACGCTCAGTACTCAACTTAAGCGTTTTCAAGCGAAATGCAACACAGTCCAAATGCATTTCACTAATTTCTCCTTTGCATGCGAGTTTCGCATATTTTCATGAACAAAGTGCTGCAAACAGTTGCAATTGCATTATGTTTTGCAAACAAACAACTCAAAAGAAAAGTTTGGATTTTTGTTGAAAACAAGTGATTTTGCACAAAACTAAACTACCTTGAATAATTCGCAATGAAATGGATATGTGCATATGTAGAACTATATTTGTTTGTATATGCCTTTGATAACACATGCACAAACAATACTTTCTAGCTGAACGAGCCTAATGTGCTTAGCTTTTTTGCTTTTTTGCTGCGCTGACAAAGACTGCGACGGCAGTCATGTGAGCCGAAAATTGTTAGAAACTGATTTTCAACTACCAATAATGCACAACTGCGCAGCAACAACATGCCGTGTAGGTAGGCATTAATTTGCATAGGCAACTTTGCTTGGCAACAAGTAAAACTTTTGCACTGCTAATACAATATTTGTTTACTTTTTTTCAAATTCTTTTTTATTTTGTTTTGAAATGGAGCAAAGAGTTTGTGTACGGGCGTTTGCCTTGACATAAAAATTAGTATATTAAAAATACAAACTAAATTCGGCTGAGAAGTGCATATGTTAGACTGCTGTGCGCGAATACAAATACACATTTGTTGTAGACAGGCATACAATTTATTTGATTTGTTAACTTCTAGGTAGGTTGCGTATACGCACCCGCGCACCTACGCGAAAGCTGTCTAATCATTTCGCTGTTAATGGAACTATTTTTATACCAAAGCACATATTATATTTCACTACGCTGTACTTCTTTTGAATAAAAAACATTAAAAGTTATGAAATCATAATTTTCTAAGAAAATCGCTAATAGTTTTTAAAGTAGTTTCCTCCTTTTGACCTCAAGTATCTATTATCGCTTGGTTAAACTTATGCTTCCTCGATAAAATTGTCATACTTTCTCTGCTTGCACACCGCTAGACATTATTTCAACTTAAATGCAGTCTTTATTTAATGCCACTCGTTTGCTTAAGTGACAGTTAGTGGACCAACTCAAGTACTCCGTTTTCAAGTTTATAAACTGAACTTAGCATTCAATCCGCCCGCCAAAGCGTTGTTGTGCACTTGCCCATGTGTAGAGCAGACCTTGTGCCATTTGCTATCTGTAAGAATGGAAGCAAGGGCTTAGAGCTCCGCCGCCACCGCCTAATACACAGATTGCCGAGCATACACGGCGCCTGTTTGTATGCAACAATAAACTATTTCGCAAAAATAAACACCAGCGTTCATAGCAAAACACACACACAAGCATCAGCGCCACTTTTCAATACACGGCAGTCGGAATGGCAGCGCGAGGGGCACTACTTGCGGTTAGCGGAGCGCAACAGCAGCTGTTGCAAAGTTTTGTTCCTTTAAACCAAATAAAACTAAAATTAAAAGTAAAACTAAAAACTAAAAGTTGGGAGAAAAGAAAACAAATAAAATAAGCAACTAAAATACCACTAAAGTCCTCGGTTGGCTTACAAACACCCGCCTGCACTAACACTAACACCACCAACAACAACAACAAGGAGTGCAACGGCACATTTTAGATGAATAAGCAAAGCGCTGCTCGCAGGCGAGTGTTTTCTCGTTGGCAGGTACGCTGAAGTGCGCCGCGCTGCAATGTAAAGTCTGCGTGCAACAAATGGAAAAGCACAAAAATATAACAACAACCACAACAGCCAAGAGCACTCTTCTACTGCGGCAGGGCAATCACTTTACGTAACTTCTTGTTTATTTTCGTGCGCGACTGCACTGCAAACCGATCACATTTTGCACCCCTCCACTACTGCGCTCCAATCTTCTCACACAGCTCCCAACAACCTGCGCGCTTTCCAGGCAATTCGGCCATAACTAATGCTACTTCATTGCCGCGCAGTCGAGCGCACCAGCTAGCGAGTGTTCGCCGGTATTTTATTTATTTACTGGAGATATTTTTCATTTTTCCCTGCGTTTTTTGTTTTTTTTTCTCTCTTCTTCTGCATTTGCAAAATAGTTCCTCCTCTCTTCGGAGCACGCGCCAACGGGTAGCATTTTATAGGAAAATTTTTCGCAAATCCAACAGCTTTTGTGGTGAATTCTTTACAAGTTTATGCAAATGACAATTTTCGTTATTTTAGACAAAGACACACAAACACGCTCTCCCACAGCGATCCGCTCAACCCGCTTGCCATGCGGTGTACGCCGTCGGTGAACAATGGTTTTGCAGCGGCGCATATTGCTCGAGCGCTCGTCTTAGTAGGATTGTGTGTATGTACGCCACTTAAACTTTAGTGGACCACAACTCTGCTAAAGAATCAACAGCAACAACAAAACAAAGAACAACAACAACAATGCCAAGTTTTAAAAGCAAACCAGCATAAAGTTGTCATTGTAAGTGTACGCTCCTTGGCTCCTTCAGCTCAGCTCTCCTCCGTGTTTTCTTTTATTCGTTGCCTTCGCTGCTAGCCAGCGCCAGCGCAATGGGTTTAGCTGCGCTCACATTTGACATCGCGTACATGCTTTGTTCTGTATGGCAATAAATTAATGGCCGCCTGTTTATGCTTTAACATATCAACGAAAATAAATTGACTTGTCTTTGCAAAGAATTTCACCGTGAACTGCGGTGGGGAGGGCAGCAAAACTTTATGATATACTACGGCGATATTAGTTTTGAAAGTAAGCAGCCAATAGCATACGGACCCCTGTACATATATTGTATGGTATTGTGCGTGACCCAGTTCTGGCTGATTTGAAATATTTTAGTTTATATTTATGAATGCCAGCGCGCAATATGAGCTAAGCATTTGCATTTATCCCTGTCACATTGAAGTGTAGAATGCAGAGAGAGAGCAGTTAGTTTATTCAAATTCCATACTAATCTGGCAAGGGTCTAATAGTATTAAGTTTGTTTTAGTATTTAACGATTAGAGAACCTAACAAATACTATTTGTTAAAATTACTACAGTTATATGACATATTAGCAGACCGCTCCGGCTTCGCACGGCTAACTTATTACGATCTAGTCTTTGATATCCGTTGTCTTTCTCTATGATTCTGAAAGCGTTGGGGACGCTCAGACTCCCTAGTGCGAGCTTGTATAATTCTAATATTTTGTTCTTTAAGCAGCTCCACACTATCCATGCTCCATACTCGATCCTCAAGCTCGTACTAGGGAGGTTTTCCACTTTTGTTCAGCAAGCAACTGCGAGCGCTTGTTACTCGACTCTCTGGCACGCGATTGCGATGCGAAGAGAATGACTTGCAAGACAATCTTCAGTTTCAAATTAAGATTCTCCATCACGGAGTCTTTTTGATACCCTCACCTGGGAACTATTTCCAGAAAGTTGATATTCTAGTAATAAATATAGCCTGTATGAATGTAGCTTTTCAATGGTGAAACAATTTTTTTTAAATCTGCCCAGTAGTTTATGAGTTTATTCATTACAAACATACATACAAATCTTTCCTCTTTATAATAGTAGTATAGATTTCTTTGCTAGAGAAGTTGTAAAGATCAAGTGTAGTAAAAACATTGCCTACATTTCGGCGCAAAGTCAATTTCCAATAGCCAGTCGTTAATATTAACGTTCTAGGAGCCATTTTCATGCTATTCTTGGAAATCAGTTACACAATGAGAGCAAATTCAAACCTCTGATATACGTTGTTCTCTGAGAGTCTGAAACACTCTCTGTTACTCTTATGATAAAATATATTTTCGAAAGTAGACTTCTCTAAACTGCTTAAGCTACTGATTATACCCTGTGTATACACTAATACACTCTACACTTTAAATTATGCTAGAAACCACATGAATAATATTAAAAAAATTGCCTTACATCACGATAAAGGCTTTCGACTAAAACAGCAACATTTCGAGTTCCATTACGTATTTTTACATTCTCAATGATTTACTCATTTTGCCATCGATTTCGACTGAATTGCATAAATCAATGCATTGCCAATAAAAGATCGAAACTGTAACAGTCAAACTTATTTCGCATGCAAATTCCTTGGCAAAACTTTTGCTGCAAGAATTGTTGCATGCCACTGCAACTTAAAAGCGCCACGAAAGCAAGGGCAGCCCAAAGGGACTTTTTGTGAAGAGCAAGTTTTGCCGCAGAGAATATTATGAAACAAAATTTAAGAAATCGCAGAATAATGCACTTTGGCAAACACAATTCAATCAGATGCAGCTGATAATCAGCTTGCGAATAATGAAACTAATAAAAAGCTAATAAAAGCTGCACATCCACGCAAATTTTGCATGAAGTTTTTGCATTTGCATTAGCAGATTTTCCAAATTGTGGCAACTAAAGCTGAACTTTGCCGTCTGTTAAGCTAAAAGGTTTGAATTGCCACAACGATTTGCACACTTTTGTTTCAAAAACACAAAAAAAAAATTGAAAATATTATTCCATTTACCATTTCCACTGCCCGCATCAATCACCTGCACTGGCGCACAAGCACACTACAACTGCAACGGCAGTGCTGCAACGTCCGAAATAAATGGTCGGGCGCAGCAATTACTCTTTCTCTTCGCCATTTTGTGTTCAGCTTTTAATCCCGACGGCAATAAATGTATGCCCGCCAGCTGCATTCGGTGCAAAATAGAAATTAATTTGACCAGCTGAAGCTGTGTGAGAGTTGTAAGCAAAGTGTAAAGCAAACAATGGTATTAGCGCACAAAAGTATGCTTTGTTTTTCGCTTTTACATGGAAAGCAAGCAATGCATATTACGTTTTGAATTGAAATTCATTGGATTTCGGAAAAATAATTAGTGCTGTGCTGGTAAGCTATTAGATTTAAATAGGCAAAATTTTAGAAAGAAAAATTTAGAAAAGCGTTATGTTGCCATTTTGCAGATGTGTGAAGTCGTGCATCAAATATTGCTTTAAATTATGTGAATTTCTGGTAGATTTTTAGGCAAACTCTAAATAGAGGTAATGTAATGGCGTAGCATAAACCAAAGAAAATTATTAATTTCCATTTTTTATGAGAAATCCATGTTATTTGCAAAACATTTCAAATTAAATTTTATGCTCAACTATTTTTGCGCTTCAATTAATGGCTCAATTTTTCGATTTAAATGTGTAAATAATTTTAATTAAAAATTCATAGTAAATAATGTGAATGCCTGTGCGCCTTTGCAGTGTTATTTATGCTTTTTGCAATTTTTAATAAAGAGACACAATAATAAAATATAACATAATCTAAATTATTTACATGCTACATTATGCACACATTGCTTCACAAATTCACAAAACACCAGTCAACCGTTCATGCATTTCCTTAAGTAAATAAAATACATAACCAACAATATTTTATCTAATTCTCTACAAGTAATATAGTATAATCTTACAGCATTTTTTTATTTTCCCCGAATACACAATTTATTGACAAGTCATGCATGCAATAAACAACCACAAATCACTACTCATAAGACCATTATTGGCTTTCCCAGAGAAAAACACCAACAAATACATATGTAAATAGATATACTACACAGAACAGCACACATACACATGCACACTCGTTCGCATTCACACACATTCACTACGCTTTTTCCTCACTTCTCATTCTTCCATTTCACATTCGCATTCATTACTGTTTCATTGACTGCTTTTCACTTAAACAATTTCGAATTTTCGAATTAAAGTTAACTGTACATAACTGTTTTCATAAATTTTCATCATTTACATGCCAAACTCTTTCTTCACTGCTTACGCTTGTCGCTCTAATAATTACGCCGCTTAAACTTTCTGCCTCTCTTTCTTTTCATAAAAAGTTCACATTTTCATTTCTACTCAAATATTATATTATTGTAACATATCATCCTTTAGTAAAATGTCGTAAAATGTTCTTAGCGTGCTTTCGTGTCGCTTTTCTTCATTAATTTGTCTTCCATTCGCCCCGTCACAGGTGTTCCTGGCAAACGTAACGAGATCTACTACAACTGCTGCCCCGAACCATATATCGACATCACATTCGCGATCATCATTCGTCGTCGCACGCTGTACTATTTTTTTAATCTGATCATACCGTGCGTACTGATCGCATCGATGGCGCTGTTGGGTTTCACGCTGCCACCGGATTCAGGAGAGAAACTATCGTTGGGTAAGTTAGATTGAAGAACTATGTATTTCAAGAAATGAAGTTGGTGATATGAAATCATGCTTTTTTCACGACATAAAGCTCAGTATAGTATGCTCACCGAAGCTTTCATATCTGAAACTTTCAATAAGTCTAAATAGTTATGAAAATTTGTGCGCTTAAATGTAGACTACATAAATTCATAATGAAAATTAATTTTGAATTTCCCACATCCCCTTTCATTTGCATAATAATTTCCAAAATGGTTCAATGTCTAAAATGACAATCACTAAATGAAGATACCATTGTAATAATATTTAAATCATAAATGTCACTCTTAAATGTCTATCTGTCCATGGCAATAGGTGTCTGACAACATTCACACCAGTTGAACGAATTAATAACACATAAACACTCATGAGCATAGAGGCATGCGAGAGTGCCTCCATTCCTAGCAACAAATATTTGCATCATTACTTAGTGGCTACAGCAAATCTGTCATGGCAGTCTGCCTCAAAATCCAGTCAGTCATGCATCACTAGAAGATAAATAATTACTTTGTTTAATATTATTCATCGGAGTGCAGTTATTGTATTCAAAATTTGATATTATGAGAACATGTAAAGCTTTAGAAATGCACTTCAATGATTTAACTTATTGCAATGAGCTTGAAACTTCAATATTCTCAACTTGACTGTTTATAACGATTTGAATATAAAATAGATTTAAATAGCAAATCGAAGCTAATATTATCTATTTCTTAAAATAATATGTATTTTTGCATTAATTCCAATAAGGTTTTATATTGAGCTTTCACTCTCCTTTTAAGAGCTTTCATTTACAAATGCTTTCATATCTTCATATAGTAATAACGCTTAAGAACAGTAATGCTAATCTTAAATTTAAGATAATTTTATACTGAGCTTTCATTACTTTTCAAGAGCTTTCATTATTATAATAATTTATAATTTCAAGTAGTAAGTTTAGTTTAGAACAGTAAAGCTAATCTTCTCAAACAAAACTAGTACATTTTTCTGGATGAGAAATACTATGAGGAATTTCACTACATTTATATGAGATTTATGAAATACAAAAGATACAATCGTCCGGTACCATGACCATTACCAACAATTACGTTTGGTATAAGGCTTTCAATCCATGGCGCCATTCATTAAACTCCAGCAATTTACATGAAATTAATATTTGACTGCGAGTCACAAGCTAAACTATATACAAACTTTCCATAATGTTTACTCCAATATTTCCACGAAGCTTTTTACGGCGTTTAGCAACAAACGAGTAATTACTAAACTACTATTACGAACATTCTTACGTATTCTTACGTATGAGTTAACGCCGTTTCTACCTAAGTACCACCTCAGTTGTTGGTCTACCACTTAATGGCTGCTAGTACGGTTGGTTTGGTAATCTCTTCTGCGGAAGTGTAAAGTAAATGCGCACAGCTGAAGCATGTGTCTTCACAGTGTCTTTCGTACTTAGGCAGGTCGTTATCGTCATAAACTTCGTTTCCTAGTTATTTTATCATTTTCAAGTGGTTACTTCATCATCATTCTTTGCATACATGCAGTCGAAGGAAGGTGGAGGAGTTGGCAAATGCTTTCTGCGAATAACTTTGATATTTTGCTGAAACAAAACTAACGGTGCTACAAGAATTTTAAGCAAAATATGCAGATGAGTAGCAGCTGGGAATGTGCAAGTGCCTGTAAACTGTAAACTAAGTACAACAACAACAGATCGTATAAACATTTGGATACAGGGTGGCTGCAGGAAAAGCTTTAAGCTTGCATGTATTTGCTGCTCTTGGCTGTCAAAAACTATTGAAATTTACGAATTCTGTTTGATTTTGGTTTAGAAAGTACAAAAATTTCAAAATTTCTGCAAGCTTTGTAAGAAAGCTTCGCTCAAATTTAGCACACTCACCCTGTACCACCAACTTCAAAAGTGCCGTCTATAACCAGTTGTACGAGCGCTAGTTGTTTATCTAAATGTGTATGTGTGTCTACTTATATGGGCTTAAGCTAAAGTACTCCGCGGTATTTAGAAGTTTCTTTTCGCAAATAGTTTACGTGGTTAATGTTGCACTCACGGAAGACGCTGTGGCGAGCTAAAGACGCATTCTTCGTAAGGACGAAGGAAAAATGCAGCGTAGAAACGTTTGTGTTAAGCAACATTCCTGAGCCAAGTGCCTTAGCTGAGGCTTAGCTTTAGTTGGCAGCGCAATGCACTGGAAAATAGTTCCAACTCGTTTTAGTGAGCTTTAAGCTCTTGAAAACCAAACGGTATGCTGGGTGGTATTTCTATATGAAAATGTATAGTACTTTGCGCTAAAGGACCGAAGAATATGTAATTTGGGATTAGTACTCAACTCAAGGTTTTTAGGTAGATGAGCTTAATTTTCCAAAATAAAAAGTTTTAGTACAAATTATTGGTTAAAAAGAGAAAAAATTTAAATTTATTTTTAAATTTTGATTAAGAAAAATATCTTTTTTTTTTTAATTCGATATCTTCTTTGTATGCTTCCAAAAGCTGAAAAGCTTCATTTTTCACAGTGCATCATTCTCTTAAGCTTATGCTAACTTACTATTTTAAACTATGTGCGCTGGGCACCAGTGCTTTTGAGCAGCGAAGCCATGTTGTTTTCCAAGTATTTGTGTTTCTGTTGTACTCGAGCAGATTGAAATTAGAGTAGTTTAATTTAAGTTTGAGGTTCGCTAAAATACCAATGGTAGGCAGACGCACACACTATATATATGTATATGCATATAATCAGCAGCATTCAAATATATATACTTATATACCCTTTCATATACATATCTACAAGCAACTGCATCTCAGCAGCTGTATGTGCGGTTGTCGGCAGCGAAATGTGGCCGCGAAGCAGACAAAGTATGAGTATATATGTAAGAGTATATATGTATATATGAAGCACAAGTGTTCGGTACTCCAGTTGTTTTACATGACTTCTCGAGTGGCGTTGCCGCATAGTTTTCGACGTTTTAGCGTACGGTTTGAAGAAATAATAAACTGCACTTTGGCGGAGAAAATTCCGCACAACTGTAAACGCATTCCACTTAACTTCGCAAAATTATTGCAACCTCTGCTGATTCTCTCATTCCTACCGAGGCAACTACAAAGACACACAAATATATATATACTCGTACATATGTATGTAAACAGCAAATTATTTATACGCGCATTGGGAAATGTTTGCTAAAAATATTTTTCATTTCATAATTTTTACTTAGCAACGAGTGAAAAAAACGGTAATTTAACAGCCTGCCGAGCGCACTTTTGCAGGCTTCACGGCTTTCAACGAACGCTTTGTGCGCATTGTTTTATTGATGAGCGCAATGAAGCAGGCAAACATTGGTTCGCCTCAGAACGCTTTCGCATTGAATTCGAGTGCATAATGAGCATTTAGCATTTGCCATACAATGCAGCTGAACTTTTCATGTGGCTCTTAAACACAGGCTGCAAGCATTTACCTGCTGCAAAAGTGCTGCGTTGTTGTAACAAAATCGAAAAAAAAATAAAAATAAATAAAAAAAGGAAAAAATAATAAGTGAAATTAAGGCAAGTGCTTGCATAAAAATTTTCAAGGATTTGCTAGTTAAACGTAATTCATTAAGGTCTCTACGCCTATAAGTAGGCAGCAAATGTAAGTGCGCTTATTAATAGCAACACACATATGGACAAGCATATATACATATATGAGTATATGTGTATTGGTAGTCGTAATGCTCGTATTAATAAATCTTCATTTCCACTGCAGTGCACTTTTACTTCGTAGAGCCCACTTTAGGTATGCATGTCTGTGTATGTTTTTGCTTTCCATTTGTAATCTGTAAGGGCATAATTAAACGCTTTTAATTTGCTAAGTAAGATTTTACTCTCCCAACTAATTGTGCTGATTTAATTACAGAAAATTCTACAAATTATTTTAAAGTTTAAACTCCAAAAAAATTAGTAAAAAATTTAAAGAATTTTTTTGTTATAAAATAATTCTGACAGATCGGTATTTTATTTAGAACTTATAGAGATCTAAGGCTTACAAAAATGTTTGAAGTGAGACTAGTCTTTTAATAGAAACATAAAAATTTATTCATCAACGAAATATGTAGATAACACAGCCACACGAAAAAAAAAATGTTTGTCATGACCTGGGGATCTTAAAGTCAAATTCCTAATTAGCGACCCCGAGTAACGAGTTTGAAGTGATTCCGATGAATTTTTCAAAAAAGCGTCCATCATATTGGATCCGCCATTTTGAACTTTGAAAACAAGTAAGGAAGGGCTAAGTTCGGGTGTAACCGAACATTTTATACTCTCGCAATTTATTTATTTAACTTAATTAATATTATATAATACACAATTTGACCCACATATTCGTCATATATATTGTATAAAGTCCATTGAAAGTTGGAAACCATAATATTAGGTTAGAAGCACCGAGGTCGATATATGGGGCCTTAAAAACCTATGGTCCGATTTCGGCGATTTTTAGAATGGGGCTTCCACACTATAAAGGTAGTATTTGTGCAAAGTTCTGCATTGATATCTTCACTAGTGCTTCCTTTATATATTGTAAAGTTAACGATTCCAGAGGCCAATTCGACATATTTTCGAAGCTTGAGCAGTTAGTGCCGGTGCCGGCGATAGCAAAAAGAATATATGTCCGATCGAAAAAAACCAAAGTAGTCTAGCTTCAGTATTAAATTATCTTCTATTTGAACTAAAAAAGTTGGACAAAAGTATTATTTAAACTACTTGTTTTGCAACTTAAAGTCAATTTTTTCTTAAAAAAGTGATTTTTTTTTTCAAACTTCGAAAAAATTTTAATTTTATAACTTCTTCGGTATTTTTTTATTTCATAAAGAAAAGAAACTTATAAAAATTAAAAAAAAAAAATTGGTTCGACTGTTTCAGATGCATCGCACGACCTCCATCACCGACACCGATTTACAAGTGCAGACTCCAGGCGCTCCAGAAAAATATTTACAACTTTGTAAAAATTTCAATATTTTTTAATAATAAATATTGTTTTTTAAGCCTTATATACACTATCGTCTTAAAATTCCGTTTACCGCAATAATTTTCTTCCCTTTCAAAAAAAAATTGCTAAAAAACGCTTTTTCAGCTTCTAAAGCAGTAGTCTGAAGCCTTAATGAATCGCTGTCCACCATATTGGTTTAAATAGAGCTCGGATTCGGATTCAGCGACCCCAAAAACATATAGCACACATAGTAAGAGCCCCATTTTTTGTGTGGCTGTGTAATCAATAGTCGATTCAAGTGGTCAGATGATCTTTAGTACAATCAATAGTGTTCAACATACATATTCGAAATATTTCGAAATTTCATCCTCGATTCAAAATTGATTAGGTTTTCGAAAACATTATTTTATTAAAAAGAAATATATACTTTAAAAGGTCGGTCAAATATACAGTGGGGAGCAAAAGTGAACACATGTATTCATAAAAAATACTAAATTGTCAAGACAGCGGATATAGTATTCTAAAATATTAACTACAACTTTGCTTCCGTTTTCCAAAGATGTCTCTAGTGTAAAGTACTGGTCGACTAAATCGATTAAATCGTTTCATATCGATTAAATCGTTTTATATCGATCTTGTACATTAGTGTCAGCATTAACCCAACAAAATATTTGTAGAGATCTGTTTGCATCCCAAACTTATTCTCAACTGAAAATGTCACTTTTTGAGCCGAATTCTCGACATTTGCACGGAATACGCATGCTGCCAGAAAGATGGTCAAAAGTAGTAGCTAGCGATGGCCAATATTTTGAATAACAAAAAAATCCTTAAATTTACAAAAAAACTGCTGGAGCAAAGTTGTAGACCAATATATTAAAAAATTTAAATTCGAATTTCGAAATTAATATTTTCAAATCAAAGCTTTTCAAAATCGCTTTCGCTCTGCTTGCACATATTTCCATTGGATATTACTTAATGATTTTAACCCACTCGCAAGAAACGAGATTGGGAAGCTCATATTTGCGCTATCTAAACATGCGAATTTCGCTGCCACCAACAACAAAATAGCACGAAAGAAACGTGAATGAAGCGAACACGGTTGGCTTTAATTAGAAAGCCAACAATGTACAATTAGAAAAACACACACACACACAGGCATAATGAGCGACGAGAGCATGCCAACAGCTACTATATGGTGTATATAACGGAAGACAAACAGCAACAACAACGTGCTGAACAAATTATACAATATAAATTCCGCTGCCGTGTTACAATAACAACAGCAACATAGAATAACAATAGCTTAATGTGCCGTCGGTAGACAAGAGTGAAGCAGACAAAGCATTGAAAGAGCCAGCGGACACTTCCGTTGCTCACGTTCGCAAGCTCAAAATAATAAAAACAACAAGCTGCACGAAAGGTAGCCGCGATATTAGTATACAATGCAGGTCAGGCCGAATTAAAAAGTTTAATTTGCTAAGCTAAAATTAGAAAGAAAGCAGAAAAAAGCAACAACAATTTTTTTTTTTTTTTTTTTGTATGTAAAAAGGAATTGCTGACATTGCGGAAAATGTCGAATGGCGTAAAGGAACTCTTAAGGAGAAAAAACACCAAAAACACGAATTGAATTGTACGCTTTGGATTTGTGCAAAATGTAGATCAACACCGAGAGGACTTTGTGTGCTGGCTTTCCTGTGAGCCTGTGAGTTGGGCACAAATTTTACTTTTCCCAATTCGACACAAATGGCAAAGTGAAATAAAATAAAGTAAAATAAAGAAAGGAAAGGAAAGGAAACACAACGTAACGAAAATAACGAAAATAAAAGCAAAGTTGAATTGAAGACAAAATGTCCCGAGGGCCAGTTAAAACAAATGCTCTGCCACAGCCTTTGACCGAGTATGATTGAATTAAAATGTGCCACACACCCACACACACACACACAGCGGCGGCTCTTATGCGCCTACACACAGAGCCAAGCCAAGGAAGTGAACTGTGAAAAGTGTGGCACTTGCCAGATGAATGTATGTATGTGTGTATGTAAATGGAGCGAGCAAGTTGTGAGCGTATGCGAAAGGGTAGAGTGGGCCGTGGATTCAGGCGCAGATGTGTTGGTGAGTTCAGGCTCGCTTGTGCGGTTGCTGGTTATCGGCCAGTTGGTGTATTAGTGGTGGTTTTGGTGTGCAAATATTGACACTCATTTAAAATTACAACACTCCGAGGACGAATGATGAATTGCCCGCATGCAGCCGGAGTGCGGTTGTGTAGGCAATATTTGAGAGAGTGTGTGTGAGTGTATCCAATATATTTTAAGCACATAGAGACATGTATATTTAATGCAAGAAATAATAAAGGCATTCGCATTTAACTAATGGCCAACGGTGTGACTTAGAAGTGACTGAGTGTGTGTGTGTGTGTATAGAAAGGAAGGGAAGGAGTATGTGTGGGTGAGGTTGTGTGCTCTGCTGACCACAATTGTTTAAATGAAGTGTAAATATCTTGTGCCACAACCACACTATCACAGCGCACTGTCCCTCACTGCAAATATTCGCCGCTGTAGGCCTTGATTGTAGACCAGTTTTGCTGCAGCCATTGTCATTGCTTTCTGTGTAAATACAAGGAAAGTTAAACAGTGAATTAAACTTGGCAGGAATATGTTATAAAATTTGTAAGTAAACCAAGTTGGATATATGCTAATAAATGCGGTGGTAAGCTGTATTTTGCAACTCGAGTGCATAAGAAACTTTTTATACTCTCGCAACAAAAGTTGCTAAGAGAGTTGTATAGTTTTGTTCACCTAACGGTTGTTTGTAAGTCCTAAAACTAAACGAGTTAGATATAGGGTTATATATACCAAAGTGATCATGGTGACGAGTAAAGTTCAAATCCAGATGTCTGTCTGTCCGTCCGTCCGTCTGTCCGTCTGTCCGTCCGTGCAAGCTGTAACTTGAGTAAAAATTGAGATATCTTAATGAAACTTGGAACACGTGTTCCTTGGCACCATAAGAAGGTTAAGTTCGAAGATGGGCGGAATCGGACCACTGCCACGCCCACAAAATGGCGATAACCAAAAACACATAAAGAGCTGTAACTAAGCCATAAATAAAGTTATGAAAATAAAATTTGAAACATAGGATCGCATTAGGGAGGGGCACATTTGAATGTAATTTTTTTGGAAAGGTGGGCGTGACTCCGCCCCCAAATATGTTTTTTGTATATATCTTGCAAACCAAAGCTATATAAACCAAATATTCTGCAGTCGTTTCTTTTAGCCGTTCCCTTATACAGTCCAAAAATTAAAGAAATCGGATAATAACCACGCCCACCTCCCATACAAAGGTTAGGTTAAAAATGGCTAAAAGTACGTTAACTCACTAACGAGAAACGTCAGAAACACAAAATTTCACAGAAATGATAGCAGAAGCTGCACTCAGATCTTTTTACAAATTGGAATATGGGCGTGGCATCGCCCACTTATGGGTCAAAAACCATATCTCAGGAACTACTCGACAGATTTCAATGAAATTCGGTATATAGTATTTTATTGACACCCTGATGACATGTGCGGAAAATGAATGAAATCGGTTCACAACCACGACTCAATTTTGAATTCCATCTGAATCCTTCACTTTATAATATATACATTAGGAACCAATGATGATAGCGAAATAAAACTTTACACAAATACAATATATGATCAGTGGCTTCACTTGTGAAAAAATTGTCGAAAACGGACCATAACTTTTCAAGGCCCCAGATATCGAACATGTTGAACTCAGCGCCTAAGGTTAAATTTTAACCGAAAATATGGGTAAATCTCTCAGATAATTTAATGTAATTCAGAGGAAATTGTTTTCTTCCAATAGTATGTCTCTGTTCCAAAAATTATTAAAATCGGCTCACAACATCTCCTAGCTCCCATATACATAATTATAGGTTTTTCAAAAATTCCTTGGGCTTTATTACGCATATATGTATTGGTTAATATGTGATATATCTTAGCAAAATTAAGTGAGCGTATAGTATTGGATATAGTGTCCCTTGCTGGTCAAATTGAATGAAATCGGTTCAGGAATTACCTCAGCCCTCATATCTATACATGACGATTTTCGTTATTGTATTAAACTTTATGCCGAATTTATGGGTAAATTTGTGCGTTATCTTAATAAAATTTCTTCAATAAATTGCGAGAGTATAAAATGTTCGGTTACACCCGAACTTAGCCGTTCCTTACTTGTTTCTTAATATTTTTATTAAATTTACAAATAGCTAAATTATATTTTTTATTTTATTTATAATGTTGTGTACTTTCAGGTGTTACCATTCTGCTCTCGCTCACGGTCTTCCTCAACATGGTGGCTGAAACAATGCCCGCCACATCCGATGCCGTGCCACTGTTAGGTAAGCCAAAATTATATTCCAATATTGATGTGCGTTCTAAATGTTGCTCTGTGTTGATTTACTGCAATATAAATGTAGACAAATATATATATTTTTTTTTATTTTCGAAAAATTCATAGTTGAAACTAATATAAACTGAATAAATTACACCAACAGCATATTTAATACACAAAGCACATTGAAAATCATTTTCCACTGCAAAATACTTGCAAAAAATAAAAAATATAATATTTAAACAATTTAGAAACCTTTTCATAAACAATTGACTCATACATCTGCAACATTCACTTCAAAAATCTAGAACTCATTCGTCACTGTGACGTTGAACTCATACTCATGCGCATACGTTACATACAGTGACACATACACATACAATAACAACAACAACAACATTTGTTATCTCGTTCACTCTCGTTCTCGCTGTAGTTTTGTCGTTGTATCATTTTCATGTTTGCTGTGTTAACCAGTTGAGCCGTTGGCGCAGCTATCTGCGTCCAGCCACTCTAATATAATCGTATTTTGATGCCTTATCAAGCATTTCAACAAAAACAAAAAACAAAAAATAAAAAAAATCTAAAACAAAACCGTTATATATACCTATCTATGTATGTATATTTAAAAACCAATATCGATGATTTTATAATATTAAAACTTTGACACGTTAAAAACAGTTAAAGCCTAAAGCTAATTAAAAAGAGAAAAACTCAAACGACAGCTTTGACACATTTTCACTTTGCATGGCCGTTGCGAGCTTAGTGCGCATGGAAGGAGTGCACATTTTTTCTATGAAAGCCACATTAAGCTCGCCTCGCGCCATGCAATGCAGCTGTTAAACTAAATAATTTAATGGAATTCAGCATAATAAGTTGCAATTATATGCGCTTTTTATTTAAACTCATAGCAGTTAATTAATATGCACCACCGTTTATGATAACGAAAATTAAAACAATGGAAAAAGTAGGAAAACCATATAGAGATTTATTCATGCAGTTTAATTAATTTCAACTCATAACTTTATTATAGCAAAATAATCTGGCTACAAAATTGCATTTTTTTACTCTTGAACATTTTTTTTATTTCACTTTGATACAAAAAAAATTAAAAATAAATTCGAAAATTATTTTAAAAAAATTCCCATTTTTCTCTTGCATCCATTTTTTTTGCTTTGAAACTATCCAGTTCAATATCGTCGCCGAATCGCACATTTTGAATTTTTGCACGTTTTTTATGAATATTTAAATTTGAATATACTATCAATGTGTATTTTTAAACTTTAATATAAATTTGACATATCTATACCTACATATGTATAACCTCAATTAAATATGTGATTAAAACATTAAATGTAAAATAATGAAATAGACAGAAAATATATTGCACAATACGATTATGAATATTTCTGGCATTTAAATGCGGCAATGTATGACATCTTATGGTAGCTTGTGACAATAGAGTCCATAGAACATTTCTGCCAAAAACTTTGAAGAGTTAAACTTACTTATGAATAAAAACTTATACCGCTATTAACTTAAGGATGAAATTTTCATATACATAATATGAATATTATGTCGCAACATAATTATCCAACCTCATCTAAGACAAGATATTGCAATCGCTCAGATCAGTTTCGCTACGATCAGTTTTGGAGGCGGCTCTTTAGGAAATTTGAAATTTATTATTAAAGCTTTTATGACGTTCATTATCCATCTATTGAACAAAATACTTTGTACCTATCCCATTCACAATACGAACTTATCAAATGCTATTACTTTGGGCCTTCTGGGACTCGAAGTTCAATTAAAGAAACGGACAATTTGATTCTAACATAGTTCCTATGTATTCCAAAATTTTATAACACCTATTAACAGACCGCCTTGGAACCATTACGACTCTGCATAGATGATTGCTCATAACTTTCGCTCGTGAGAGTTGTTAGCTCCAAGACATAAATATCTCATATTTTTCAAGTCATCCAGCAAATTTTTTAGCCTTATGCGTAGAAACCTACTGGACTTGTTGAGGAAAGTCGAATCTCGGCAGCTAACTGGGACTCTTGCGATTCAATCTCTGAGAACAGCATTTTTCGATATCTACTAAGGATTAACGAGTGCTCGCCCAGATCAAGTTACGCTTATCCGAACCGTTGTAAAACCTATACGAACACCGAAATGTTAATATGGATGAGAAAATAGTGACACGAAGATCATATTTCATCAGTTGAGTTGTTAAATTTTAAATTATCATCCGAATCTTCTTAGTCGTCTTTAGCACTACAATACGGGTCGGTTTGGGTCGAAAGCACAAACCTTCTAGCCTCTATATTTTTGGGAAGTCCTGGCAGTGACCAGTACCAATTCATTTGGTCCTTTCATTGTCCACCCATGGGTCTCGAATCCAAAGAGTTTTTCGTTGAAACATCTTCTTCTATGCGTACGACATAACTCAACCAGCTCATTCATTGGATTTTTATACACTTAACTTCTTCTATGTCATCGCGTAGCGGATGTCTGCAAAGATAATGCGGAGAACAGTTCTCTCGAAGGTTCCAAGTGCTCTCTCATCTCATCTTGTCAACGTCCTTGTTTTTGCCCCGTATAATAGGGAGAGATTCATAAGAGACTTATAGAGCGTAATTTTGGTCCGTCTAGAGTGGGATCTGCTTTTCAATTGCCTATAGATCGCACAGTACCCCAAGTTGGTAAGAGTTGTTCTGCGTTGGATCTCTCTAGGTCTGAGAAAACCAATCCATCACTTTTTTCAACAGTGTGGTTTCCAGACGCGAAGACTTTTGTTTAGTCAGTTTGAATTTTCCGTTTTCTCTCTGTCATTTCATTGTTGTCGAATTTAAATGCCATAAACTGGAAATTTATCAAAAGCAATAAATTAAATTCCGTCAAAAAATATATTAAACCAAATAATAATTAAAGATATAAACCGAGTTTTAAAAATTGCTGTGTTTGAATCGTTGAAATGTATGTAATCTTAACAGATATCATATTAATGTTCCAGTTGCTATACTCTTTATACAAAAATAGCCTAACTTTTTCCAACACATTTGTAAAAAATACTTTCTGCTCGTTGTAACAGTTTATTAAAATCAATTATGCAATTAAAGAATAAATACCTAAAATTTATAGAATAGTATATAAACTATTTAGAATTAGGTCAAAACACAACAACTAATGTACAACCGTTATAAGTGCTCACGCTCCAACACATGTCACTTGTTTACAGACATTTATATTCATTAAAATTTCGTATATGAATTTGTTGAAGAAGTAAAAGTTGAAAATTTGTTCTTAACAAGTCAGTCAATTGCTCTACTAATGTAAAACTTGTGTATATACTTTTTTCTTTATTCTTCTTTCTACTACATTTCTTCGCTAAATACTAAAAATAACTCGTGACCCCTCAATAACCACTGTACCACTACCATAACCACGACCACTGAATGCCACCATTCCGTCACTGTTGAATTAATTAATTAATTAAAATAATGTAACACAAACTAACGTTTCATATTGAATATTGAAATTTCGAATATTTTGTCTCTCAAATACGTTGTTACGCCTAAATTTATGCAACATTTTTATAATGCAAAACTAACCTTGCAACGCAAACCATAAATATTAAACTAACTCGCGAAAATTTTAAATTTGAAATATTGCTTACGGTTCCGTTCGTTTCCGATACGGTTCACAATTTCTTAAAAATGTTAAAAATGTAAAACATTAAAATCCTTCTTGCACCATTAAAATCATAAACAATTTACCCCACAAACAATTACTCACAAACTATCAATAAAAAATTACGAAACTTTCATTTCCAAAACCAAAATCAAAAATATATGAAAATAATCAAAAACCAAAAAAAAAAAAAATATTGAAAAATACGAAACTCACACGCCCAACCAACCAACAGGTACATATTTCAATTGCATAATGTTTATGGTAGCTTCATCCGTTGTGTCAACGATTTTAATATTAAATTATCATCATCGAAATGCTGATACGCACGAAATGTCCGAATGGGTAAGTTTTGTTAATGCAACAACAGCAAAAACTACTACTACTACTACAAGTACAAGAAACATTCATTCATTCAATCAAATCAAATCAATCAATCAGTCAGTCAATCACACGAAAGTGTTAAGCGCAGCTTATAAGAATTGCAGTCGTCAGTGTTCTTACTAAGTGTTAAGTAGTAGCGAAAACGCCTGAAAGTATGCAAGGTTATGCCGTAATCTATACTTTTTGCCTACTTTTTGTGTTTTCGCCTAAATGTATGCTTGTGTTTTGTGTTACACTGTGTTTGTTTCGTTTTGCTTTTTACTGTTTGTGTGTCACTAGCGAATATTTTTGCATTTAAAATTTGCGTTTTTACATATTTTTTTTTACAACTATGCAAATATGATTTCTGTTTGCAAATTTTGTGATTTTTTTTTAATTTTTGACCTTTCGAAATGTCTGCAAGCGCCGTAAAGTATGCTATTTTAATTTATTAATCAGTTGTTTACCTCTTTTGATTCATATTATTTGGGGTATTGTCGGTTTGAATAGATTTTTCAGGAAAATGACACATATTAAGCACCGCAAAGTATGCTATTAAATTTATTATTTTATTGTTTTCATTTATGATCCATATTATTTCGGGTATCATCGGTTCGAAAATGTTCTCAAAGGTGTTTTTTATTCGGTTGGAAAAGAAAGCTTAATCAAGTCCAGTATCAAAAATTTTATTTCAAAAAACCATAAGGTTCTAAAGATAGCTGGATAGTTTTGGAATTAGTACCAGTACTAAAGCATGTAGGAGCACCATTGTCCTACTGCGGTCTGCTATTGGACAGATGGGCTTCGGATGAGCTGGGTAGGCGCTGGTCAGTTACCAACACATGCTTAGTCGCAAGATCCTTCTGGCCTAAGGTTAACCGCGATAGGTCTACTGAACTTTTCGCCCTAAGTAAACCTCACTTCTCCTTAGTCGTAGGGGTTCTTACTGGCCATTGCCCCATTGGGATCCACGCTGTAAGGTTAAAAGTCTTACCGGATGCTAGCTGTAGAAGCCGAATGGAGGAGGATGAGATGGAATCGTCTCATCACTTTCTTCTGGAATGTCCCGCCTTTACGAGATCAAGAAAGAGATTTCTTGGATCTCACTTTTTAGAACAGGCTCGCGAAATAGCGAATATGGAGGTTAAGAATCTCTGCAGATTTGTAGTAGGTTCAGGGCGCTTTGCCGACTCCTAATTTGTTAATCTGAGGGGGACCCATGGTTCACAAAGGACTATATTTTAAAGTCCACGTGTGTTTTCCCTTTGGGAAACAGCCTTACAACCTAACCTAACCAGTACTAATTAGAGTATCAGTTTTGAACATTAATTCACAATTTTAATATGGCAATACGTTCCAATAATTATATCTTCTAGTAATTCTCAGCGGGAATAATTTTTATTTGTTAAGTATAGAATACATACACCTTGAGCCACGCTGGAACTTTAGTCAGTTAATTTTATGTTTTTTTTTTTTTTTGTCGCTTATTTCCTTTCTCAAAAATATTTTCTACATTTCTTTTGATTGAAATTCACATTTGCTTATAATTTTTGGTGTCTCTGGCTCCCAACCTTATTTTTATATTGCTGTTACTGTTAGCTATACATATATCTATTGTACCCAACAAAAAATTAAAAGAAAAACAACAAAGTATTAAAATGTAAAATGCAGCTATTTACAATAGCAAAAAAAAAGAGAGAAGAAAGTAAGAAAGAATCAGTGGTAAATTTGTAATACAAAGAAGTCGCTCGCTAATGTGTGTGTGTATTTTTTGTGTGTTGTCGTTAAACGTCCACTGCCTACTATAAATGTAATTTATGTAATGAAAAATATCGTAATGTTGATGTTGGGCCCCGTACTGCGTGGCAAAAAGAAATGATGAGAAGAGAAGTCACGTTAATGAATTACAAACCCGAAAACTGAAAAAAAATTCTGTTTGTATGTATGTCTCCTTTGCCGCTAAACAAACGCTGGCATGTGTATGTGTGTGTGTGCACACTCGCCGCTGTTGCAGAGTGTGCGCGCCCAACGCAACACAGCCACCACTGAAACACCATTTACTTTAAACCATATAGCATTTTATAGCAACAACAAACTAAAAGCTTCTATGAAATGTTGTAAAGCAAAAAAAAAATAATTTTTAATGGTGTTTATCTGCTTTAAAATACTTAATTAATCTAACGTATTAGTGTATAATTTAGTTTTAAGTTCACTATGCCTGTGATTTGTTATTGCGTAAGCATACTTCTAGGCGTGCTGACACTTTGCTTGTACTCTTTATGTATCGTATTAAATAAACACTTGGCTTTTTGTAGCAGTTTTTCATAAAATATGTAAAAATAAGATATAAAATTTATTAATTTTGTATATAGAAATATATATTTGATCCTTTTAATTTACAGAATCTTTGCTAATATTTAACGTTATGTGACTTGTTTTTTTAAATAAAAAAATATATTATTAATATTTATATATTAATCGCTTAAAGCAGTTCCTACGCCAAATATATATATTAAAATTATTAAAAACAAGTAAGAAAGGTCTAAGATCGGTTGTGACCGAACATTTTATACTTTCGCAATTTATTTATTTAATTTTATTAACATTATATAATACACAATTTGACCGAAAGTTGGCAACCCTAATATTAGTTATATGGGAGATAGCGATGTTATGTTCCGATTTCTCTAATTTTTGGCACGGAGATATAGGAGGAAGAAACATATTCCCTTTGAATTCCTTCAAAATATCTAAGAGACTTACCTATATTTTCAGTAAAAAATGTTTTAGAAGCACTGATGTCCTTATGTTTGATATATAGGATCTTGAAAACTTATGGACCGATTTCGACGATTTTTAGAAGGGCGATGCCACGCTATAAATGCAGTATTTTGCAAAGTTCTGTTCCGATATCTTCACTAGTGCTTACTTTATATATTGTAAAGTACACGATTCAGACCGATTTCAAAGTTCTGGCATGTAGGAAGTAGGCGTGGTTGTGATCCGATTTGGACTATTTTCACAATATTTTGGGAAGCTAGGAAGATATTATAAGCCGAATTTCACTGAAGTTGGTCGAGTAGTTTCGGAGATATGGTTTTTGACCCACAAGTGAGCGGAGCCACACCCATTTAAAATTTTGTATACCAATTTCAGTGCAGATCTTCCGTACCTTCTTTATAATGAAATTTAAGGTCTCTGGTGGTTTTCGTTACTGATTTAAAGCATTTTTAGTCGTTTTCAACATAACCTTTGTATGGGAGGTGGGCGTGGTTACAATCTGATTTCCTCCATTTTTGGACTATATAAGGTAGTACCTAAAAGAAACGACTCTAGAAATACTCCTTGATATACCTTTAGTAGTTTGCGAGATATGTACAAAAAACTTAGTAGGGGCGGGGCCACGCCCACTTCCCCTAAAAAAATTACCTACAAATATGCCCCTTCTTAGTGCGATCCTTCATACCAAATTTCCATAGCTTTATTTATGGCTTAGTTATGGCACTTTATGTGTTTTCGGTTTTCGCCATTTTGTGGGCGTGGCAGTGGTCCGATTACGACTTCGAACTTAACCTTCTCATGGTGCCAAGTTTAGTTAAGTTATCTCAATTTTTACTCAAATTACAGCTTGCACGGACAGACGGACGGACAGATAGACATCCGGATTTGAACTTTACTCGTCACCCTGATCATTTTGATATTTTGATATATATAACCCTATATCCCCTACAAACAACCCTTATGTGAACAAAACTATAATACTCTCTATAGCAACTTTTGTTGCGATAGTATAAATATAATATTATTTGCTAAAATTATTACAAACAAAATAAAATTAGAATTTACAAATATATATTTTGATTACTTGAATGTGTTCAAAATAGTATGGACATAATGTCTTCCATATTCTGATCCCTCATCACTGCCTTAATTCGTCTAGCAATCTCAAAGCTAAAAAAAAATATGGATTTAATTAATATGTTCACTCACCTCCCTCCCTCCTTCAGCGTTCTTAAGCGCTATCAATCGCAATATTTCAATTACAAAATGGCAACTTGCATATTAATGCCGTTATTATTGCAACACATTTCCATTTAAATATGCCTCTCTATCCGGCGGAGTTACACGCATCCGCGCCATGTATTGTCGACAATTACCACAATTATTAATTATGGCAAAAATCGCTTCAAAACATCGATCTTCCATTTACGGGCGACAACTGTGTTGATGGCAGTGAAATCCCTTCAATTAAATTACGCATAATTATTTATGCGAAATTGGTTGTTAAAAGGCGGAGCGTTGCCAGGGCGTGGAATTTATGCATATGAGCGCCAAGTAATTGCAGCAGCGTACGCATTGCGCAATTCAATTAATGGCTGAAATGGCGGTAGCAAGCACAATAACCTGGTAAAGCAAAAAAGTCAACGGAATTCCATAAAATGTATTAAAAAGTATTATATTATATTTACGAATGCAAAAAAAGCAATTGAGGTCAGCAATATGTGGTGCGCCAGCGTATTGGCTTTCTTTTTGCTGATATTCAGCATACTCACATACTCACTCTCATAAAAATAAGCGACTTATCAATCATTGTGTATTGAAAAATTGCGAAAAAGGCTGGTGAAGGCTTAAAAGTGCGTGAGCATCAACAAGGAAACGCATGGCAAACAAATGAATTAAATGCAAAAGGCATCCGTAAAGTCAGGACATAAAGAGCAACAACAACACACAAATTGCGAAAAATTCTGATATATTGCATATAATAATAATAATGGTAATGGTAATTTGAAAGGACAGCAAAGTAATTACTCAGCAAAATGAACTCTTAAAGTTGTCACTTTTATAGAAATTTTATGTCGTTCACATATTTGATTATCACTAACCTGTCTCTTAAATTCATAATTCCTTCAAATATTCTAACTATACATGCATATTATCTAAAGAAAATGCAATTCCCAATAATCATAATAAAATTACAGAGTTAGTAGTATCACCTCAATCCACTCATATATCGTTAACCGCAAATAAAAATGAAATTGCAAATACTTGAGAACTCCCAAACTCAACTCAATTTCGCCCGCACTCCTCGCTACTGCACACCACTGTACCAACCAACTTAACATGAAACCATTCTTCCGTCACACAATGCCGTTCGCCTTGCATTGTTGCACTGTGACAGTCGCATTGTTGTTGGTGCATGGTGCCGCTTGCATGTTTGAAGTTCTGGTTATTGAAGTGCAAGTCAAGATGCATGCAAAGTAATCGATGTTAACGGGAATGAATTCGATACTTGAGCGCAGCTCCATGCTCCATGCAGCACACACACATGCAGAATTGCTACCGATTGTCACCGATAATAACCACCACCCACCGCCCGCCCGCACGCCATTCGCTGGCTCCGTTCAATTCGTTTTGTGTCAGTCAAGCTCTAACAATGAGATAACATATCAATTTCCCATTGAAGCGTTCGCCACAAAAGTGGCAAAGAAAGCATGTGTAGGCAAATACTATGGCGAAAGCAGCACGAAGGATATGTGTTTACAAGTGTAGCATTGTGTTTCCGAAAACACACACGCGCACACACACACAATGGCATATATTTGAATTTGTGTTTTTGCGGTCTCACTCGAGTTGGCTCTGTGTGTGTGTGCAGGTAAGTTCCCTTTGACATGCAAAAAAGGGAGAGGTAGAGAAAGCACAGGCTAAAATTACACTGTGAGAATTGAATTTTTAAGATCTCGCATAAAAAGCACCCAACTTCACGGGTTTCTTTGTTTTGCTTTCAACTTGAGATATCAAACAACTCAACTTATGTAGACTTAGTATCCTTATACTAGTTATAACTAGAAACATAATTTTTTCTCATGATAAAGAGAATTTCTATTGACATGTTATTGCTTAAACATTAGTGTTCAAGGAAGATTTAAGTCTATTCACTCAGCCTGATTGATTCGAAGCCCAATAGTTTGAGTATATTTTATTTCCTTAACGTACTTTCGATTTCAATAAGTCATTGAAAATCATCTGTTGATTTTATATGAAAAATTATTTTGTGGAGAGTGGAAATTAACAAATTCATTTCAGTACATACATAAAAAAGTTAAGCCGTTGCTTGATACCCGCCTTCGGTTACGACCTTGTTTAATGCATTCAAAAAAAATGTTTCACTCAATTGGTTATACATAATTCTGTCAAATAAGTACCCGGAATTTGTAATAAAACACAAGCAACTTATCAATCATCTAAATTTATTATATACCCTTCAAAATAGGCTCCTTCTGAGGCAAAATACTTCTTCCAACGAACAATCGTATCATCGAAAGACTTTTTAAAGCTATATCCCGGTATGGCCTTCAGTTCTCGTTGCGATTTAGTTTTGATGTCTTCAATGCTTTCAAAACGGGTTTCACGAAGTGCTAATTTGAGTTTTGGAAACAGGAAAAAATCACGCGGAGCCATATCTGGAGAGTACGGTGGTTGTTCGATGATATTTGCAGAATTTTTTTTTCAAAAACTCCTTCACAATGATCGCTTTATGCGCTGGTGCATACCCAAAACATCAACGAAAATATGAGGAACGGTCTCATGAGACATGTCTATTATTTGGGCTATCTCTCGCAAACTATAATGTGATTTTCGAGCACCATTTCCTTTACGGTTTTCTTTTTTTGAACGGTTTGGACGGTTTCTTCAATTGAACGTGGCAAATCGTTCACTGCTTCTCGGCCCTCTTTGAACGATTTATACAAATCGTAAACTTGAGTTTTCGACATGGTTGAATCACCAAATGTTTTTTTCTACATTTCCAACGTTTTGCCACAAGAAATTTCTTTTGAAACACAAAATTTCACACAAACTCTTTGTTCAATATTTTTATCCATAGTAAAAATCGCAACGCACACAAAAGGTTGACTTGTTCCTAATGTCGCCGTAAACAATCTAAATGACACATAGCAATAAAAATTGACAGAATAGTGTCTGACAGTTGTGCCAACCTGGGAAAAACGTATTTGTATATGGAACATGTAATAGTGTGAAAATGTATTATAATAATATCTCGAGTTGTTATTTATATCGGCTTCAACAGGCCTTCCAGGACGTGGTGCATCCTCAAAATCGAAATTGCCGAAAAGAAATTTTGAAAGCAATTTTGAAATGCTGTTTTCAATCTTCAATCTTCGAAAGGGCATACAACAAAAACTATTCAAAAAAATTTTATATCTTTTCTTACAAACAAGCCTTACTATATCACATATATATATGTTCAAATATATAACGGTTTAGTGTAAAGATTTGCTAAGAAATTACTCACAGTGTACATCTATCTTTCGCTTTTATTAACGCTTTCTAAGGCAAATCGAGTACACAGCGCATAACAATAGTTGCTGTCAAGTGGAAAAGGAAGTGATCAGATGGGAAAATGTGTATTTTTCACGAGACATTATATATATATGAGACATATATACACTTATATACTGCTATATAAGCGTGTATCTTGCAAGATGATGGTTGGAGGCAGCCGTAGAAATGCACTCGAACATTACAAACACTACGGATATACAGGCATACAATTACCTTGTATTTATTTGCATGTGTTTTTGTTGAGCCAACCCGCAGTTTAGTGCATTTTCATGTTTCCCTACAAACCGCAGCGCAGAGATACTTATCCGTACAAAAGTAATTGCAACGAGAGTAGTAACATGCAAAGCGCTCCTTTTACTAAAACTAACAGGATTCATTTGCATTTGAACATATATATGTATGTGTGTAGATATCAATAGCAAACACATATAAACAAATGTATTTATCTATATATAACCATATATATGTTGTATTTGTGGTAGATGGCACCAGGCGGTGCCAGCAGCGCCAATAAAGGCAATCAAGCGGCAGAGCTTTGTGCAAATTGACAGGTGCAAATATTTGCAAGCGCACAATTGCGTACAAACACACAAAGAAATATAAATTATATAAAGTGATAGCAGGCATGTCTGTGCCGCACCGCCTCTCTGTGGTTTGATGGCATGTTCGATTTTATAGAAAGAGGCAGAAGGGGAAGCATGAGCAAGCCAGCCTTATCAGTGTTTCTGTCGAAAATTAGAAGCAAAGTTGCAATGATAACTGCCTTCAGCAGCAATTACGCAATGCCTTTCAATACTCGAATATTCTTGCGCCTGAGTAAGTGCCTCCAACTCGGGGCTAAGGTGATACTGCTTGCAACAAAGTGAACTGACGCCTTGCTATTAGCCGAGCTGCCGCCTGGCAACAATATCTGCAAATAATATCTGCATTTATATGCATGCCTGTGTGCCATTGGACTACAGTTAACCGCTATGACATCCTTAAGCGTCGTGTGCTTGTGTATATGCGTGCGTGTGCGCTGTTGTCTGCCATTTGGCATATGCCAACCGCAAAACCAGCAGCTTTGCATGCAAATATTGAAATTGAAATTTCGATTAGCCCGTTATTTGTGCATATATTAGAGCCAAGAAAGCCCACAAAGGCACGTACACACACTTATGGCACTCATATGCGTAGGTGTGGCATGCAATTCGTAGCAGCTTTCAATTACCTGCCGTGAATATGCAATGCTCAGTTAGACTCCAGCAGATACAAGCCAACGTTTAAGCGTCGACTTCACTTGGCTAATTGCTTTTATGCAGATTCACATACATGTAACACAGGCAACGCGCTAACTGTGGGTTGCAAGATAGTTTATCAGTTAATAAGTGACTCAAATAGAATGGAAGCTTCCGAAGAAAACTCACCACCGACCAGGTAGGTTGGTTTAAAGTCGAATTTGTGGAACTTGAATATGAATGACTTTACAATGACATATTTTTTAAGAACATTTTTTGAATAGAAAATTTTACAGGAATAAAAGCATTGATAGGGAGAGTAAAATCTAACAAAGTTGCCTTTATTCACACTAAGCACTACAAATATACATATCCAGGTAAATAATCAAGAATTGGAAATGTAGAAGTCTAACTGCAACAAAGAAAAGTTGTTGTTGTTCAATTGTAAGCCATAAATTACGAACATATCAATATTAAAAGCATTCACTACCTTCTACAAGTTGTAAAATGCGGTTTTCGCATGCAATAAAGGCTCGCTGGCATTTAGCATTCAACTAAGTTCCAAAGAACATTTATCTCAATAATTCAAAGTTTCTTGCATTGAAGTTCCAAAGAGTTTTGCGAAGCCATCAAACTATTACCTACAACGATAAGAAAGGCCAGCACAAGTTTGCAGTTGGCGGCAATAATTACATTTCATATTCAATGCATTGAGCTTCTGTGTGTGAAAGTTGAAGGTATGCGTTTTAGATGTACTGTACGGAGCTGCATGTACTATATGCATTACTCTGAGCATATAAAAAATTAGACCAAACTATCGGCTGCCGCAAGGCACAAAGAGGTTTACTTTGAATTTTTATTGTAAATTTTTGATTTTTTCATTCAATTAAATTTCTTATAACCGATCTATTTGCCCAAAAAGAAAAAAAAACGCTTCATTAAAGAAGCCAAAGATTTATTTTGCATAGTTTGACCTTAAATTTAATAACTAAATACAACAAATTGCTAAAACGTAGTCACAACAGCTTGCAACTAGCCGCTTTCCAGCTATAACAAGCAAGAGCCATTTGTTAATTTAACATTTCGCTCTTTCGACACCTGCAACGCATATATTTACATATATGTCTATATATCTATGATAGCTGCATGTGCGCCTAAGCAACTTTGAAAGCGTCGGCAAAAAGGTGGCAACTGTTAATGCATTCGCGCCAGAGTAATCCCTGAGGTTTAGCTCAGTGGAGTTGCATAACAGCGACTAGAAATCCAGTGCGGGCGCTGACTATTAGTTGTTTACACATAAACATACCTAAACAAATATAGAAAAGAGTGCAAAGCTCGCTTGTTGCCACAGAGATTTATCATGCTGTTTGCATTAGCTATTTCGCAGTTGAGTTGTTTAAAAATAAATATATGTAAGTATATTTGAACTGTATGTATATTTGAATATATTTGAAAACTCATATGTTCATGTTTCTTAAATACTTGATAATTTCCGCCGGAAGCCAAAAAATTTTTCTCGCTTTGTTGCATTGCCTTGTTCACTTTTCATCATAATTTATTCAGTATTTAATTGAGAGCTAAAAAGGGAGCAATTAAGCGAGAAAAATGTGCAAATTTGCGAAAATATTCATATTATCTAAATCGCAAATAGTCTTGTTTGACATATTCGTTTGCTACTCTATTAAAAAAACAGATTGTAAATAACATTATTCCTTTAACTATATTTATATTTAATAATCATGATGTTTATAAAAACGTAAATGAGCTTTCCTGATTTTTTTAAGCTCAGATAAGTTTTCCAAGCCATTTTCATTCAGCTGTGTCTGATGTATAAGAATTTTTTTGGATATAAAAATTTGCAGATTAGTTAAATTAAGTTTAATTAATTTTTTATTTTTTTATATATTAGGTCAACAACTTTGCTTCCGCCGTTTTCCAATAGATGTCTCTATGGTCAAGCACTGGTCGATTAAATCGATTAAATCGTTTTATATCGATCTTGGACATTTGTGTCAACATTAACCCAGCAAAATATGTGTAGAGATCTGTTTGCATCCCAAAGTTATTCTCAACTGAAAATGTCACTTTTTGAGCCGCATTTTTGACATTTGCGGGGCATTTTGCTTTTCTTTTTTAATTCCAAGAAAAGTGCGGCTGAGGCTCATCGACATTTGTAACCGTTTTTATACAAATAAAGCGGCGGAAGCAAAGTTGTAGACCTAATATAGTATGTATGTATGTGATTGGCGTTGCAACCGTTTAGCCGGTTATAGCCGAATCGACGATAGTGCGCCATCTCTCTCTCTCCTTCGCAGTTCGGCGCCAGTTGGAGATCCCAAATGTAACCAGGTCGCTCTCCACCTGGTCCCTCCAACGGAGTGGAGGCCTTCCCGTTCCTCGGCTTCCTCCGGCGGGTACTGCATCGAACACTTTCAGGGCTGGAGTGTTTTCGTCCATTCGGACAACATGACCTAGCCAGCGTAGCCGCTGTCTTTTTATTCGCTGAACTATGTCAATGTCGTCGTATAACTCGTACAGCTCATCGTTCCATCGTCTTTTTTTTTTCATTGATTTTTCCAATCCAAATAACCCACTCAAATAAACAAAACTATAATTACTCAACACTGCACCCATCGCCCACTACTTTACTATTGTAAATACAAAAACAAATATATGATTTTACGATTTCAACAGCAAAGCATTCAAGCAAAGTCTATCAGCTTCAAGTCAGCGCGCCTAGAGATATGCTACAATTTTTAACAACTAGAATGTTTGCATGCAAATTTCTTAAGCTTAAAGATAAAAACAATTTTTTTTTGTGTATTCCCATATATTGTATTTCATTGCTTTAACAGAAAAACCATCCATCAAATGGATGTTTTCGCAATAAGCACATAAATAAGCCTACGAACAGGCGAATTTTATTTATACGGAAAGTGAAGGCGTAAACGTCAACGAACACTACGCCATGCACGGCAAATAAGAACCGAACCGAAAACAGCAGTGCAAAAAAGGGTCTATAGGGGGACTATAGCTTAATGTAATGTAAAGGCAAAATTAGAAAGTTTGGCCTTCGGTGCTTCATAAATCATAGAGCCTGGCATGCGCCTACAAGTATGCTTCAACACCTACATGATTTCTAGCAAATGGCAACTTTGTATGTATTTCAAGTAGATTTTTGTCATTTCGGTTCGAGTTTAAGCGTTTGCGCTTTCATAGAAAAATAATTTGTTTTTGTTACTTGAAATTCACAGCGCTTAGCAAATGCTTAAGTAATAATGGCAAAGTACTAAGTTAGTTTATGGCCGTTTGTGAAAGCATCCAATTTCGCTTAAAGAAACCCATTGAAATTTCACACACTTGCATTTAACCATTTTTGAATAACTTAATAATGCTTATTACTAATAATGCCGCATGAATTTCATTTGACAACGAAATATCCACACAACCGGCTCCTTCATATAGATACGCATCGTATTTTTATGTTGGCTGCCATGGATTCTGCGCATGAGTCGTCCCGGTAGGCCACTGATACTGGAATTTCCCACGACACCGTGCTCGGACACATCATCGGAACGGAAGCATCAGATATTGTCCGATGTTGAACTGAAGGAGCGGTAGGCAAAAACACAAATATTTTTATGCAAAATCATAACAAATTCAATATGCTTACCGTCAATATAAAATTATCGATTATATATAATTTTATCCACATAATTAATCTCTTACTATTTAATTGTATCCTGTTCATCGGCAGCTCCTCGAAATCGCTGCTCGCCAACGTGCTCGACATCGACGATGATTTCCGACACAACTGCCGCCCGATGACGCCCGGCGGCACCTTACCGCACAATCCCGCATTCTATCGCACCGTTTATGGGTAACGGCAACAAGCCGATGAGCAAATGCATTGCAAACAAATGAGATTTCAAATAAAGCAGTGTGTGGCCAGATGTTCGAATTTAATGCATTTATTTAAATTTAAATCTCTTGTGGCCACACTCTACTTTATCGCTTTTATTGCAATGAGCATCATTTACTAAATTCATTTATTTCCATTTTCTAGGCAAGGCGATGACGGCAGCATCGGTCCAATCGGTAGCACACGCATGCCGGATGCCGTTACGCATCACACGTGCATCAAATCAGCAACGGAATATGAACTAGGTTTAATTTTGAAGGAAATTCGCTTTATAACCGATCAGGTATGTTGGATGACTTTTACAAATTCGCTGTTGTTATATTTATTTTTGTTTATCTTACGAAAATTATTGATTTTTTAGTAAATTAACAATTATTACAGAGCTTCATTTGATAAGTATAAAAATGGTGGTCTTCATTGAAAGAAATCAAACGTTTTCAGAATAACTTCCTCACTAAAGTAATGACTTAGTAGTCAAAACACAATTTATTATCTCTATGGAGAGTTCTATTCTTAACTTAAAGGTGAATTCCAAAAAAATTCTTATCATTTCGTAAGTGCTTTCACAATAGCGCTATTCTCCACTAGGCCAGCTTCTTTTGTCGTTAGATATTCAATCCAAGCTACAAATATTGCTTTCATAAAAAAGCTCAAATGTGAAAATGAGCTTTCACTTTAGTCAGACCATTAAGAAGTCACTTACAAAATATGAAAGCTCCTACAGATCATAATATAACTAAGAAGATTATACGGCCAAATCATCAGGATCATCATGGGAGATTTTTACGCATTTGATGCTCCTTCGTGTATTTTTTTTTTATATATTGAAACTTTCTAAATTCACCGCTGTATATTATTATTATGAAAGTCTCAGTCTCCCAGCGAGTATTCTTAAAAGCTTGGTTACGATTTTTAGTATAATTTCATTTACTCAATTTGTCAGCCGAGATATGAGCTTTCAGATGAAAGTTCGTTCAAAAGCTCTTGCGCTTTTAACTCATCATTCAAAGAAGCTCATTTAATTTTTTTAATGATCTTGTATTAAAATTTCTTTGTTTTGATGTAACATTTGTTTCGGAAATGGATATAATATATCGCATTTGTTTTGTATTCATACTCTAATTTTAAATAATATTATTTTCAATAATTTAATATATGATATATTCATAAAACTGTATAAACTCGAGTTGCATGATTTTGATAAATAGTTAAACCCTCAAACACTTTTGAGATATTGCAATCACACTTAGAAGTTAACCCTGTATAAATAAGTTATGAGTAGATTTTATATATAGTCACATATATGTATATTTCTAAAACTGTATAAAATATACTTACTAAAGAGAGTTTTCTCCGTACAAACTCAATATCAACTAATGACGATTGAAGACAAATAATTTACGTTTCTCTCTTTATACGCTCTCTTTACCACATCTAACCCATTCGCGCTTGCACTTCAATATTATAAACTAAAAAAAAATTAACTCAAATAATATTATTATAAATATTTTAAAAAAAAAATTAAATTGAAAATATAATAAATTTTTATGAAAATACAAAATAAAATAATAAAAATATATAAAATAACAAAAAATATTTGAAATACACGCAAAAACAATTGAAATGTGTATGAAAATTAAAAAAAATCAAATTAAATGAAATTGTTTTTTACAAAAAAAAACGCAGCTACGCAAAGAAGACGAGGAAAATGACATTGCCAATGATTGGAAATTCGCAGCTATGGTCGTTGACAGACTGTGCCTTATCATATTCACAATGTTCACAATATTAGCCACAATAGCTGTACTACTATCAGCACCACATATTATTGTCTCGTAGCCATATGAGCGAGGTTATTGTTATTGGTTTTATTATAAAATCAATTTGTTAATTATTAAATTAATAACGAAAATTTTTAAGTAAACTTTAAAATTTAAAACCAAAAAAAAACGTAAAAATTTAAACACACAAACAAACGGAAAATATCACAAAAACAACAAACAAAGACGCACAAAACACGCACGTAACTAAACAAATGAAAACAAACAACAACAACAATATACACCGATATGCGAATAAAACGTAATTTGTATACAACAACAACAACAAAATGTCACACAACAAATATACAAAAACGAATGTCGCAGCGAAAATCAGTTTCTGAAAAGAAAACGCAAAAATGGGAAAAATGCTGCGGAAACACAAAACAAACACAATTAAACAAGTGAAACCCCAAACACACACACATTTACATAAAACTAAAAAAAACACAAAAAAATCTAAGAAACAAAAACGCTCACCTTCAACAATCAATCAATCAAACACACAGACTTGCCAACACTAACACAAATACACTGGCAAAAAAATCGGAAAACTTAAAAAAAAAAATGTTTAATCTCAGCAAAGTTTAAACAAACAAAAAAATCGTAAAAACAACAACTAAAAAGCAAATAAAACACAAATCTCGTAAAACAATTTAAACCCAATTTATAAACCAAAAAAAAAAAAAACTTTAGTTAAATTGTTAGTATTTAAACAAAAAATCTTTTTCTCTTCCTAAACAAAAAACTTAGCGCGTAACTAGATTTTTTAATTAAAAACTGAAAACACAAAACAAAACTTTAAGCTATTTTCACCATCTACAAAAAAAAAAAACAAAAACACTGCTAGGTTTAGAGTTAGTTGACAGTGGTGTAGAAAATTTAGTAGCAAGAATTTGAATATGAGGATACTGTGAACCAAAACTCTAATACAAGTTGATAAGCAATGATTAATTGGTTTTACTATTCAATTCAATTTAGTGAAATATTTTTTTATTTATTTTTTATTCCTTTAAATCCACGAAATACATTTGTATATGCAAGCTTTTTCACATAAACCAAAGTATGAAAGCTTTCACTGAAGAGTACGTCTGAAATAGAACACAGCTTTCACGAAAAGCTCAACAATACTCTAGCAAAAAATTCAAAGTGAAAGCTTGCCGATTTTACAACAATTGAGAAGCTTCACTTAATTTTTTTTTACACATACTTATTTCTTATTCACTCTCCATGTTCAACCATACACTTTCCTATAAGTAAAAGCATAATACATGTGAAAAATAATATTTCTTATATAAAGTCCAATAATACTCGCAGACTTAAACATCCGAGAAGTTTTAAAGCATGTAATAATCCTAGTACCTATCGAACACTTTTTAACTGGCGTCTTAACTTTCAACGTCAAACTGTGAGTGAAAGCAATGTGAACGATTTGAGGCGAGATTAAATAAGCATAATCTGTAAATCACTTCGAGCAAACAAACAGCTTTTGTATATAGTACCATATAAATATACACTGATCATATAGGTATGTATGCAGTGAGCAAATGAATGTTTATCGACAAGCGTTCACCATAATTCACTAGCAAATAGAATAATATTAATTATATATAGATGCATATAAATCAACTTCACAATAGGAATCATTATGGAATTAGTGAAATATGAAAGGTGACATAACCACTGATCCAACCATTTGCATGACAACTGGACTCTAATAGGCAAATTTACAGGCATAATTGCATACAACCACTTCATTAAGCTAAATAGTAGCTGCATAAGGCTCATAAACGTACACATTTGAAAGTCAGCAGATTTTATAATAGCAGAATTAATCGATGTCATAGCAGTTAGCATAAACAGAAGTTCATGTCATTAGTTAGAAAGTAATACAAAATTATAAATATTATTTTTAAATTTTATTTCAATTTATTATTTATTGTGACATTTCATAAAGGTTTCCATTAAACAATTAAAAAAAAATAAACGCGTATTGTATGCAAATTATCGCACGCGTGAAAATCTAAAAGTAAAATAAATAAACGAAGAGCAGACACAAGCATTAATATGCATAAAACTGTTAAATAAAAAGCCGTTAAAACTGCCAATTATTTATAATAAACAAAAAGAAAAACAACTAATAACTGTAGCGTGTAACAATTTAAAAAATATTTATCGCATGCGATATTTTGCAAATCAATTACGACATAAAAATGATAAATAAACCCACTCCAAAGACCATTAAACAAGCGTACAAAACCAATATAAATAACCCAAAAACTGGGAAATTTTGCAATGAAAATAAAAATAATGAAAATGGAAAAAAATGCGGGAAAAATGTCATGCGCGAAAATTGCGTTCAAATATATTGAAGTAAGATAACAACATCTCATAAGGCTCATAAAACATACGACGCGTCACCATATGCGTATGTGGTTTCGCTGGCGCGTGTGTGTGGACCCAAATTATGGGACCGCGAAGAGAATTGATAAAAAGAACAGCATGCACTGCAAGAAATGGTTGCGAGCAATAATATCTGCGTGTTGATGACGGCAAAAATGTATATGAGATGAAATGCGTTATGATCGAGCGATTTATTGTTTGGCTGCGGTTGGGTGCTGTATATCATACCTATATGTTATAGGTGTGTTTATAAGCTACCAACTTGGCATCGCAGGTGGGGCACTTGACAATACGTTTGTTTGGTTTAGGGCTACTGATGTGATTGAAACTTCCAAATTTTAAGATATAGCAAATTTGTTGGTTTTTAGTGAGAGCAATGAGATTCCTAGACAAAGCAATCATTTAGTAGTTCATTAATGAAGTGAATAGTTGATACATCAACATCTTCTGTTATATATCTATTGGTTTATTATAAAATTGATCGAACTATATTTTTATCGCTTCATATTTGGTATATTCCTTATATCAATTTCCGAAGATTTATTTATATAATTAAGTTAGATTTCCTATATTCCACCATTGCATCTACAGCTCAAGCTGTAATGTTCTCAACTTTCCAAAAAAATCTTTGAATCTCATGCGAGTCCTAAAAACAGCAAACTTTGCTTGTAATAAAATAGTTTAGGAACCGAACAAAAAATCGCTCGTTCATTTCAAAGTACAGCAAATAAAAACAAAATATTGAGAGCTACTACCATACCTACGTTTATGCTTTTACTTTTTTATATCGTTTAACATATAATTCATATTAACACCAACGCAGCCACCTAAACACACGCTAAATCATAAGCTACAAATAGCTTCAGTGGAAATATGTCACCTACTATCGACTGCAGACAAACCACAAAAACACAAACAAAACCACTGACTGAAAGCTAACAGCTTTAGCTACAATGCATTGTGCTAGCGCTTTTTCGCTTACACCTGTTGCCATGGCAGCTTTTGTCGCAAGCTCCGTCAACGCATGAAAGCTTTAGAGCATTCGACAGCAAATGCATTGCACTAAAGCTGTGACATGAATAAACTTTTTTGGCTTTATTTTTTAATAGTTCTTCTTTAGTTTAGTATGGTTATTCTGCTTCTATTTGTAAATCTTGTGCAATAGATACAATCAGAATTTGCTTTGAATATAAAACAAATAGGCTAATACAAATGAAATAAAACAAGAAATGGAAAGGTCATAATTAAATACATAAATGTGCAAAATCACAACGTAAATTTTTAACCAAAAACATATAATAGTAGTAAATACATTGAGAAAAAAAATATAGAAGTAATAGAAATACATAAACAGCAATGTGCAATATCACACATGAACAACATAAATCACAACTAAAATAAGTAATTTCCTAAGATAAGTATACATAGCATAAATATTGTGAAGCTACCAAAAACCACAAGCCTCTCAAAGCAGGAATACACTGAGAAAAATTTGCTGACAAATGGAAAATCAATCCTTACAAGCATGCATACCCACGAAGATTGCATTGGCAGTAGTAGTTATCTAAAAAAATATACGAAAATATAGCAAATATTTCATACAGACATACATACATACAAGTAATTGCAATTTTATACAAATGTTGTTTGTAAAATATCATCACAGAATTCATAGATTTGTGCTCAATGTAATATTTACGGAATTAAAGCAGTCAACTTCAAGTATAAGCAACTTCCACGATTTTTATAAAACTTTTATTTTCTAAAATGTTTACCTTTTTTTAAATAAATATTACTCAACAAATTTTATATTTATATTGCCAAATGCACCTATGCATTTACAGCACACGTAACCGTACAGTGGAGTGCAAAATTATATTCCCTAAATGTGTATATACATATATGTACTAAGTATATTTGTATCTATTTGTGAAAATTTCTCATGTAAAGGTCGTTTCATCGACACACTTTAAACTCAATTTCATTTCACTAAATTTTCTTTTAGATCAAATTCTTAGTTTAGTTTGCACGGTCTACAAATAGTTTTGCAGTTCCAGTAGTTATTGAGGCTCTCGAGAAAAATTATGAATCTTACCTTCGAAATATCCCAGCTCAACCCGAAAGACTTCTTATTCTTTCAGTTTTCCTAACATTTATCATTCATCTAATGGGCATATCATTGCTCCTAGCTCTTTCTTATTCTCTCAGTTTTTCTCAATGTTCTCCTTCATCTAATGGGCATATCACTGCTCCTAGCTCAGAACCACCGTTCTCCCAGGAAAGTTTTGATCTAAAGTGAGAGAAAATTGAAAAATACTTCTCTCATAAGACACCGATTACTAGACAGGGCTTTATGTATTGTAATCTTTTTGCGGTATTTGCCAAACTGAAAACAAACTATAGGAACATTACAGTTTCAGTATTATTAGACAGTTCTTTATGTATTGTAATCTTTATGCGGTATTTGCCAAACTGAAAACAAACTATAGGAACATTACAGTTTCAAACCAGTTCCTTGGAGGCCAAGGCTTGGAATTTCAAATATGATAAATATACTGCAAGGAGAGTATCCAATCAATATAAACATTTATCCGTACTGAGATTAACTTCGGATCTTTTTTAAACGTTTTTTTTTGTAGATTTTTAAGTGCTCTTAACGCGCTGTATGAAGGAACACTTTGTCATTTGATCAAAGATCTGAACTATATAATAATTTTATAATAATAATAATTTATAATTTATAATAAATAATTTTATAGTTTCTAAGTGGCACTAAGGCCTCCTTTAATACCGTCGATTCCAATTTTTTTAGCTGAGATTCTCCAATATGCTTTCACATGAATTTGTAACGATCGTAAGATGTCTGGTATTTTTTTTTTGAGGTATGGCAACTATAGAGGGATTTATTTTAAAAGGTAGTTCTTAATCATTTTTTATAATTTTTAAGGTAGTTTAACCAGTGTTCCTGTAGGCAATTCTTGGTTTTTTTTTTATTCTTTCTTTATTTTTTCTCTGAGAGTCTTTAACCATTTCTATTTATATTCATTGTTTATTATCATACTTAATAATATTCATAAGCAAAACAATATTTTCCAAACTGTACAATTTCTTTCGAAAAAAACACATGATAAATATCAGCAATTTATAAAGTTTTATATATACATATAGTTATAATTAATAAACGTAAATAAATTTATATTATAATAAGTAATGGATAAAATTTCAACAAATTATAGGTAAAAAGTATTACATTTTATACGAAAAAAGCGATTTGAGGGAATATGTAGTAGTGTATGAATGTATTTGTTCGATATGATTTATTTGTGAATTCCTATGTTTCAATTCGTTTAAGCAAAAAGTGTGAACATAAATTTTGCTTAAAAGGGTATAAAGCCAGAATTCTAAATTTGTATTAAAGAAAATTATTCGAGACAATGGCGACCTCTGCGCGCTGCTCACAGCCACGAGGTAGCCATGCAAATGCGAATGAAAAATTATAAACAAAATGCTGCAAATGCAAAAGTGGGTTTAAAAAATAAACTTTAAATAAATTTAAATAAAAATCTATTAATGCAAGTAAAGCATAAACGCTGCCACACCAGAAATAATAATAATATTAATATTAATAACGGTATATTAATGTATGTATGTACTATACGATGCGATCCGGCGAAAATAGAGTTTGGATAATTTTTTTATTTTTTTAAGTAAACAACAGTATATAAACAAGAATTAAATTTAATTTTTCTACGAACGAAAACAAAAATCATGAAACTTGCGGGTAATTAATATAATTTTAACGGTTAAATGAAATAGCAGTAACTTAGAGAACAGACAACCAGTCAGTGTAATGGGATAGCAAACCAATAGCATTTTTATGGAACTAGACGTACTCGTACATTTGTAACGGTAGTGGACGCAATACAAAATAAGTAACAACTAAGGTAAATATTATAACTAGCAGAATTTAGAAAATGTTTGGAATCCGTGTAGTAGGAAATAGCAAAAACACAAAGTATATAGACAGTACAGTAATCTGGCATTGGAGCCGAGCAACGCGAGAGAGCTTTTGAACACACACACACAAATAAGAGAGTATAATTACCGATTACAATTGCATAGCATACGAAGTAAGCCGAGTTAAGTACACAGTGAACGATACAGCAACTGACAGTGGGTGCAAAAAGTAAACGACACAAAGGCTGGAGTGCAGCAAGTGTATGAAAATTTGAAAATATTGGGTGTCATGCCACGGCAGCAAGCAGCAAGTTTTTCAAACCCCTTTTTTAAATAAGCAGAACATAAAGAAATTGAAATTTTTCTCTAAAGCATTAAGTAAACTTAGAAATGATGTATAAATAATAATGAATAATTAATAAGCGAACTAGTTGCATTTAACAAATTTTAAATATTTAAATTAAATTCAATTTTTAATAAATTATAACTATTTATTAAAAACAAAAACAAAAACAAAAAAAGAAATACGGACAACAATTTAAACAAATACTCCTTTCTCTATTTGAACCTTAAGCTAGACGCATAAAAAAATAAAAACAAAAGAAAAAACAATAAAAACAATAAGGATTGATTAACTAGAATTTTAATAAATATGAAAATAAGTTTAAATTAAATTGAGAATTATGCCTTGCATTCCAAGCAGATTTAAACTATGGCATATTATGGTAAACTAAAAGTGTAATACTGCAAGATTTTCAAAGTCGTGCGCTGATTTTTTATGTCGTTATTAGTATTTAATTGTAATTAAAAATTTAATAATAAATAGTGGTAAACGCAATTTAATAAATAATTAAGCATAAACCTTTACTGTATGAATGATTGAGTGCAGCAGCAAGACAGTAAGCAGAATTAAACTAAATTAATTAATGAGAATAAATAAACAAACACATAGACGTATATAGGATTTCAGTCATTTTGACTTTAATTAGCAGTAAATTAACTAAAAATAAATTGAAAAAAAAATACATGAAAATAACATAACAACAAATTGTACATTTTTAAAAAACCGAAAAACTCAAATAAATACATAATTAGTTTATTTCCAAATAAACCAAAAAACCATAAAGCATAATGAGCAAAATTTGAAGAAGAAAAAATAATTAAGCAAATGAAAAAAAAAATGAATTATTATTAGTAAACTAAATGAATTGAATTGCAAATTTTTGATGCTGATTTAATGACTAATTTAAATTTAGTAGTTATGTACCAAACAAGACCTAAATAACTGTAATATTTAAAATGAAAACACACAAAAATATTATCAGTACAATATTGAATGCAGTTTAAGAAGCAAGGTCTTTGAATTGAATTTTTTGAATTTAAATAGTGTCGGCGATCGCAGCGAAAACATTCAAATTGAGAATAACGAAAATAAAGAATAATAAAAAATTTACAACGTTCGAGATATTTACTTTGACAGGAGTTGAAGCTTAAGGCAGGTTTATTAATATATTTTGAATAGAGTAATAAAAGCACGTGATTAAAGCTTTAAGTTGAGCAGCTTTCAAACGAGCTTTTTACGAACTTAAAGCTCTTGAAATCATTTTCCGGAGTAAAAGCGACAACACAATTATCAAATTGTAACGAATGTAAAAAGAGGAATGAACGAGGACCACGAACTGGTTTTGGCAAGTGTAATAAGTTGATTAAAATTTTGAGCAACGAATTTGGAAGATCGTGACAATGAGGAGTGCCAACAGCTTCAGGATCAAGCGAATAGTAACAGGTGCATCGCCTTTGAGAAATATTCTCTATTGAGGAAATATGTATATACTCGTAATATATTTGTTCTGTTAATTTTTTATGCTCCAAATATAATTTTAAACAAGTATCGTTTTTGTAAAAAATATATACACTGCATAGTAATTAATACTAATATTTAGCTTTAATTAAAAAAAAAAAAAAACAAATCAGAAAACAAAAACTAAGAATCAGTAAAATACGTGGTGCAATTTTATATTCAAAGTAGTAAAATTTTCTGCCTTCAATTGAAAAGAAAAATTCATATGTTTAATACGATAAAAATTATTAAAAAAATTTGTGCAAAGCAGACAATTTTACGCCCAAAAATTCTGATGTCCGCCCAGTTTGTCAACGAACGCGTTTTAAATAAACTAATTGCTTCTAATTTTCATACACAGTTTCGGCGTAATATAAATATTGAAAGGTGCTTATAAACACTTTTTTTATAAACTAAAAATATTATTGAAGTTAGCAAGCACACGAAAATCCAGCAGATGGCATGAACACACCCGAGGAAAGGTGAATGATTTACAATGAAACTTTTGTGTATAATGGTTTATTTAAAGTTTCTCAACTATAATATATACATATATATTGGCATATATTTAAAATTTTTATATTTTCTCTAACACACAAACTATAGATTTAGCACTCATTGCTTTATAGACAAGGTAGACATATTTTAATTATTTTATAGATATAGATATCGAAAATAATTTAAAAAAATTACACAATTTATATATTGTAATATACAACATTTCCAAAATTGATTTCACTATTTTTTTTTTTAATTTATAACCTTAAACATTATATTTAAACCTTACGTAGTATATTTGCATGCATTAAAGTTCCCAACTTAGCTCATCTAACTAATATTTATTATCCCTTATATGATTCCTTGCTGTCCTATGAGGAAACTGGTAAGTGTTATTCATATGGAATAATTTCAATACAAATTGGATTTCTAAACAAAAATTTTTGAAAATTATACATTGAAAAAATATAATCATTTTATTTCATTTACATTTTCAATTTCATCATCCATTTATTTAAAAATATTCAATAGAAACCCTTTCATACATTATCTACGACATTCTTTTATAGAGCAAAGTGTTTCGCATGACCTATCAACATTCAAGATCTCAGCCCAGCAGTATTTTTGTGAAGAAATGCGGATGACAACACAGTACAAAATTAGTTCGAGTGAGTATCATCACAATTACACAATTTTTTTAATATAAAAGATGGTACAATGTCAATCTATATATATAAAAATGAATGCCATTTTTCGTTGTGACTTTATAACTCAAGAACGGGCTCACCTATCCTAACCAAATTTTTAGGTTTTGTTTGGACTATTCAGTAGATGGTTTGTGTTTTGAAATTTTAAGAATCGGATACCAAGGTCTCGAGAAATAGGCCAAAACGTGGACCCGGGTAACCCTAAGATGTGTTAGTACAATATGGGTAGCAAATGGAAGCTGTTGATGATTTCTATAGTATAGAGTATTATTAATGCCGCTCCGTGACTAGGGTCTCGAGATATCGGCAAAAATGTTTCAAAAATTTCACCACACATATGTTACATTTTTTTTATTTAACTCGTAGCTACTTGGAAAGCTGAATAGCGCTCAATGTATGGTGGAATTATTTTTAAAAACATTGCAAATTTATTTTATTGGTGATGAAAATCGTGAATTGAATCAACGTTGTACAATTGCTTTGAATACAAGGCGAGAAATTGTTTGTGAGCTACAAAGGTTTTTCCATCAGCATAACGCATTAGTTCAATTGTTCAAAATTGCTCTCGATCGTATGCCCTCTGATCATCACAAAATCGTAATAAGGGCTGATAGAACACCATTTGGAGAGCATGAAAGGCGATTCAATGCACCGACAATTGATGAGGTTGCAATTGTAATTCGTGGTGATCAGTTTCAATCGCGTGATATTATACTTCATCGTAGAAATGACCAATTGCAACGTGTTTCCGAACTTCATCGTAGTTACGACGCATTACAATACCCAATATTGCATTGGAAAGGTGACGATGACTATAATATAAATACACCAATGATTGATCCACGAACAGGTGAATAATATTTTCAGTGTGTTGACATTTCATCATTTGTAGAAATTTCTTAAGTCACATTTTCCACTTATTTTAAGGCCTACACGTACAGAAAAAAGTTAGTGCCATGAATTATTATTCTTATCGATTGATGGTTCGTCCACAAGAACAAAATTATATCTTGAGATGTCGTAAACTATATCATCAGTACATCGTTGATATGTACGTCAAAATAGAAACAGAACGTCTTAATTTTATTCGTTTCAACAAGCAAAAATTAAGATCTGAACAATATATTCATTTGCAAGATGCGATAGCGAATGATGCTAATATTAATGACATTGGACGTTTAACTATATTGCTATCTTCGTATATGGGTAGCCCACGGAATATGAACGAATATGCACAAGACGCAATGTGTTATGTAAGAAAATACGGTCGACCGGATCTATTTATTACATTTACATGTAATCCGCAGTGGGATGACATCAAAAACAATTTATTTGCAGGACAGTCGACAACCGATCGTCATGACATTACTGCGCATGTTTTTCGGCAAAAATGTAAAGCAATTATGGATTTAATTGCGAAATTATATGTATTTGGGGAGGTACGTTGCCATATGTACTCCATTGAATGGCAGCTGAAATTCCTAATCACACTGCTGATCCTGAGTTATTTCAAGTTGTTGTTAAAAACATGATACATGGACCGTGCGGTGAACTAAATATGAATTCACCATGTATGATTGATGAAAAGTGTTCGAAACGATACCCAAGGCAATTTACTTCAGACACAATAACGGGCAATGACGGATATCCGTTGTATCTACGTAGATCACCTAATGATAATGGCAAAACGGCAACCATTAGAATGCATAACCAGGAAGTTGAAGTTGATAATCGTTGGGTGGTTCCGTATTGTCCATTATTATCGAAAATATTCAACGCTCATATAAATGTGGAATATAGTAATTCTGTCAAATCCATTAAATATATTTGCAAGTATGTAAATAAAGGGAGCGATATGGCTATTTTCGGTGTTGCTGGTGAGAATAGAAATGATGAAATTACTCAGTATCAAATGGGTCGCTATATTAGTAGCAATGAAGCTGTCTGGAGGATTATGTCGTTTCCAATGCACGAAAGACATCCTGCGGTTGTTCACTTGGCTGTACATCTTGAGAATGGCCAACGTGTTTATTTTAATGTAGCAAATTTATTGGAAAGAGCAGCGCAACCACCAGTAACTACGTTAACAGCTTTTTTCAAATTATGCGAAACTGATACATTTGCGATAACTTTGTTATATTCTGAATTGCCTCAGTATTACACATGGAATGTGTCTTCGAAAAGACGTAAAGACGTAAACAAGGAACAGCAGTTCAAGGGCATCCTGGCATTTTCCAAACAGATGCAATTGGCAGAATATATCAAGAATTGAGAACAGTCAACGGACATTTGTGTGAAACATACCGTGAAGCATGCCAACTTTTGCATTTGTTGGAGGATGATGCTCATTGGGATTCAACACTTCATGATGCATCTATTTCGGCTCATCCTCAACAAATACGAATGCTGTTTGCCGTTATATTATCAACATGTATGCCATCAAATCCACTTGAATTATGGAACAAATATAAACATAATATTGCAGAAGATATTTTAATTCGTATGCGTCATCATGCAAGAAATCCTGATTTGTTGATAACTTTGGAAATGTACAACGAAGCTTTGATAATAATTGAAGATATGTGTCTACGGATTGCAAATAAAACATTAGTACAATTGGGTATGACCGCACCAAATCGTGACATGCATGATCTATTTGATCGTGAATTGCAACGTGAGCAGGAATTCAATTCTAATGATTTGCGTTTATTTGTACAATCGAATATAACCAAAATGAATATTCAGCAAAAACATGTCTATGACAAAATCATGCAAGCCATTTCCAATAATGCAGGTGGGTTATATTTCTTGGATGAACCTGGTGGTACAGGCAAAACGTTCGTTATATCACTGATTTTAGCCACTATTCGATCGGAACAGAAAATTGCATTGGCACTTGCATCTTCGGGAATTGCTGCTACATTATTAGAAGGTGGTCGGACAGCACACTCTGCATTAAAATTGCCATTGAATGTACAGGTGATTGAAACTCCAACTTGCAATATTTCGAGAAATTCTGCTATGGCAAAAGTTCTGCCATTAACGTCAATTATTTTATGGGATGAGTGTACAATGGCGAATAAAAAATTACTAGAAGCATTTAATCGAACAATGCAAGATTTACGTGGTAACCAACAGCTTTTTGGTGGTGCTTTGATATTACTGTCAGGGGATTTTCGACAAACATTGCCTGTCATTCCTCGGTCAACTCCTGCTGATGATATGTACAAAAATTGACACTGAACATTAATATGCGTATTCACCTACAAAATGATCCAGCTGCCCATGAGTTTTCAAAACAATTGTTACAAATTGGTGATGGCAAAATACAAATCGACAGAACCAACGGATTGATCACTGTACAGAACAATTTTTGTACAATTACGAAATCGATAGATGAATTGATTGAATATGTTTTTCCAAATATTCTTCAGAATTACAGAAACCATGATTGGTTGAGAGAGCGCGCCATTTTAGCACCGAAGAACATTCATATCAATGCCATAAATTTTCAAATTCAAGCAAAACTCCCAGGCGTAGTCACGACATATAAATCAATTGACAGTGCTATGAATCAAGATGAGGCAATGAATTATCCAACTGAATTTTTAAATTCATTAGAACCGGCTGGTATGCCACCGCATTGCTTGAATCTGAAAGTGGGTTCTTTGATTATATCATTGCGAAATATTAATCCACCAAAACTGTGTAATGGCACCAGATTAGCAGTGAAAAATTTATTGTCAAATTTGATTGAAGCTACGATCTTAACTGGTAAATCAAAAGGAGAAGTTTGTTTAATACCGCGTATCCCTATGATTCCAACTGATGTGCCATTTGAATTCAAACGATTACAATATACTGTGCGTTTATCAATTGCGATGTCCATCAACAAAGCTCAAGGGCAAACACTTAACGTTTGTGGTGTGAATTTGGAGGAATCATGTTTTTCACATGTCCAACTTTATGTTGCCTGTTGCAGAGTCGGTACCACCAGCCGTTTGTTTATTCATGCTCAAAATGGAAAAACAAAAAATATTGTTTATCCAAATGTTTTGGATAGCTAGCAAATAATTAAATATATATTTTTTTTATAAATGAGTTTGATTTAATATTTCATTTTATACGTAGCCAAGCACGTACCGGGCCGCTATAAATATTATATGTATTCATTGTATTGCTTTCAAGAAATCATAAAGTTATGCTTATCTGTAACACCACATTCATTGACTGTTAGGCGGTACAAAGTTCGCCGGGTCAGCTAGTATTTTTATAAAGATATCGATAAATAAAAATAGAAATGTTTCTTCTATTACAAATAAATTATGTAATTAATTTCACTACAAATATTAAACTCCGAAGACAGCGGTTTTCAACACATACATATACATGAACTACATATTAGGTTGTCAAATATCTCCCTTCCGCTCTTTTGCTCTTTATTCAATGCTAAAAAGTGTTACAGTGGTCATATTTAGTTCAAATATACACCGTTTCGTTCGATAATCTGTTTCCATCTAGACCGCAACTTCATAATACCCCCCCCACGTAGAAGCCCTCCTCTTATATGCGAAGAACTCGAACATCCACTTTTCTCAAGTCCCTTTTCAGTTCAACTTTACACCACCAAGGAGGTTCGCCATGGGCAGGCGATAAAACCTCCCATCCGAGTTCCCGTAGTTTCTGACGAGTCATCAACGAAGTGTGTGGTCTGACGTTGTCCTGGCGGAACACTACATCCTTCCTATTGACCAATTCTGGACGCTTCTGGTCGATCGCCTGCTTCCAGCGGTCCAGTTACTCGCAGTAGATGGTAGAATTAAGCGTCTGGCCATATGGAGCAGTTCATAGTGGATGATTACCTACCAATCACACCAAACACACAGCAAAACCTTCCTGGCCTTCAATCTCGGCTTGGCCACTGTTTGGGACGATTCATCGGCCTTCGAACACGACCGTTTTCGCATGTCGATTGTGATCCATTTTTCGTCGACAGTCACTATCCGCTTCAAAAATGGGTCGAGTTTGTTCCGTTTCAGCAGCATATCCCAGGCGTTGATTCGGTTCAGAAGGTTTTTTGCGTCAAATCATGCGGCACCCTAACATCAAGCTTTTTTATGTATCCAGCCTTCTGTAGATGGAGTTTAAAATGGTTAGATGACTAACTCCCATCTCCTGGGCGATGTCACGAGATGCCACATGCCGCTCGATGTTTTCCATAATTTGATCGGTATTCGTCGTCATAGGTCTTCCGCCGGCTGGCTTATCCACGGTAAGCCACCCGCTATGAATCGTCGAAACCATTCCTCCGTCGTTCGAAGTGATGGAGTACCATCGAAACGTTTCTCTAGCGGATTTGCCTTTAACAAATGAAAACTTTAAAATAGCGCGAATTTCGGCGTTAGTGAACTCCATGTTTACACGTCTATAACTGTTGAACGCAATATCCAAACTAATCATGCATAGCGTCGTTTTGTAGGTTATGTCAAGACCTTTCAAAGATGTATAGTATTGCCAGATACGAGCTCTGTAGCGCCTTGTACATGGCCGCAAAATTCAAAAGACAAAAAGGCGGAAGGAGATATTTGACAACCTAATATTATATATTTCCTTAATAAATTTAATATTTATTTTCGTTTATATATATTTAATCCATTTTTTTATTTTAGATCTGCGCCGAATCTTCTACAAATTGGAACGAATGGCATGCCCCGTGATCCTCCTGAACAAAAGTTTTCTGTTTCTATTTTAAAATGAAACCTTTTATAAATTGTTTTAAGAATCATAAAAGCATAGTAAAAATTAATAATATTACATGTTATGTATACAATTTTTATAAAATAAATTAACATTGTATGATATGTGAAAAAATACCTCACTATTTATTTAAAGCGGAAATACAGAAGGTGTGTTAAAAAACTACCACATCCTGTTAGCATTTTTATAAGTGATAAACTATAATGAAAGCAAACATCCAATGGTACCTATGAAAAAATGCTGCTATTAAATCCTCACTTACACGCCAATTTCAATAAACACCACTCCAACACCTCAAAGCATGGCGGCTACAATTACAGCCTACAAATGCATAAACACTCATTCAGTTATTGACAGAAACTCTACACACACACACCAGGCATTCACTGGTTTTTCGCGACTTCAACTGTTTACAGCAATTGACTGCAAAATCGATTTTTATTTGCAATTGCACGGGAAATTTAATTTGAGTAGCCACCGAAATCATTTAAGTGTGACCAACTCAACCACACATGCAACGACTAACCGCCAACAAAATTTTAGCGGCATGAGTCGGGTTTGTTTGTGTTGTATGTATAGCTTATTGTGCTGCCGTGTTTTGCATATCACCAGCTCGGCCACTGCATTGCTATTTTTAGTAGAGTTGGTAAATTTATTTCACTTCACCACCCAGCGACAATTAAGGACACAAATTGCTGTGGTGTGGGCGAGGGGAAGGCGGCGCTAAAGGTCACCACTCACTGCAATTGCCCTTATGTGCCTATGTTTGTTGGTGAAGTGCAGTTAGCAAGCTTTTTATATTGTTTTTAAATAGCGCTTTCATAGACAGGTTTGTACAGGATGGGTCGTATACTAGTTGCCGAACGAAATGAAAATTGTTGTGTCAATTTTATAGTTCCATGGGAGAATGTGAATATTATAACAACGGGAAAGTGACACATTTAAGGCAGATAGTTTTAATATTTGATTTTAGAGCGAAATTTAACTGTTTTAGTTCATCGAAGAAGCAATTTCCTTTAATATCATATGATGAACTCTAGCGAAATATCAAAATTATGAACAATATTATTGAGTTTTAAAATTATATTTATTTATAAAAATAAAATGGTTTAATTATGCAATTTTTTAACTCAATAATGAAGTTGCTTTTGAACCACCCATTACTCATTTATGCATTGTTTATTCACGTTTCTAGCCTTTATTGTTTACAGCGACGCTTTGGTGGGCAGATTCGGATTAGCTGATACTTGCCGCAGCACATTCCACAAGCATTCTTTCAACGACTCATTTTGCGCTTTTCTACAAAGCATTTACAGTTGGTTTGTGCAATGCTTGGAACGGTGGACTGACAAATATTTACATTGTATTTACAGTTAGAGAGATATATATACCCATAAAAGTGGAAAAAATACCGATGAAATATTAGATTTAAAAAAGTTCATACGTCTCTCTGAAGCTACAAAAAAAAAATTTTGTTCTTTTACAAACGAGTATATCATAAAGTGAAATAGACACACTCCGAGTCTCCTTAATCTTCTTGGAGTATATTTTGAAAGCCATAAAATTACGAAAAAGTTTCCGACTTAAAGTAGTTAACTCAATGATATAATGACGTATCCTAATAAAGTATTGCGATCTAGGGACTAAAATCTGGATCAAGTAGTAGGACATACACTTGCAATTTTCAAATATCATCACCATCATCATTTGGCTCTACAGCTCTCTGTGAGCTTTGGCCTGCTGAACAATACGCCTTCAAGCTGCTCTGTCTTTTGCGGTCTCTCTCCAGTTTTCGAATCGGAGCTTCTTCAGATCCTCGCTTATTTCGTCCTTCTTGGCCTTCCTCTTACTCTGCCGATTTATGTTTTCGCGTTCAATACCTTATTTAGGGCTCTTGAAGCATCCATTCTTGAAATATGTCCTAGCCATCTTATTCGTTGCGTTTTGCTGAATCGCACCACGTTTTCGCCTTGAATTAAGTTCGCTATTCCATCTTATCCTCCATTCTTCAGGTCCGATTCTGACTGCGCTGAAAACTTTTCGGAGAATTTTTCATTCAAAGGTCATCAATTTTGTTTTGTCCTTTTCGCTCATTGTCCACGTTTCAGCTCCATAGCACAAGACTGGACGTACTAAGGTTTTATACAAGGCTAGTTTGCATGGTCTGTTGATTAGTTTGGACTTAAAGAGTTTTATAAGAGATGCGAACGATCTATTTGCTGCTTGTGTTCTGTCATCGATTGTAACGCTCATAACGTTGTCTGCTGTTAGCTTGTAGCCAAGGTATGTGAAAGTACTTACCGCTTCAAACTCATATTTTCCAAGTTTAATTTCTTGTTCAAACATATTTAAAGCAATTTTTATAAAAATTCCATCTACACTGATCCCACTGTGCCACATTAGACAACCATTATCGCGACTAAGCTTTCAAATAAGCACAAAGCGTAATCTCACCAACAATTACACAAGTTTATCGATATGATGCAAGCGCTGACACACATTACAAATACACCACAACCGTTTACGCGCTTACTCACCGCGAGCAGGTATGTATTACCAAAAGCTAAAGCAAATCCAAAACAAAACAATAATCATCATCATCAACGCTTCTAGAACTGCACCGAACTAGTTATGGTTAAATCAAAAAAGATAACCAACCGTGTTGACCATTGTCTAGCATTAGAGCCTCCATGGCACCCACTGAGTGGAAAATTGCCTCTGCCTTGCTGACAGCCACAACATGCCGTTAAATTCGTTTTTTATGCGCCGCTTACACAAGGTATGACCTCTGAAGGCTCCCAACTGAAAACAAAACAAAACAAAGCAACCCCCGCTCACACTAAAACTACACTAAATGCGGCAAACCTTTGAGATTTTTTCGTTTCTAAATGGAGGAAGGTGACCGAAGCGCCAAGCAATGAATGCGCGCTGGTTATAAGCAGTTAAGCGAAGTAGGAGTAGCAAGAAGCCATTCATTAGAATGTCAATGGCTCGTTCGACTTCAATACGAGTACAAGCGGCGAGCGCAAACAAAAGCGTATAAACACAGTTATAAACACATAACGGTACATATGACATTGACTGGTATTTCTGATGTTATTTTTACACGATGACAATGAGCAATAAAAGCCACAACAACTCACACACACACATGCACACATATACACGCGTGAGAAAGTGAAAAAGGACTGATAAAAAGCGCGCAGAAAGTGAAAGCAGCCGGTGGGCCAAGCGAAATTGGAATGTCAGCCATCGGCCCACTCCGTACCGACGCCTTGTTGTTGGCAACAATTTATTGTTGTTAATACAGCGCCACACACACCCACAAACACTCAAACACAAACGAGGAAAAACTCTAAGCGCCGACGACGACAACGACGTTGGTGGCCGGTGGACGGATGGCGGCGTACGACCTGACGAACGCAAAACGATTAGCGATTGTTGGCTTTGCTATTGGTTTTCCCCCGTGACAGCTGAATGTTTTGTTTTCGTGCCGCTTCTTCCTGTTCTTGCGCCTGCCAGTGCTTTGATTTCGCTTTGTTGTTGGCCATTTAGTAGTCGCAGGCTTTCAAAGGTATAATTTCACTGCGCTGGTTTAGTATGAAATTTGGCGGTTGATTAGAAGGGCTCTCTGATTGAACTTTGCTCTGCAGTGTTGTGCCGAGGCGCGTGAAATTCCTTTGCCTCAGTGCTTGTGAATCTACGTGAGTGCGCTTTTGTGCGTGTTTGTTGGTATTTCAATAATAATAGCCTTAGTTAATTGCAATGAATAAATAAATATTTGAAATAAAATTGTTTAACATTAAGTGGTTTGTTTTGACTTGGGAAAGGACCCAGTGTTGTAAATTAATAAATAAAAGAAACTGAGAAATATAATAATATGTGAATTCCGTTATAAGAAGGATTCCTGAGAAACTTTCAGCATATATTTCTAATGAAATTTGGGGAAGGTAAGTTTAAATCTATTATATTAATAAAAAAATATATGCGACAATATCGAAGAAGTAGGAGTAGCTTTAAGGTGATTAGAATTTAGTGTCTGAGCCAGTTTAATTACCAAGGGATCACTATATTTGTGGTTTCGAGTTAATAAACGTTATTGAAGTCTAAGAAGTGTAAGTATATGTATGTATAACTTTAATATTATACTTCTGACAATATTGAATCTAAAGTGACAAAGTATCAAAAGGTAAAACATTCGATAAGTAAACAAGTAAGGAAGGGCTAAGTTCGGGTGTAACCGAACATTTTATACTCTCGCAATTTATTTATTTAACTTTATTTATATTATATAATACACAATTTGACCCACATATTCGTCATATATATTGTATAAAGTCCATTGAAAGTTGGAAACCCTAATATTAGGTTAGAAGTACCGAGGTCCTCATGTTCGATATATGGGGCCTTGACAATCTATGGTCCGATTTCGGTGATTTTTAGAATGAGGCTGCCACACTATAAACGTAGCATTTGTGCAAATTCTGCATCGATATCTTCACTAGTGCTTACTTTATATATTGTAAAGTTAGCGATTCAGATCGTCTTAAAAGTTTTGGTATATAGGAAGTAGGCGAGGTTGTAAAGCGATTTGGCCCATTTTCACAACATATCACTGTGATGTAAGGAAACTATTATAAACCAAGTTTCATTGAAATCGGTCGAGTAGTTCCTGAGATATGGTTTTTGACCCATAAGTGGGCGACGCCACGCCCATTTTCCATTTTGTAAAAAAATCTGAGTGCAGCTTCCATCTGCCATTTCTTACGTGAAATTTAGTGTTTCTGACGTTTTTCGTTAGTGAGTTAACCCACTTTTAGTAATTTTCAACCTAACTTTTGTATGGGAGGTGGGCGTGGTTATTATCCGATTTCTTTCATTTTTGGACCGTAGTAGGAAGTGACTAAAAAAAACGACTACAAAAAGTTTGGTTTATATAGCTCTATTGGTTTGCGAGATATGTACAAAAAACTTAGTAGGGGGCGGGGCCACGCCCACTTCCCCAAAAAAGTTACATCCAAATATGCCCCTTCATAGTGCGATCCTTCATACCAAATTTTAATTCCATAGCTTTATTTATGGCTTAGTTATGGCACTTTATGTGTTTTCGATTTTCGCCATTTTGTGGGCGTGGCAGTGGTCCGATTTTGCTCATTTTCGAAAGCAACCTTCCTGTGGTGCCAAGGAATATTTGTGCCAAGTTTCGTCAAGATATCTTAATTTTTAGTCAAGTTACAGCTTGCACAGACGGACAGACGGACAGACGGACAGACGGACAGACGGACAGACGGACGGACGGACAGACATCCGGATTTCAAATCTACTCGTCACCCTGATCACTTTGGTATATATGACTCTATATCTAACTCGTTTAGTTTTGGGTGTTACAAACAACCGTTATGTGAACAAAACTATAATACTCTCTAGCAACTTTGTTGTTGCGAGAGTATAAAAAGGCCTGTATTATAGTAAGTTTTTAGATATAGAAGTTTACAGTTGAACTTCTAAAACACGAACTCTTGAATTTCTTACAAATTACCTGCCTCAACTGAAACCAGGGAAACTCAACTGAATTTAGATTGCCTGAATCTCAAATTGTTTCTACTGTATCCGTAATAATACCAATAGTAAGTCCAAAAACTAAATGTAAATCGAAACATTGAAGACATGACCTCACGATACCAGTAAATTATTATTAATAAATAATTTGGTAGCTCAAAGTATATAAGTACGTAAAGCCCAGATCATTAATAATAAATAAATCACTGAATATTTAGAACATAAAAAAGTTAAAATACGAGAAGAACAAAAAAAAAATATTATAAATGTTTTTGAGTTATGAGTGGCCCTTAGTTGTATGGAGGATAAAAAAAATTTCTGGATTCTCGATCGCACCCCCTAGAAATATGCGAATAGCCCAAAAACTAATATATACAAAGTTTTGGGTCAATCAAAAAAGGTTTAGAGGTTGCGCAAGGAGCTTGAAATCCTGAAAAAAATAAAAAATTTTGTCATTTTTATGTCTCAGACTTGCATATTTCAAAGTAACACTATCCCTTACTGGTTTTCCATACCGTAATAAGATAATAAGAATAACATTAGAACCGTTATAACGGTATATCACGAGCATGCGACGCTTGAGAATGCACCACATTAAATTTACTTTCATATTTGTATTTCTGTAACTCTATCATCAATCGACCGATTTTTAAGATTGTGGTAATTTTGGAAAGGTAATAAAATGCAGATCTTATACATATTTCATAGTGCGATCAAGAATCGGAATACTTTGGAAAATAAGGGCCACCCTAGCCAACACGCATATATAGTTACATATTTAATCAAACAAGTAACATTAGACTGAATATGGACATACATATGTTAATACATATAGACAAACATTTCTCTATTATAAGCATGAAGAAGACACGTACATATGTACTCTCTGTGTACCACTGTTTGACATTTGAACTATGCGGCCTTCAACAACGAAAATAGAGAAATTTATGGTAACTAAAATAGCACAACCGCAGTTGCCAGTTCCACCGAATTCAATTCAATTCATAAGCAAACCGCGAGCGACATTGTACATTGAATTCTTTGCGTTTTTTGTATTGATTATTATTTTTTTTTTTTAAATGTAAATACAGCCGTGCTTTGATCATCGATCGAAATTAGACGCTGTTTCTTTTTTACTTGGCGCATGGATTTTGCTTGTCCAGCGTCAACAGTGCGCACTAAATGCTTCGTAATATTGACATTTATCATTTTTACCAATCGAATTGAATGTATAACACACAATCTTTAAACTCATTTTTTTTGGCATTTTTCATGTCAAGCAAATGTTTACATTATAAATTTGATGCTTCAAAAATCCGCGCTGTCTGTTTGACGCATGCAACACAACAGCGCTGCTTTTGGAATTAACAAGTTTTTAGCTGTTGTTGTTGTAGTTTCAAATTGCTTTCAATTCAGTTATTGTTGAGCAAATAATTAAGGGAGACAAGTTTTTATATGCATGAGTACTTATGTTCCCTAAGTTTTATCCGGTCAGGCTAAGTTTCTGGTGAAAAAGCTTTTTCAAAAAATTCTACAGCTTCATGAAGCTCTTTGAAACACTTTTTCGTGCAAAAAAACTAGGAAGTTCCTCATATTATAGTTAATCTTGTATATTTAAATTATTTTTGGTCAGCGAGAAGACCCATCTCAACCTCTTCTAGTGTCTATATACCCGGATGTGTACTCTTTTGTATAATAAAAGCACATCTATTTCAACATTCTACAGCACCACGCACGTATAACGGTCAAACAATATCAAATACACTTAAAAAATGCCAAACTATGGTTCAAAGGCTGAGAAATCAGGACTCTCAGAGCACCGACGCCTACTTAGTAGCTCAGTTTAGTAAGGCTTTGTCTAGGTAAAATCTTTTGCATCAACCCAGTGAGAAAATAAAGAAGACTTATGATTAAATTTTTTTCGACTATGTTATTGGTCTACAACTTTGCTTCCGCCGTCTAAATTTAAGGGTTTTTTGTATAAAAAAAGGTTACAAAAATGTCATTCAAAATATTGGCCGTCGCTAGCTACTACTTTTGATCATCTTTCTGGCAGCATGCGTATTCCGTGCACATGTCGAGAATTCGGCTCAAAAAGTGACATTTTCAGTTGAGAATAAGTTTGGGAAGCAAACAGATCTCTGCAAATATTTTGTTGGGTTAATTGTGACACAAATGTCCAAGATCGATATAAAACGATTTAATCGATTTAATTGACCAGTGCTTGAACCTAGAGACATCAATTGGAAAACGGCGGAAGCAAAGTTGTAGACCATGATTACATGATTTCAATATAATTTTGATTTATTTATTTCTCGCAAAAACTTCATAGTCCCTACAATATCAAGTGAATTGCTTCCGCTGTCTTTTCATATACATATATAGCACAGCCCTCTTGTTAATAAAGCGTACAAATAACGAAAGCTTACCAACAATTCACCAAACTATCAAAGTAAATATTAATCTTATCCAATCTAACCAATTATTAGAGCCACCACCTGTCGACAAATAAAGCCACAGTAGACCAACAAGCGACAGACGTTAATAATTACGCAGCGTAAAATTTGGCACCTAACTTTGAAACAAATTGAATTACAGAATTAGCACCTCGAGTTACATATTCGAAATGAAACTGATAGCATGCAAACAAGCCGCGACAGTGCTGCCAAGTGCTGGCAAAGAAAGTCTCCGGATTAACCATACAAAGGAGCTTTTAAATTACAAAAAGCTTGCGAAAGCACTGCAAAAGCTTTTGCTAACACACCTGTCGCGCTTGCCGGCATTCAATTTTTGTATGTATGTGTGTTCATACCCATAAGATACACATACATACATACAATATTTATTGCCCACAGCAGTGACAATTTAGCAGCCCCGATTGGCGTGCGCCAAGCACCGCCGCCGGTAGGGTGCTGCGCGCACACACACACACATCTATGGCTGAACAGGCAGCGCGAGGCAGCTACTGTGGTGTTCGCTCCGCTATCAGTTCAGTTGCGGTTGAGGTGTCGTACGTGTTGGGCGCACCGTAAAAAAACGCTAAACAGCAGCAAGCTTTGACAAAATTCTGAACTACTTAGATTGTGTTTGTGTTTTGAAGTGCGTTTTGCAGGCAGAACATTCAAAAAGCTAACGGAATTTCGCAAAGCGTCGGGTCTGAAATAACTTCCCACCTACTTTTTCTGGCTACAAAAAAACGATTTGATTCTCAAAAGTGAAAGCGCAGTTGGCAAGGCGAAGTTAGTGTAAATATTTGAGAGTGTGTCAGTGTCTTAATGCAACTCTGTTTGCATTGTAAATGAGTGCAACTCCTGTCAAAGGAGAGTTTCGCGCACACCGTGAAAAGTAAACAACCGAACGACCGAAAGTGAAATGAAATTTGAAATTTGAATTCGAACTACGCGCAAGGATACGCGCCGCCGAGCGCAGCAGGACCGCCGACGAACGGGCGGCGAAGTGCGTCGTGCTCCACTTATGCTCGTCAACAAAGGAGGTCGTGAAGTAAGCAACGGTATATTTAGTGCTATGAAATGTGCCACTAAGCGTAGAGTGTTGGCCAATATTTGCATATTCAAGTGTTTACTGTGCTTTTTATGTTGATTTTGTTGCTGTGTTGTGTGTTTTTAACGGTCTTCTTCAAAACGAAAACGTTTTTGTTGATTTTGCATTTTTTGCTGTTGTTGTTTTTTTGTTGTTGTTGTGTGCACCGCTGCAACCGGTAGAATGCAATAACTTCGTGTTGCTATTTCAATTAATGCATTTTCAGTTCGATACGGACATTTGAGAACGCAAGCTGAATTTCTAAGTAGCGAAGAAAGCACGATCAGACGCCGGTTGCATTTTCGACGATAATTCGTTATTTTTAAAGAGCAAATAACAAGCGGTAAAATAGAAGTGAAGCTGAGAAAATAATAAAATTAAAAGTAAAATATTATATTTAATTAATATTTACTTAAAAATATACCCAGATTTTACTACTAAAATTATATAAAAAAAGTTGGCGAAAACGAAAAGTCCTAAAAAATCGTAAAAAATTAAAAATATATAAAACAAAAAAAAAATTTTTTTTAGAAAAAATAAAAACAATATTTAAAATAAGTATATAATTTTTTAATGAAAAAAAATTAAAAAAAAACTAAAAAAATTAAATCAGTCAAATTTTAATTAAAGCCAAAAACTCACTATTCGGCCACATTTTAAGCATCCAAAGACAGGTGATTGATCTATCATTTTATCAAATTTAATTTTTTTACACTAGTATTCCAAAATAAAATATTTAAAATAATAAAAAAAAAAATTAAAAAATTAAAAATTAATTAATTAAAATTATTGAAATCAACATAAATTCCGAAACAAGCCACTGTGTCTAGCTCTTACATAACATTGTGTTGGTTCTTTCATTGCGAATGTCAACAACGCTGCGATAAATTAAATGAATTACACTCCCATTCGTGCTCTAATCAAGGCTTACAGCCAAACAGGAGGACATGTTTGAAATAAATTTAAGTGTATAACAATGACAAGAAGAAACGTCATTGAACAATATGAAATGGTAGAGGCATGCAAAGTAATAATGACCGCATGCTAGGTTGGAACACATGATAAAAAAATAAATTGAATAATAATGCAATAAAATATTAATAATAAAGAATTTAGTGAGACACTATACAATAGTATTTAATAATAATAAAATCATATGGCGGTTCATTGACAGAAACCGAGTAGAAACACATTGATTTCCACAAGAAAATAATACAAAATAAAACTATAATCAAGGGAATTATTTACTGATCTGTTGATAACATTCCGTCGCCATGCCAGCCTTTCGAAGCTGTGAAAAATTGAATTTTTATTGAAAGTACAGATTTATAGCTTTAATAATAACATTGAAAAATTAAACAAAAATCTCTACATAGCAACACTGAAATGAGTTCACTTAAAGCAAAGTAATTGATTATTTGGAACGAACTATTTTTGTGTTTTTTTTACATTCAATTCTTTATTAAAACTCAAGCTTCCCCACTGACTAATTGTCGCCAACACAAGTCTCCTCTTAATCCATGGCATTTCGTCACATAATCTGCCATACAACTAGTCAGCTGAAATGTAACTTCAACAGTCTCTGTTTACCTTATCAATCTAGCGAGACAACAAGTTGACACTTGTAAATAGCGCTGACACACGTCGTCACATAAATAGTGATAAGCGACAAAAAATGCATAAAAACAAAAATGTTTACTAACAAAAATGCATACGCGCTCTTGAAAACATATGCTCTCTATACTAACAGCTGTTGGGTAGCGGGTCAGGACCATAGAGGTTAGTTGTTTAAACAGTCAGTGGAGGCTTTAGAAAACATCATAATTAATACTTGATGTATATATGTACTTCTAGATATCTTTCTTGTTACCTTTTCGTTCGTTTTACTTTTCTTTTTAGCCATTTCGTGTTCTCCTCGCATGAGTAACTGATACTTAAAGCGCGTGTAGCCGTTTGACAGCTTTAAGCATTTCATTGTTTACTTTTCTCTTTTTTGCCATTAATGAGTTTGTGTTTGGATTTGTTTTTTTTTTCTCTTTCACTCACGAGGCTTTCCGATTGAGTTTCCACTGCGTGCGAATGTAAAATGTCAAAGCAGCTGTCAACTAAAGCAATTCATTCATAAATTTCTAGCGGATTTTGTATAATCAGCGAACATTGAGGACTCACATGAAAGAGTGGTGTTTATATATAGTATAAGTAGATTGGAAATTATATATATAAAGACTTAAAAAGCAAAACATAGGAATATTTTTGGATGACATAACTCTTACGCTATTGCGGTCATCACTACACTCTTCCGCTAGAATTCTGATCGTGGAAATAATTTAAAAAAAATATATAAAAAATCTAGTTTGCAGTCTCTAAAGTCTTAATTACAACACTGGAGTTAAGCAACTTTCGTCTACTGTATTCGGGTAGATACTTTTCGTTTGCTTTCCATCATGTGCGCTCACACACACACATTCGTTTCGTTTGAAAACATAACATTCCGCTAAAAAGATAACAATATTGTCTAGTAGGTTTATTAGAGCATTTCCCTTTATTACTTTTTGATTATTGTTGTAAGCGCACAGCCTTCAATCATAAAGGCCTTCGCCGTGCCACATGAGCTGAGGGAATTTGCAAAATAACAAAACGAAAAGGTGCTAATTTTAGAGTCCAACTAACAGGCAGCACAAAAGACACACGAATTTATTTTTTTTGAATATATTTTGGCAAAATCCATAGACATTACGCATTAGCGATGAATTGTGTAGACATTTGTTGGCAAGAAGTGGAAAGTTAATTAGGAGAAGTGAAAAAACGTTGCTTACGTCAAAAAAAATTTCAAAACTTGGCAATTGTTCGACAGATTTTCTACTAAAAAGAATCTATTTTTCACAGCGACAAGTGAATTTTTTCTAATTTTAATGAAAACAAAAATTTTACTTGAAAATGTAAGATCTACTCGAAAAGCCTGCGTTACTTAGGCACCTGGATTTATTTTCAATTCTTTTTTGTATTTTTTTTTTTGTTTTCAGTACACACTTTGCCAGCTGAAAGTGCAAGTGACAGCAAATTTTTATACATTATTAAACAAATATATTTTATTTTAATGAGTTGTATTTATTTTTTATATATTTTTATTACTGTTTACCACCAAATATGCAATAAAGCGCTGTAATCTTCCACAACAGTGTCTGTCGTCTAATGAAAAAGCACATGAACACATTGCTACTGATAAGCCGCGTGAGAAAACATGAAAACTCAGACATGCCTGCTGTTAATAAATTGATAATAAATCAATATTTTGCATAATAAAAGTCCGTCCTTGAGTCAAGAATGTACGAAAATATGCAATAAAGTGCAATGCTTCTAGTAAACATATAACAACATAGGAGCTGAGTGCATAGAAATATATATAGATATTCTTATTTTAACTCGTTAGTTAATTTCAAAGAGCGAGGTGGGTTACTGAAATTATAGTTTCTCTCATAAAAATCCAGTAAGAGCATAGAGGCTTACAATTTCGCTTGGTACCAAAGTGTATCTGTTCTTTGGAGTATTCTAGAAGACTAATTCCTCTTCAAAATACGATTAATAAAATAATAAAAAATTTATAAAAAATTTTTTATATTAATAAAAAAATAATAATGAAAAATCCCACTTTTATATAAGTTAAAAATCACGAGAAGGATTTTAAAGCGATGAACGCTCGTTAAAAGCAAATTGGAAGTACATAAAAAATTAATAGCTCGACAATTGTGTTATAAAAGAGTTGCGAATGTACATGCGCGCATAACAAATGTTGTACAAAATAACTATGTCAAATATTAAACGTGATAGTAATTTACAATAATTCACATTTCTCGCAATTAAATTATTTGTTTACGCTCAATCTTATATTTGCAATGTAGACGCGATTTGTTGAATCCGAGATACCAAGCAGACAGCGACAGCTTAATAAGCCATAAAAATATACATGTGTATACATATACAATATAATATAATACAACAACAACAACAGCAGCAAAAAATTAACAAAACTGATTGAAACGTGACAACAATTCAAAAAGCCTAATAAAAACTTCCCCACAGATCAGCAAAGGCAGCGTTATAAATTAAATAAATACAACAACAACAAACGTGCAAGCGTAACGCTGAAAACAAAAACAACAAAATTATCAAAAATATTTTAATATAAACAACGAGAGAATTTCAATTTTCTACCAGTCACCCAACATATCACACAAGCGCCACAAAAAGTGAAGAAAAAATATTTCGCAAAAAATAAACAACAAAAAAACATTTAAAAAAGCATTGTACACCACTGCATTGTCTGACGAAAACGCTGTGAAACGGTCATGCATGATTTGTGTATCACCATTGTGGAGGAGCATACGAAACGAGTTTGTCGAAATTTCGCATTGACGCACACGCGTCGGCGCACCATAACCATTGAGGAGGAGCAGGCGCCAACTAGACCACAACAACAACAACAGCAACGACAGCAGCAGAAACAATCGAAGTTGCCACCAATAACAAAGTTGAACGCCAAAACAACAACATCGACTACCACAACAACCACCAAAGGTCCCACCACCACCACCAATAAGCGCATTACACGCGAGTACGTGCTGCCGAGCTCCACGCCAAGTGACTCCACTTCGTTGACCGTAGCGGTGCCCACCAGTTCGCACATCAAAGTGTGGGCCGAGGAGGACGACGATCAGAATTTGTTTTTGCATATTAAAACGCTGCGAGGTGATAAGCGTGGTGAGGCGTCGCCTCAGCAACACAGCATTTGATATACAGACTGCGAACGGCCTGCTAGGAAGGCGCAGGCGAAGAAGGGTTACAAGTTGGTGATCGACTTGGATTAAAGGCGAGGCCTGGGAGCTTATACAGATTACGGAAACATATTTTTTAAGTAAGTGAAGATCTTATATGAAAACGAGTTTTAATTCGATATATAATTAACCCATTCCCTTCCATTGTACTCGCTTGGGTACAGAAAAAAAATGGTAGCTCCTTCGATCCCATTGTACTCACTTGGTAAAAAGAAACATGATATTTTCCTGTACCCACGCTAATACAATGGGAGGGAATGTGTTAAATACCACAAAAAAGAGAGCTAAAAATAAATAAGTACAGTGGAACTTCTCTAACTCGAATCGCCATAATCCACAAAAAAAACTTCGAGTTAGAGAGACTTCCGAGTTACAGAATGTAATTTGTATGAATTTTGACTTCTATAGCCTATTCAATAGTTCGGATTATGGAGAACTTCGAGTTAGAGCAGTTCGAGTTATGGAAGTTCAACTGTATTTTGGTCTGAAGACGAATGATCAGAGTTGAGACATCACTAGATTTTGAAACAGTAATGCTTAACGAGTTGAGAGGTTTGAATGACTGGAGAAAAATGTGACTTCTGACTATAAGCCCAGGCCTTATTCGCTGTGTGGTTTGCACGAAAACGAGTTCTGATATTAAAATATGTATAATACTTATGTTTGTGGGGTCTATGAGTGGTGTCTATCTGACACTATTCGGTGTTTTTATACATGAACTTTTTACTGAAGCTATCCTTTTTTCAGAGTTAGTTTTTGAACAACTGTTACTTGATATATACTCAGTGTGAACCACGTCCATTGTTGGATCTCTCGGCTTTATATTATTCGAGCTAGACCGCGGCCTTTTAATAAGAAATCTACCAATGTATGTGCCTATGATAAGCTCAGCAAGTGCGATTTTTTTTTAATTTTTTGAATTGATATGAGTCAAGTATTGTATTAGTGCTATTTATATTAATTCCGTGAAGTGCGTAATTAAACCCTAATATCATAAGTCTTAAATATACAAACGCTTAATTGCACAATTGCAATGCAAAAAATGCTAAGCAAAAGATACGAAAGTTTTTTCCACAGTAATACCTAAGCGCCAGCTACGAGAAAGAATAAGAATACAAAAACCAACACACATGCACTCACAAACATTTTTAGTAAAATATATCAAGATCTAGAAATATCATGCAAGTATTTTTAATTATTTCAAAAAAAGATAAACTGCTGACAATCAGATACAAGTGGCTCCAAAACAATACGGACTTCATTCTGAATGAATATGTATGTATGTATATCTGTGCTGCTATATGTATCAATTCATGTGCATGAGTGTGTGCTTATTTACCTGTAGACAACTGTACTGTGAAGCCATGATCATAAAACGCCACTGTATGAGTAATTTTTGTACAAATTGTGCCAACCGATTCGATAAGTTTATTTGCGTTTTTAATTATTTAAACAGCAGCGCACATACACAGACACACAGACAGACGTACACACATCGCGAACGATGAGTTTGCTTTTTATGCCGCCTTTTACATCGCTTTTAATTGCGCTTTTTTTGCGCTCACACTCCAATTACTATTATTTTTTCCTGCTTTTGCCATTAACTCTCGAGTGCTGTTAAGTGTGTTCGTGCTCGCCTTCGATGATTAGGTGCGCGCATACCGACAATAAGCAGTTATTTGCACAAATTTTAAAGCAACAATTCGCTCGCTGCGCCGGCCACTACAGCTCATAATTGTTTCGTAAATGATCGCCTTAAAGCACCCGTACTTAAGTGAAGTGGCAGTTGGAGCGCACAAATTGATATGGATCTGTGTGTCGCGCTGGGCGGCATTATGATTAATCGCCGTTGCGTTCACATAAATATTTATACGCTTAATTGTTGTTGTTTTTGTTGTCCGCTAATTTCAAGTGTAATTAATTAGTAATTGACAGCTGTAGTTGAATTTGTCACATTGCGTTGAGTCTGTCTCTACCGAATTTGTGTGTAGCGCGCGTCGACGCACACGGCGTATGAGTGCTCTGTCTTTGGCAGTATTACGGTCGAATTAATTTGCTTGTATGCGTGCATGCTGCTGCATTAATTAATAACTTTCTGCGCTATTTTTAACGCGACAACTGTTTACTCTCAAAAATTAACAAATATTTATTCAATCTGCGTAGTGAGCTCCATTTTTATAAGCAATTAACAACCTACTTTTAGAATGGTAATAAACTGTGGAGTATGTTATTCAGAGCGTATATATTTAGCCTAGCGCTAAAAACTTGTCGGCAAACTAACACATTTATTATTAGATTTGTTAAATAAATATTTTGCGAAGCAACAAAGTCTCGACTGGAAGTTGTATGCAAATTAATAAAATGCTAACGCTATTAATAAAATTATTAAAATAAAAAATTGCGAAAATATTTATTGAAGTTATTTTTAACAACAGAAAAAAATTAAATAACATCGAACCAGAATTAAAAATAAAACTTGAATGAATTCAAAAGAAATGAACAAATTGAAAAAATGTTGAATTTTACAATAAAGCTTAAAATTATTGATCAGCACCAAATAGAAGTATAAGTATCAGAATTGATCCATTTTGGAAGAATTTATTGGATTTGAATTGTTTTGTTATGGTTTTTCATTTTTTAATAAATAATTAATAAAACAAGTAAGGAAGGGCTAAGTTCGGGTGTAACCGAACATTTTATACTCTCGCAATTTATTTATTTAACTTTATTTTTATTATATAATACACAATTTGACCCACATATTCGTCATATATGTATATTGTATAAAGTCCATTGGAAGTTGGAAACCATAAAAATAGGTTAGAAGCACCGAGGTCCTCGTTCTCGATATATGGGGCCTTAAAAACCTATGGTCCGATTTCGGCGATTTTTAGAATGGGGCTGCCACACTATTAACATAGTATTTGTGCAAAGTTCTGCACCGATATCTTCACTAGTACTTACTTTATATATTGTGAAGTAAACGATTCAGATTGTCTTCAAAGTTCTGGTATATAGGAAGTAGGCGTGGTTGTGAAGCGATTTTGCCTATTTTCACAACATATCATTGGGATGCAAAGAAACTATTACAAACCAAGTTTCATTGAAATCGGTCGAGTAGTTCCTGAGATATGGTTTTTGACCCATAAGTGGGCGACGCCACGCCCATTTTCCATTTTGTAAAAAAATCTGAGTGCAGCTTCCATCTGCCATTTATTATGTGAAATTTACTGTTTCTGACGTTTTTCCTTAGTGAGTTAACCCACTTTTAGTAATTTTCAACCTAACTTTTGTATGGGAGGTGGGCGTGGTTATGATCCGATTTCTTTCATTTTTGGACTGTATTAGGAAGTGGCTAAAAAAAACGACTGCAGAAAGTTTGGTTTATAAAGCTTTATTGGTTTGCGAGATATGTACAAAAAACTTAGTAGGGGGCGGGGCCACGCCCACTTCCCCAAAAAAATTACATCCAAATATGCCCCTTCATAGTACGATCCTTCATACCAAATTTTATTTCCATAGCTTTATTTATGGCTTAGTTATGGCCCTTTATGTGTTTTCGGTTTTCGCCATTTTGTGGGCGTGGCAGTGGTCCGATTTTGCTCATTTTCGAAAGCAACCTTCCTATGGTGCCAAGAAATAAGTGTGCCAAGTTTCATCAAGATATCTTAATTTTTACTCAAGTTACAGCTTGCACAGACGGACGGACGGACGGACGGACGGACAGACAGACATTCGGATTTGAACTCCACTCTTCACCCTGATCACTTTGGTATATATAACCCTATATCTAACTCGTTTAGTTTTGGGTGTTACAAACAACCGTTATGTGAACAAAACTATAATACTCTCTTTAGCAACATTTGTTGCGAGAGTATAAAAATTTATTAAACTGCATTACGGATATTTAACTAATTTTTATTGAAAAACATACCTCTAAGTGAGTACTCGAATTAACGAAAAAACGAACGAACGGCCTGACAATTTGTTCGTTATTTCGGAAAACTAGTGTATTTTATTTTATTTTATTTTTTAATTTTTTTTTTATTTTTTTTTATTTTATTTTATTTTATTTTATTTTATTTTATTTTATTTTATTTTATTTTATTTTATTTTATTTTATTTTATTTTATTTTATTTTATTTTATTTTATTTTATTTTATTTTATTTTATTTTATTTTATTTTATTTTATTTTATTTTAATTTTATTTTATTTTATTTTATTTTATTTTATTTTAATTTTATTTTATTTTATTTTATTTATTATTATTTTCTAATCTAATGGATTACCATTATTGGCATATCATTACAGGAACTCGCGCCAGTTTGATTTACTATTAATTTAGCACAAAATCAATTATATACAATTTTCATAATATAAGCATTAATGCGCCGACAACACACTTCCGGTCATAAAATCGTAAAAAAGCATTTGCATTTGTTTAACTTAGCATCAGTATGTATACAAATGTATCTATGTACATACATACATATAAAAGCTATGAGCACAACAAATTAAATAAAAAATTAGATACGCTTTGGATGCTCTAATGGCCAATCACACGTGTCTCTCATAAACATAATACGCTTATCGAGAATGTATATAAATAAATAGAATTTTATTTTTAGCTACAATTATAGCGCATTTGTCATTTCATAACGCAGATTTTTTTGCTTTTGTCACAAATAAAATTTATTTAATCATGTGGGACAGCCTACCACGCGCTCTTATTGTTGTTGTTGTGGCGATATATATTTGCATATAGAAAGCATATATTTTCATAAACACTTCACTTGTCTATTTTCGCTTAGTTGGCTGGTGATTTTCCTCTCGGTAGCTAATGCACTGGCTGCTACCGCCGCCTACGTCACACGCTCGCACACAAATACATAAAACTTATTTATGTTCTCTGCGCTATTTACTGCGCTTATCAGTTGGCTATGTGCAATAATAATAAACTGCGCACCGAGCTCATGATATTTTTATCAATTTTATCTAGTTACCACACACAATTATTTGGATTTGCCTATGCAGCCATTTGTTAACGGTACACATGTACGTATATTACAAGCGAAGTGTGTCCTTTTGTTATATTGTTTATCAATTTCCTCCCACCAACTCACCGCTTTTGCTATTTTTATATGGCACAAAAACCATGCTCGGCGGCATATGTGCGAAATAATGCGAAAAACGCTGTGTTGCCAATGCATTTCAAATATTAATATAACGGCAGTAAACTGTTAGTATAACGGAAACAAATAAACAGCTGAGTTGATTAGAAAATAAAGCTTGTGGTCGCGTACAATGTATGGCCTGTGGCGTTGCTTGTTTCACACAATGCGCGAGCAGGCAGTCTGCCCCCAAAAGGTAAACTAACAACAAGCCATCCTTGCAGTTTATTTGTTCTACAGTAATCTCCCTTGGCGTCGCTGTCTACTGTTATCGCACGCGAAAATGTTTCGTTTTGGCGTCACGAATGCTGCGCTTAAAAATTATTATTAATTGTTCAATTATTTATTTTCGTAATACACACATGGCCACTATATAAGCTGGTTTATTTGTGTTTGTAGACAATATTTGTTTGTCGAAGGTTGTGTACATAAGAAATATGTTTGCTTTGCGGCGCAAAAAATAACACGACGCACAATTATAGGTCGTATTGCATGGCAAGCGCATATAGATTTCTTAGACAACTAGTGGTAGAGAGTAGCAATTACCCAGAGCTAATGAGCAAGTTTCAAATTTTTTCTTAATTGTTCACATTTTTATATCAAATATTTTCAAGTAATTTACTGTACCATTACATACTGACATTATGTTAACATATGACGCTAGTTATGTCTACAACACATCTAATTGTTGTTGTCATAATATTTTTGTTTACTTGTCAGTTCCAAGTTATTTGAGATCAACAAGTAATTAGAGTTACGATTTGACAATATTTCCTACTTGTTCCCAAGTGCCACTACATAAGCTGTTTACAAAGCATGTTTTGCCGTCATATACTCTCTTATATACTAATGGTTTCCAACAAAAATTTTATTTTATAATGAAGTAAACATATAATAGTTGTAATATTGCTCATACGCCATGGCCAACCATATGTACTACAGCAATTGTTAGACACTACTGTAAAAAAACTAGGTAAAATTGAAAATAAGCGCTCAAAATTAAACAAGCGAAGCTGCGTTGACTCAGCTCTCTGCTGAGAAAAAACTCGTAAAATAAAAAATTACTGTAAAATAAATAACAAAGTTGCGATTTGAAGCGGTTATTAATTAACAGCGTTGGCTTGAAGCGCTAATTGTCAGCCAGCGAGTGTTTACTCGAGAGTGTGGGAGTAAACAACAATAAACACAATATTCATATTTATTATTGAGGAGAGTTGAAATGCTTGAAATGCACTTGAAAGCTAAGCACGAAGCTGAGTTCAAGCCGCAAATTAATTAGCACTATTTTACGGTATTCATTATAATAAAAGTCATGTTTTTACCGCAATATAAATATGATAAAACAGAAAAGGAATTACATATCTTAATATATAAAAATCACGTGTCACATTGTTTGTTTTCGATGGACTCCTAAACTACTGAAACGATTTTAATGAAATTTTTAACACTGTGTGCAGTTTGGTCCAGCATAACAAAAGCTGCCACTTGCTAAAAACATTAAATGAAAATGCGTTGTTTGAAGTTTATATTATTTGTGGTAAAGTTATACGAATCTATGACTTCCAATATTCTAAATTTAAGAAAAAATCACATACCATCCGTGAAATAAATAAAGTTATGTACATATGTATGGTCAGACAAATAAGCAATGAAGAGAGTTCAAAAAGCGTTTTAACTATTTCAAATAAAAATTGGGCGGGGCGAAGTTCGCCGGGTCAGCTAGTAATATATATAATATATTAGTACTTTTAATAAAGCGCTTGTTAGCAGCTCGAGTTGTGAGCAAACTAACTAAAAAATGAAACAAAAAAATAAAATAAAAAATTTAAACTTCAAATAATTTTTATATAAGTGCAAAAAATAGTGACGTAGTTCGAAAAGGTATACACATCACACATTTGATTTACTGAATCACTTATATACGGCCTTTGTAGCTATTTCTGAGCAACTCCTTTACACAAAAGGTTACAAGGCATTACAATGAATGCCTTAAGTCCACTTGCAGCAAATGGCGGTGCAAGAAATTTACATTTTATGCTCGAAATAGGTTAACGGTACACATAAACAGCCGCAGCCTTTGGTGTGTACCCCTGATGATGAGGTCAAATGGCATGGCGAAGCAACAAATACAAATGTGGCCTGAGGATATAAGCTACGGCCGATTGACCACTCTTTAAAAAGACAGAGCGCTGTTCGAGTGCTCGTCGCAGAATGACAAAAGGGGCTAAAATTAGAGCACGGCCATAAAGTTGGACACTAGTGCTAAGGTAAATTTAGAAATGCAAATGTCAAGCAACGGCGGAGTTATGATATACTAAATTTATGGAAATTCGCCATAATGACGGGAAATATACCTGCCAGCAGTCTAAGCAGCTTGGAATATACTAGCATGCATATGAAACATTTAGCTGTCCATGCAAAACCGTTTCAACTTTGTAATTGCCATAATTTCTTAACACCTCATTTGCACTCAAATCATCGGCCAGAGTATAACAACAACCTACATTGTAGTGAATGTTTTTTTTTTTTGCTGTACCTATTTGCATTCCATTCCATACAAAATTCCGTTGCTAAAATATGTATGAGCTCCCTCTCCGCTTAACCGCTTACTTGTAGCTATATAATATAACTGACTATATAATAACTGGCAATGCGAAAATCGTCTCATTAGCACGTGCTTTATTAATTATAAAAATAAATAATTGCATAGTAATGCACTAAGTGGAGCACTTAAGTTTGGCACATAAAAGGGCAATCAGCAAGCGAATATTGTATATTTGCACAGATAAAAAAAAACAACAAAAATTAAGCACGCAATAAAACACATATTATACACGAGTATGTACCCCATTTGCATAAAAGCGTATAAAAATAACAGCAATTTTGTTGAATATTTTGTAAATTTATTGAAAGTAAACCTTTAGTCCTGAAAGCAGCCCCCTATTGCCTAGGAAATACAGCGAAAGGCGCTGATCTAGTTAAAAAGAACTGGACACACCAGATAATATTATTTATAACCTCTCCAAAAAAATGTTATAAAAATGATATTCAAAGCAAATTGTCTTTAAAATGAAATCAGAGAAAGGGCAAAGAAAGATAAAATATTATTTATAAAAAATGGGTATGGGTAAAATCGGACCACTGCCATACCCACAAAATGGCGAAAACCGAAAACACATAAAGTGCATAACAGCCGAACTTAGCCCTTCCTTACTTGTTTAAATATATATTATATTTAAATTTAAATTTAAATTTTCCACGCTGAAGACACGCATCATCCGTTTTAGATTTTGTTAAGAATTAATGTTTCGCAATGACAATGACTAGCAGATAGATCCAGATCTTATCAAACATGAAGATCTATAAATTTTAGCGGATATTCAAGTAACTTTTTTTCCACAAACACAAAAAAACAAAGAAGATACATAAAGAACAAACAAAAGCTATGCAGACTTCTGCGAACATAGACTATCCCAGCAGTAAAAATGTTAAGTTAGAAGTGCTGCATACTAGCCTCTTTTTGGTACTAATTGGGTTAGTAGAACTTATATATGCAATACTTAAATGATCCTAAGCTCAATGAACTTAAATACCATAACATAGAGATATACAAAGTAGGAGTATATAAGAGAGAGAGAGAGTCTGATTTACATGATAGTTATCGGAAGTTCAATCGATATCAAAACATAACATATATGAAAATAGCAGTTAATAGTACTCCAGTTATTCCAAATTGCCAAAATCCACCCCAGTTATTTACAGTGTTCAAATGTACTTCATAGATACAATTGTACCGAAAAACACCTACACAAATTCACTGCTAATCGCATGAGTAAATATTATGTTTATCTAAAAAGCAGCCAGATCTAATGTTTGCATTATTTATTATTGTTTTTTTTCCTTTTTTTGTTTTGAGCTGCAAACAGAATGACAGCACACGCAATAGGTAGCATATTTACCGAAAAGCGTTAATTACTACGGTCAATAGAGCAAAATATATAAGAGCCATTTTAAATTCGTGGAAAATTTAGATCTATGCGAAATTAGAACCACACATATACAATTGCAAGTCACCAGATTTATAGATGCAGTAAAAATATTATTCAAGATTCACATAATTATATTCATTCAAAGAAATTAGAATCGAAAGAAAGACCAATTGCATATGCGCACTTATTATTTGGAATTTATAGACTTTCACTGCACTTTTCTGCAATTAAAATCGACAATGTCGCGACTAATCGCTCACGCCATGCCTCATTATCAATGCGTTCGTGCCAAGAGTTCGACTGACTCACCACATGCTTACCATATGTCTTTGTATAGCATTTATGACAGCCCTAAAACTTTATAACCGCTACTGGCGTTTTCGAGTGTTATTGTACATACTTCTAAAGAGATTTTATAGCTTCTTATCTGAAAGGCACTGAAATGGCTGTGATTGTTCTTTGAACCACTGCAAGACTTGGTTGTTAAATAAAAACAAACTTTGAGTAACTTCGTGGCAATATTCTATGATATTATTCGACTCGGTGAACCACTCTAATCTCGAGTCTACTCTGAGTGAATAGTGAATATTTGTTAAAAGTCGTGTCTCCAACTTTTTGATATATCCATTATATATTTATACTAAATTATTAATTCGTGTTGCATTGTGTTTAATTTGTCACGAGTTTCAATTAATTATACTTATCTTTCTAGCATAGTATATTTCTGTGTATTGAGATTGCTTACTATCTCTTTAGCAGATCTCTTGCATATTTAGAGCGGTCATTACGCCTAAAATAATCAGTGACAAGTTGTCACAGGCAGACAACACATTTGTCAATTAGTTTCATCCATAAACAATTCATCATATTAATAGAACTATAAAGAAATTGAAATTTAATGATATCGAAAATGAATTTGGTTATGACTAGGCATGACAGCAAACTCAGAAGAACAAAGATATATAATATAGAGAACTAAATTTTCTTCATTTTTTATACCCTGAACAGGGTATATTAAGTTTGTCACGAAGTTTGTAACACCCAGAAGGAAGTATGTTTAACTGAGTCGATTTAGCCATGTCCGTCTGTCTGTCTGTCTGTCGGTATATATACGAACTAGTGGTTCAGTTTTTAAGATATCATTTTGAAATTTTGCAGATGTTATTTTCTCTTCAAGAAGCTGCTCATTTGTCGGAACTGCCGATATCGGACCACTATATCATATAGCTGTCATACAAACTGAACGATCGGAATCAATGGCTTGTATGGAAAACTTCCGCATTTGACGTGGTATCTTCACAAAATTTGGTGCGAGTTATTGCTCATAGAAATAATTTAATCTCCGAAAAAATTGTTCAGATCGGTTCACTATAGCATATAGCTGCCATACAAACCGAACGATCGGAATCAATAACGTTTTTAACGTTTTTTCTTGTTTCTTATTGAGTTTCCAATGCAAATAACAGTTTTCATAAATATAACCACCAAAAAAATTAAGTTTTCCTTATCAAAGAGTTCAACTGGTATTTTCAAACATCAATGTCTCCAAAATGTTTTTTCGAAAATACTGTTCCAAGCAACTCACTCCCCATTCACTCTAATACATGTGCATATTTATTTCGATCCCCTGTCGCTATTCCGTCATTTTCCGAATGTGTTAAGTGTACTTTAAATACTTCTGTTGATAATCAGCACGTGTTCATATCGCTTATTACCTTAATTGACATATCGACGAATGCATCCCTGCCACTGTTAATGGACTCGCAAACACGTACATACTTATATATAAAGCGGTTATATATGGTATATTAATCTGGCCAGTCATGCTTGAGTAATTTTCACAGCTGATTTGCACTTAAATCGCTGCGTGATTTTCAATCAATGCGGAAAATCGATATCAAATAAGCTATAATGAAGTATGGGGGAATACCCTGGAGAGGGGTAAATCGAATAGCAATTTTTGGCTCAAAATTACTCGTGTTTTACGTATAGAAGAATTAAATAAAAATAAAATAAAATTTTGTTTATGTTCTAAATGAGTTAATATAATATTTTAATGGAATTATTAAATCACCTTTTTAACTGACAGATGAAAATTTAGCAATTTACTCTTATGAAAATTAAAACTGTATCTAAATATTTAACTTTTCTGTGTTCATTGCATGACAAATATAATACCGCAATATGCATTAAATTACTCTAAAGCACTTTAAACAAACAAATAATCTACAACAACAATGCTACCTAATCAGTTTTTGTCTGAAATTTAATTATAACTCTTTGTGTTTATAATACCTAAAAAGCGACGAGAAAGTAATTTAATATTTTCATTTGCTTTTAAAGTAGTATGTACTTATCATACGCAAATACAAACATACAAACTTATATATGTATGTTTCACGAAATGCGCACCAGTCCAAGTGTCACTTAACGCTCCGACGCTTATAAACCATTTAATTCGCATATTTGTTTACATGCACTCACATACGAACATATATTATTGTAAATCACTCTGTATTTAACTGTATTTACGAGTATATGCGTACATAAGTATATATGAACAACTAGAGTGTCAGACAGTCTTCAGATTTTGTGATTACATTCAGGCGGTGGCTAGTCACATTGGTTAACAAACCTCGAAAGCTATTTTTAGCATTCAAATTAAGCCGCAAATATATAAATATCTCAACTATATGTATAAGCAGACATTTTAATCTCATTTTATTTATAGGTGACTATATTTAGAAGTAGAAGGAAAAATAAGTGCAAAAAATCTTAAAAAAAAGCTAAAAAACTAAGCTAAAATTATGAATTTACAAACAAAATCATGTCTAACAGATAATTATAATTAGCTCTATATCATTAGTGTATAGCAGGAAAATATTTTTGATAGCAATTTTTTGCTTTATTCAAAATTTAACTAGTACCATTACTAGTTACTTGGAGACTAGTTAACACTCTAATAATATATGATCTATATTAATTGTATACAGCTTGCTTTGCCCTCAAATTCGAAAGAGCTAAGCAGGATCCAAAATTTTGGTACTAATTTATTAATTAGGCTGCAGTGTAACTAGTGACAAAACTAGTTACTTAGAGACCAGTCGACTCTCATCAATAAAACTCATTATCTACAGAGGTTAACATACATTGTAGAGTATAAAAGAGAGACTAGCGTATAAAATAGCGCATACCTTAGACCAAATCATAAGTAGCTCAACTCAAAGTAACTTCAACAATAAGATTCACGCATACCTCCATGCCTACAACCACATTTGTCAACCGCAGACGCTGTTGTTGTGCATTTTCCGCCTGTCACCGCTGACAATGTGTTAATTAAATTTGACAAACCACATACGCGCCGATCATTTTTCATGCGAAGCGCTAGCTGCGACTGGAAAACAAATAAAGTAGCGAAAGAAGAAGATTCGCACACATGTGTTCATCAGTCAGTACATATGTATGTATGTATGTGTAAGCATGTAAAATACATATGTAGAAGTGTACATAAATCATAAAAAATCTAGTCATCGCAGTGCAAACTTCCTGCCAACGCAAGCGAGTCATTTATATTTGCGAAAGCTCTAGCTTTCTTTGCTAAAAATAGCGCTGAACTAGTCACAAGTAATGTAGCACGCTTGAATTTGAATTCACACGTCGAAGACTACTATTTTCATTTAGAATTCATTAAATTTAGAAATACTGTACTTTTGTTGTTGTTACTTTTCTTGGAAATGTAATTGCGGCATCTGTCACCAACACCCACAGCTGTCAAGCCAACTGCCGGCTCTGTGCCAATTGCAAATGAAGTCAGCTGCTTTGTCGACGACTATCCCGCGAGTTGCTCTATCTTCGGTATGACGTTTGGCAAGGTGTTGACTGTCTATAGCGCAAATCTCTGCGACCGTGAAATTGTCGGCGCCGCAACACTCGTTCACACTCGTGTCAGATGCGGTTAGTAATTACTTACAGGAAACACAAATTAGTTACTGATTTTTATGGGTACTTAAATTGATATTTTTTTATAATTTTAATTATGTCATTTATGTAATTTAATTAACTTCCTACTAACAGTTTTTACTATGCTAATTTTTTAATTAATGATTAAATAACTAATTGCTTAATTAATGCTTAATTAAGTCTATATAGAAACTAGGCAAAAATATACTTTGCCATTCAATCTGAAATACTAATTTCTGTTTTGTATTTTGCATTTCACTTTCTACCATTTCTAGTAAACACAAAAAGAATGACTTTATTTAGTCATAACTGTAAATGTCTTAATTATTTGATTGACACTGCAGCAGCTGCATAATTTATCTACTCATAAACCTCTCTATATGTATATGACATTTTTGTACATGCTGACCACACTAAATTACTTGCTCTGCTCAAAATATATTTTTTTTCGATTTATGCGAAATATTCTAGCATTTGCTGTGTGCTGTTAAATACTACACGCGCTGTCTAACCGCTAGTCAAGTGGCCGAAGTATAATATATATAGTATAAATAATTTGTTTTTAAGTTCTTTAACTAAAATTTTTGCTTTTAAAAAATATACCGTATAATATTAATCATTTTCACTTTTCTTTAATGTGCATAATCGTTGAAAAAAAAGTTTTTTTTAAATTTTGCAAATTTTCTAAATTTTTCGTACAACAACAACAATAAAATTCAAATATATGTTTACCTTTTGGACACTAATTGCTTGCTTTGCTTCAGAAAACAGCGTTAAACATAAATTCAAACGCTTTGTTGTTGTTGCACACGAGCAAATCGCGTGAAATACAAACTCATTCATCAAATTTGTAATTTATTAACCATTAATTAAGTTATGAGCATGGCGCGCTGACTGCGTTGTTTAATTGAGGGGAAAACAAATTGAAATCTAAAATGTGTGGAAAATGAAATGAAATCAAATAAAATTGAAATTGAAATTTATTATTGGATAGGCCTTTTCTCATTTTCGGTTGTAGGGTGAAGAAGAGGGTGACAGGTAGTGTCAAGAAAAGCTCTATACCCAAGTTCTATATAAATTAAAAATAACTAAATTAATTATAATTAGACGAACATTAAAAAAACTTAATTATCATATACTTTGTAATAGATTGAACTTATAGATCAATCACTTTAAGGGGTTAGGGGTAGTCGAGACACGAAAAAATGAGAATTTTCAAATTTTTTTTTTGCTATTAAATCATGTTATTTTATGAAAGTAATACTATGGGATTATTATACAATGTTTTGACTTAAAGTCACGAAAATTTAAATAAAAAATTATAATTTCCAAAGTTATAGTTGTCTGTGTTGACCCAGATTCAAAAAAAGTTCCTTGCGGTGACAATCATAAGTTCTTGGAGATACATCTAAAATCAATCGGATAAAAAAAATTAGTTTTATAAATAGATAATCCTGGGCCTGATCCAAAGCTTTTTTTTCAAACATTAACTAAATGGCGGCCTCAGGAATTTTTTTTTAGCTTTTCGGGAAAAAATCAATTATTGGTCTTAAAAAATCTAAATTTTTGAAAAAAAATCCTTCGGATCAGGCCTGAGTTTATTATGTATTCTAAAAGCTGTATGAATTTCATTGAAATCTACTGAACGGTTATCGAGTTACAGTTGTCACCAGTTCAAAAAACATAGTTTTAAGATAAACGCATTTAAAGTTTGACACCAGTGTGTTGGAGTGCCTAAGCGCTCTTTGTTATTTGTCGAATAACTCGAAAAGTAGTTATCGGATCAACCTCAAATTTTCAGAGAATTTTTTTAAGATTTTACTCTTAACGAAAATGCAAAAAACAATGATTTTTTTTTAATCCTGACTACCCCTAACCACTTAAGACTCTTATCATGATGATGAAATCAAAAGAAAAACCCAAATTTAAGTAATGATTTCGTTTGGGGTTCCTTTATTAAAGAATTTATCAGATATACTATATAATCACCTTTAACTAAATACATAGCCAACTTCTTTCGAGTTTCATTTGAACATAAATACTTTAATTCGACGAAAGCGTACTATATCTGAGCCGATTGGGCAGTTCCTTAGCCTAAGGTAAACACACTAAAGTGGCAATTGAAAAAACGTCTATATTTGAATTACTTTTAGAGGAGTGTATGACTAAATATAGCAGTAGTTATAAATAATCTGTTAGATAGTGCAGTACATACTTCAGTACTTTTCCGTTATCTGTACTTTCACTATTCAAGTAGTTTATGTAAGTCCAAAGCAGACTATGAAAGCTTACTGGGATTAAAGCTACTTTGAAAGAGGGTACTGACTCAGATCTAGAGTACATTTAAGTTTTTATTACAGTATAGTATTTTGTTATAATTTTTTATAAGTTTGATAGAACACACACAAATAGATAACAAAAATAGTAAATAGACTTGAAAAGCCAACTAGAACTACCGGGTTTATCGAATATATGTAAATAATATATTGATATACATATGTATATCATTAAAGGAGCACTTAAATGAAGGCATTAAACTAAAACTAACAAATCAAAAATAGTTTGCAACCGCCTGCGTAGATGTTTGTCCGAAAATAAAACAAAACGAACTAAAAATACTTGCGCTTCAGCGATCGATAACAAGTATAACCAGAAAGATCAAAACATCAGCGGCAGGGGTTGCCAATTCACGTGGCATTTCACTCGTCTTCTGGCAGCCTGACAAGTATTCGAGCAATGAATGAACGGCAATGGTGAGCATAGACACGCGTGTGACGACAAAACGAGCGAACTATTTAGAAGAAAAGTGAAAAGAGAGCGACAGCATAGAGCAATAAAATTCGAAATGCGTACGCATGTAAACAGTATAAAAATGTAATAGACAACAATGAAATGAATAAGCTGCTAATAAAACATTCAATGAAAATCGAAAATGGAAATAGAAATATTAAATAAATAGAGTTCGCAGAAGAATGCCATAAAGCACGTCACTCATGCTGAGCCATCTGCGCTGGAAGCGCTTATCGCTGACAACCAGCGCGGGTTAATAAACTTTTTTGCTCAATGCTAAGTATAGTACGTACGTACATACGTACGTAATTTACGAAGATAGCGGTTGTAATTTAAATTACTATTTTTAAACAAATAAATTAGTTGTTTGCCATTATTTATTGATATTTGTCATGTACTTGAACTGCACTTTAGTGGAAAGCCACTCGCCGCCAAGATTTGCATGCGTTTCGATTGCCTGATGCAATGTGGCAACCTGCTGAAGTATTGTTTACATGCAATGTGAAATTATGACTTCGACATAGACATGAAACTTATATAGCATTCAGCGGGTTATTTTTGTGTATGCCATCCATTTTCATAATAAAATTTATAAACCTTAGTTAAATGAAATGTTTATGGCGAATTGGTTTGAATTGTTTCAATAGAATTTATGGGAGTGAATATAAATTTTGGTTAGTGAATACATAAATACATTTTATGATTTTTTTTTTAAATATTTTTTGGAGTAAAAATGCTTCTATTATAAACTGTCGACATTTTTTCATCTATCTTCTGCAGAAACGAACACTCTATAGTGGTTGAATATTCGTAAACTTGTTGCTTCCATGTCAGATTCGTGATTTTTTCAATGCTGCCATCAGAAATAGAACATTTTAACTACCACTAGACAGTTTTTATGCCGAAAATGTTCTGAACCATCTTTCCAACACTTACACTTTCCAACACTCGAGAGGCTTCTGGTTATTAATGACTGTTCTTTTAATGAAAAAGTAAATAGAAATGAAGTCTGGTCTATCAATTTTGCACTTACGATTGTCACATTCAACGAATGATTATCAATACGTCATCGAAAATACGATATTTCGGCTCATTCTTCAAAGACACATATTGACACAGTTACACCATTGACACAATTAGGAATTGTGTAGCTTCGGCACCCACCACTTTTATTGAGTGACAATGTACCTCCACCGATTGAAATGTAAGCGAAGGTGATTAAAAGTAACGATAAAGTAAATTAAACTCCCTAAACAGAACTTCGCAAAAAAAAATTCCACGATTGCGTTCTTAATTAAAAAAGACACCTTAATTTCTAGCATTGATGACGACACCTCATCCTCGTGAAACTGATTACAATTAAGTCCGCTTCGCATCGCGTGAGCAGCTCACGTTTGCCAGCGTGTCAGATAATCTTAGCAGTTCAAATTTAAATGCTAGCTTACGAACAGATATTTAAGTGAATGCACACACACGCTCCTGAGACACGCGAAAGCGGAAGATAGTCAATTGATAATAGCTTTCGGGCTTTGGCAACACGAGTGTCTGAGTGCCGTCAAGATACAAACGTCATCGTGTCACTGCTAGTCACCTATTGTTAGTCACTTGAGCCGCGAATTCCATGCAATTTAGCTTGGAAGCTTTCCAGCAGCTTTGAGACTTGAAAAAAAATTTAAAGCGCGGAAGGCAAATTAATGAGCGCTAAGCGTTTCTAACTCACGTAGATGTTATAGAACTGCCAATAAAATATGAACTGTTATTTAAGCAATAGAGGCGTGTAAGCGCTTATGCATAAGTAAAAAAGTATAGCCAAGTAACATGCGAGAATTAATTTATAGTTGCTGTAGCATGCCTTAATACCCTGCAAGTCGGCACATTTTCCCACCAACCGCCAGAATTTGATTGATGGCGACGCAAATGACACTTGAACTGGCACAGTGTCTGTTGCGGTAGACAGACGCGGTCAATGTCAATGAGCTTGGCCACGCATTTTTGATTCATTTGTGTATTGTGTGCGGCGCTACAATATTTGCCTACCCCAATGCGACTCAATAAATTCAAATACAAATTCTCAACACCCAGCACCTTCTAAGGGCTTCATAGGCAAACAACAAAATGCAAAAAGTATAAAATAAATGAAATATTTAATAGACAGCCATACACGCAACTGACGCCAGCAACGCCAGTGAACATTAGCTCTTCAGAGTGTTGTCAGTCGCAAGTCTCGTGCCGCGGCATAATTGCTGTTACACTTTAGACACAAACACTCAACTTGATATAGTGGCTAATTTTCAGTGGCTCACACTCACTCGCAGCGCACTTTGCGCTCGTTGGCGCCGACGTGTAAAGCTTCAACTAAGCGTTTTATCAACTCACTCATCGCTTGTTCTCATGAATTTATATTTTTCGTCGCAAATTATGACTGAATGCGTTTGCTCCCATAATTTTTGCGCTCAAACGCTCGGTGGTGCTCACACCGTTGTTGAGTTGAGCGGTTGCTTGTTGTGCGCTTTTAGGCGGCACGTGCCATATTTATAAACTTATTGCCTACTTTTAGGCACGAGACTTCACGAGTGCCTTTTATTTGCTTGTCTATTGGCATGCGAGCACTCTACAATCGGCAGCGCTTCAATTATAGTTTTTTTGTGAAAGATTATAAGTATTTTATTTTATGAAAATTTCGCACTGAGAAACACTGACTGTATGGAGAATAGTTCATGCAAAACATTTTTAAAGGTTTCTCTCATGAACTCTTTGACTCATAACTTTAGTCAGTGTATCTCTCCAGCTTTGTAACGCATCAATTTAGTATACAAATCAAATTCATCAAATTCAGTCAATCAAAATGAAATTCAAATTTTATTTTAATATTAATCATAAGCCACCTTAGACAGCAGGGCGTATGAGTAATTAATCGTGGAAGATTTTCGATTTTATTTTTTGCAAAATATTTTCTTTGATCCTATGCATTGGAGGCTTGCTTATTCTGTAGACATATTTGAAACATATCAATCGAGCACTGAACATTCATGATCCGATTCAAAAGCCCTTGCCAAAAGCATGTGCAACGTTCAGCTGACAGCAGCTTACATACATATATTTTGTATTGAAGTTCGCATTGTTATTGAAATATTTATTTAAAAATGCCTGCCTTTATTGTGCCAAAAGGCGACCTTGAAAACTCAATATCTTTTGAGGAAATCACATCATTGCTGCAATAATTACTGCGCGAAGTGTGGGTAAAAAGTTCATGTTCACTTTTTATATGGACGCCTGCCTTCTATGTTTGTGTGTGTGTGTGTATCTGTGCGATCGCTTTTTGCTCATATTATTGTTTGTTTTCTTTGCTGTTTGTTTATCGTTTTTCGCCGTTTTTTTTTTTTACTTGCACATCACACAGCTCATACACTTTTCCACAATAATACACACTTCCAGAATTTTTCGTTCGTCTTGTACTCGTACAAATCATATGCCAATTAAATCGAATTTGAGCAGCAAAAGCTGGCAAAGCTACGACTATTTGCGCTGGAATGCTAATTGCAAAATCCAATAAGAATTATGTCAATAAACACGATCGAAATGAGTGATGGATTCAGAAAATTTACTGCTGCTGTGTTTAGTCAAAATTCGAAGCTGCGTATTTGTATTTACACACGAGCAGAGATACATGCGAGTATGTATATGTGTGCTAGAAAGTGTTTGAATAATACTTGAAGCCATGTAAATAGCTGCTTATTCGCATTTGCGAAGTAAATATTGTCGACATTGTTGCGCTAGTATACACAACTATATTTATGTTTATTCTCGCTTTTTATGGAGAAAAATTTCAAGAAATATTTTGAAAATGTTTCGTAGAACAACAATTTCTTTTTTCTCAGAAAACTTCTGCGAAAATTCTAGAAATCTCCCACAGAAGAGCATCTGAGTCTGAATGAAAAATTTTCAAACTTCGTAGCCTTAGCGCCACTCAACTCCAATTTCCATGTCATTTTAGAAGCAGCTAACAATCGACTTTGTACTTGCAATTGACGCGACTGCGCGGAAAAGATTCATTTTGCTAGAATAAAAATAAAGTTGAAAATAATTTGCATATGTCCATACAAGGTGTGTGACAAGCTAAGCAATTATGCACCAATTTGAGAGCGAATGAGTAACGTGTTAAATGCAATGCGATTAAGACGGTTGGAAGTTGTAGAAACAACAAAAAATTCAACACGATCAAGCGTAGCATAAGTGCTGGAGTTAATTGCCCTGTGAAGGACGATTCAAACATCGAGAACAAAATAATAGAAAGAGAAGAGAATTTTTAAAAGTTTTCTGTGTACAAAATTATTTTTTTTCAATTCATTAGGACGATCACCAAACATGTCCCAAAATGTATGTGTCTAAGTTGCAAGACTTGGGTAGAAATACGTCTGCCGTTGTCTCTTCACATTAAATCAGTCTCCTTTATCACTTCATAGAACAATGACTCTTATCTTATTATTATCTTTTTTCTTTATAATTATTATCTAATCCCGAAAACATTTTAAAATTGCCGATTGTCACATTAGCAATAGTATCAATTAAAAAAATGGATCCCTAATTTAATAAACATTTTTTTTTTATTTCCAGGTTTAATACCAATTAATCTCAAATCCTACCAAATCAACTCACAACCAGAAAACACTTAAATCGCATACTACTTTTATAACAAATCACTTGGCGCCTCGCAACATTCAATGCAAACCGCTTACTGCGCTTAATAATAAGAAATCTCCGCTCACATATTTATCAAACGAACATGCACATAGCCAGCGGCGTGCTGCAAGAATCAGAACAGCTTGACTTAACACTGTTAGCAAAAGAAAAACGACCAGCTAAAACTTCAAAAATGATCGCTGACACACAACCGGAGGTGAGTAGCGCGAAGCCCAGTGTGCGCTTTGGCATCTCGCGCAGTCAGGAAGAGGAGTCTAAGCCCACACTTTTGGAGGTGGAAACGCCAACGCACTTCGGACGCATTTCACCACTGCTCTCCACCAATCTGCGCAGTTATGGTGCCGGCGTACCTGACATGTCTGGCGCCACCACCAACACCATACCGCGCGCCACCAATTTACGCTTGAAATTCCGCAAAAGTCACACTTGTGGTAGCCTTTTCGCCAATTGTAATTGCAGCAGTCCACCCGCAATGCCGCCAACGATACATGCTGCCGGCAGCAGTGGCAGCAGCGGCAGTACGTCACAAAATTTGAATGCGCAGCACTCCAGTTATGCGGCCGCGCCTTGCATGTTCAACTTTTCGATATCACCCACAAATGCGGACCTCTCCAGCCAAAGCGCCTCCACGCAGCACACATCGAGCGGCTTCTATTCGCTCTCCACGCAAACATCGTCCGCTACATCGGCACAACTGTCGCGCGATGAGAGCATGAACGTCAGCTTCGACTGGTGCGGCAGCCATGGGGGCGAGGGACGTTCGAACAGTCTCGACAGCGGTGTTAGTGCTAGCGGTGGGCAGTCAGCAACACTGCCGCTTCGCAAGCACAGTCCAGTCAGCTTTCGACTCGCAAGCGTTACGGAGAACGAGCACGCTACAGCAGAGCAAACGCGCACCGCCACAGCAAAGTCATTACAAGTGCCGGGCACTGCTACACTTACAGACGCCGCCGTAGTTGCGCCGGTAGTGACCGCGGCGATCTCGCCAACCATAACGCGTAAAAACGAACGCAAAGCCAAACGGTTCTTTCAGTCCTATTCGCATCCGGACACGGATTACATCTTCACCGATGAGAATAAGAAACCGTCGCGTGAATCGCTCATACAGATACATGTGCAACACCAGCAAGAGCCGGTCATAAAGACACGTGACGGCAAATTGGAATTCAAACAACCCAAACGTTCGTCCTCACCAAATATCGGTCAGTACCAGGTGTTGGACGTAGCGGTGCATCCTGACATCCTTGTGAAAGTTTCACCGAAACACTCGCCAGTACCGGGAGCGCACTACCAAGCGCCATCACCACAAGGTACACCGCGTTCGGCTCAACAGCGACGTCGGTTACTGCAACGGTCACACGAAATCGACTCTGGTGGTTCGACATCGGAGTCCGAGAAGAACTTTGAGACGCAACCTTTGAGCAATGCGAAAGATTTAAAATTGCAATTCGGCAAGGAAAACTCCACACAAGTGACGGAGAAGTTGCAGAGTCCAATCAAGTCCAGAGCGCTGGTTGAGGATGCCAGTTTCGATGCAGCGCAGAAATATTTTGCGGAGAGTGGTATTCTAGGACCGATCAACACAGCCAGTCCGCTGATCAGGAAGACTTCAAAAATTTTGCAGGATGCAAATGTGCATGAGCAGGTGAGTCTGAAGTGAACTGTGAGAAACAAGTGCTAACTTAGCTAATCTAACTTAACTGAAGTGAAAATATAAAACAATGTTTTTTGAAAATTAAAGTTTAAGAAACTGTGTAGCTCATATTTTGGTATTTCTTTATTGAATAAACTTTTTTTGAAATTATAAAAATAAATTATGTAAACATCAAAAGCAGTTTTTTGCAACTTTGTGTTTCTTCAACTACAATTTTCATAGCGTGAGTTCTTGTTGAATTGTAAAAAAGGAAATCCAAATGCTCAAATTATTGATTAACAATCGCACATAAAATTGTAACCCTTCGCCGTTAATTGTTTATTACCACAACACTTTTACAAACGGCAATAAAAAACATATCATTTTCATTAATATTTATTGTCTTCTCTGTTTCTGTCCGCACTCGTTCACTGCTGAATTACTCAAATGGCCGGGAATGCGCGACCATTCATAGATTCGTAAAACGTCGATGATATTGCGTGCCAACGGCGGCATTAACAGCGCCAATAACGCGAACATAAGCAACGGCAACAGCAACAGCAACAACAGCGGCACATCTGCGACCACGACAACGCCAGCAACAGCGACGCCAAAGCTACACTCACCAACGTCACCGAAATCGAAAGCACTGCTATTGGCGCCCTCCTTGGCGGTGGTGCCCGTGGAGAAACCCAAAATCCACACAATCGATGAGAACAGCTACAGCAAGCATAATAACTCTAACACACAGTATAATGTCTACAGCATGGAGCGCCCCACACCATTAACCTATGCCAACAACAACAACAACAGTAGCAGCAACAGCAAAAACACTAACGGCATTAGTACCCCACAATCACCGCACACCATGGCGACCACTTGTGGCTTCAGCCCCAATGTGACGACAAAGAGTTGCCACGTCACCGACGATCGCGATGCCCAAATCAAGAGTATGCAAGGCGAAATCGTCTCACTGAAAGATGTCATAAAGGCACGCGATGCAGAAATCGCCAAACTTCGCAGGGAAATACATAAATTGAAGGTGAGTACATGGGTTTGTGGAGGTCTGAATATAGACTCTTACTAGGTTATGTTCTACGTCATTCAAATGTCTGTAGCGTAGATTATATAAAGTGGAGAAATAGATCACATTAGGAAAGGCGAGTTCTTGCTTGCTTTCTCCTTTTTGTGGCAAAATTATTACATAGATTTTTAAGATTCAAAAACAGCTTTCAACTTATAGATAAGCGATGGTCCTAGTTATACTGTAACAGATTCTTAATTGTTCTCCCATGAGCTTATTATTACAACCTCAACTCGAATTTTTTTTTAAACCTACATATAGAAATATCTTATTGAGGATCTTTAGTGTTTTTAATGAGATAGAACCTTCCCCATTAGAGCATATTCGTGAATAGATGGTTATCTCTGTCTGGTGATCGCTTGATATGTTACCAGCAAAAAACTGATTCCAGAATTTTAAAGATCTATCTCTCTAGCGATCCCTACTATATTGTAGAATATAGAAGATGCTTGGAGTTAATGGTACTAGTACAATAGGGTCTGTGCAACCGGAAGGGACCCGGATTTTTATCCAAACACAAACTGTCAACTCGGCAGTATTCTTCAAATTTACTTGGGGAATAATTAATCGAGGAGCAACATGGACAGGAAAAACGCATGAAGTGTCATGTTGCTGAGTATGTCGCAAACTTTGCCTTCCCATCTCTGTCATTAGTATGACGTCCCTTTTCTATTCCTATGCAGCTTAATGTCCATAAACCGAGTTAAATATATCGAAATTAGTATAGTCTAGACTCTAGACAAACTTGTGCTGTATAATTACCCACTAAAATAATAACAAATATAACAAACAAATTAGCTGAGAAGATTTACTACTAGCACAGCAGAATCAAGTTTTCCAATCGAAACCAACAGTAAGCGGTTCGGACCACATACTTCAAGTAATTAATTAAACACAAAACCAAATAAATACGAGAATATTATTTATTATAAACATAAAAAAGAACTAACGCTGATGAGTGTAATAATTACAAGTGTCACTTACATATTTATACTGTCAAATTTTGAATTTGAAAACAGCGAAGTGGTGATTATAAAACAATTTAATTGAAGTGTTTCCAAAAAAACTTGATAAACACAACAACAAGAATACCAAAATAATTTACATATATTTTATTAGCTCATCACTAGAGCAGCGACTCGTTATGTACATATGTACATACATAACAACAATAAATAATTGAATCTGTTTTATGCCCATACGTAAGCGTTTGCTAGTTGTTGTTGCTGCAGCAAGTCACAAGCAGCCAATTTGCAATGAGCGCTCGCGCTCGCGACTCGCTACACGCTCAGTGTAAACACAATTTTATAACTACTTCAGCAATTACTGGGTACTTATGTTGTTGTTGTAATCTTTTTTGTGTCTTTTTTTTTCAACCGATCTTCAGCATTATTAGCATTGCCAACATCGCGCACAGCATGTAAACATATAACACACTCATCTATTTCACGATTTAGCTGGCGCTTGAGGCTAACGTCTCACCCAGTGAGGCAGCAGCATACCGACTTTATGCTGATTTAATCGCCGCAACGCCGTAGCGCCTCAGTGTCTCAGTAAATCAAGCACATCTGTTTTTGCGCCGATTTCGATCGGTCGTGTGATGTGAGTCCGGCGTTTTTTTGTTCAAGCAAGTTTTTGCTGTTAGTTTTCAATAATTTTTTAGCATGTGAGTCAATATTCTTTGCTTTTTTGAACATATTAGAAATATGGGTCATGTAGGCCATGTTGGAGTCACACTTAGGCTCACACTTTTGGTTATCCAATTATATTTTCATCGATCTTATCTGCACGTTAGTTTACAGAACTCACTAAACTAATGACCCTTCTGTTTCTACCTTCGTCCATCGAATAATTTTTCAGTAGGGAATAGACAATCATAACTCAAGAAAAATATTTATTAAACTATACGACAAAATCGACTTTTTTTCTGGGTATTGGACCCAACAATTTTTTCCCAGGAGATTGGGTCATAAGTAAAAAAAATATGGTCTCTCCTCGTCCTTTTATCTAACTTCGAATCTAAATATTTCGAACTGAGAACACATTTTTTTTACTTATAACACAATCTCCCGGAAAAACTTAATTCGGTCCAATACCCAGTCGAGTGTTTTACAATGTTATGAGTTTCTTAAAATATAAATAAATATAAATTCAGTAATGGAATTAATGACTGATATTTAAGTACCACATTATTATTAGTTTTATATAAATATAATAGATAATACAAATAATTAACCCAATAAGAATGAGGCCGACCACTTCGTCATAAAAAAAATATTGTATTTACATTCATATAACAACAAAACCATAAATTCAATACCAACCCTTTACTTTTCCTTTTACCTTGCACCTTTTCTCTAGATAAAGAAAGCTGCACCCACAAAATAAATGCTAAACTCTCTTTTACTCACACTCATAGCTTTTGAACCAAATATAACAAATTTCAATTGTTTGATTTAGTGTTAAAAATAAATACAATAAAATCGCACGCTTTTCACTTCAGTGTTTTCGTAATAAAAAAATGTTTGCTTGTGCTGCAGGAATTCGCCAAAACTTAACAAATTGTTTTCAGTGTAAAGAGAAATTAGACAGTCAACTTTTCAAAAAGGTACTGTTATTAAATATGAAGTGTATAATCTTAGTCACATATAAAAAACACATGAGAGTTTGAGCAATAAGTTATCTTAATGGCATTCTAATAAAACTAACCCTCGAAGTGTCACTAGCCACCGTACAATTGAGGATGGCTGTGAAAGCAGAACGTGTCTTTAAGTCAATATTCATGCTGACGATAAGACAGTAAGACCACAAAAATTGTATCAACTGCTATATAGTAAAATACGTGATTTAGATAGAGCTTAATTTAGATGAAACAGCCTTTTTAAAGGCTACAGAGCTAGTGACATAGAAAATTAGCGCGATGAGATGAGGATAGCATTACAGCAATATTTTTCAGTGTAATTCTTGGAAGGTTCGGAAGATTCATAAACTGGTACTTTCTCTGGCCAGCTGGCTGTTTTGTGGTAAATCCTTAGGATTTCTTGCTCTAAAGTGAATGATATATTATATACTCTGATATTTTATATATATAAATATTTATCTGAAATAATTATCATGACAAGCTAAGCACTAGAGCGCGCCTAATAAATCATTGCAAATATGGCAGCAAAAAAACTTAGCTGGATAACACACGACTGTTGGAGTTATGCTGATATGAACGACAGAATCGACAAGCATTAAAATATACATATCTTTTAATACTTTTAATAACAGTTGTATACTTTTGCATGTGGCATCTGCTTGAAGTTCGCAATCTAAATTTATGTGGCACAGACTCAGTTCCTTATCTGGGTTAAAATAATAAACATATTCAGATACAACGCCTAATTAGTCGTTTAAAATGGCATATGTACGCTTAGTCATACGCAATTACATGCAAATATTTATGCGCAACTTTGAGGCGGAAACACAAATAGACGATACTTATTTACAAATATTTCTGGTGCCGTCAACTTTGAGGGAGTGTTTTCGAGTTGTTTACAATAATTTACTATTTTGACATAATTTCTGCAGCGTTTTTTTGCCAGTTTTCTTCGGGGCTAAGGTTAATTATGTGCGAATATGACTAATTTTAGAAATACTATGAGACTATTCTGTAAACAATACTGGAGACTAGCTTTCTAACTCGGTAGATACATATTCATCGAGCTGCGTCATCGCTAGACAATTTCGAAATTCCTAAATAATAGAGTACAATAATAATAACAAAAGTCTCTTATTATGCAAAATATGTTTTCTACTTACAAATGTCTCTACAAATAATTTCGAAAATATTATTGTAAACTTAGCAAAAAGATTCTAGAAATATTTAAACTACCGCAAAAAGTATAACAAATATTTTGATAGTCCGTGCGACGCAAATGTCATAAGATATAGAACAGATTTATCATATTTGCAAATTCTTAACACTTTACAACTAACTGCCCAAACAAACAGTAGTATGTACATATGTATGTGATGCATAGCGCGCGGTGGGTGCAAATTATCAATGCAAATATGATACGAAATGCACACACACACGCACACAGAAATAAAGTAGGATTTGAAGTGGTAAACAGCGAGTGGCGCTGGCTTAGCGACAATGCAAAGGGAAAATGTAAATTTGCTGGCTGACATTTGCACTGACACATTGACACTGCCGCCGAATGATTTGAATATGTATTGTCATTGTTGTAGCTGCCACTGACGTCAAATGCAACACTGTTTACTGTCACACACAAACACATACATCAACAATTGTTTGTAAGCGCTGACGAGTTATGTAAAGGCAAATTATCCTACATAACAATATACTTGCCGCTGCTATACAAAGCACCTTTGTCGGAATCATTCATGAGCGTTCTTATCATCTGCATTGCTAAGCGCTCAGACTTCACAGCAAGCAAGCAAGTCGCTGATGTTGCCCTTATGTTGCCGTCGTCTGCGTTCACTTTACTATTTCTGCGCTGCCTCCATTATTTGTAAATTTCTAAATTTGTTATCAGAGCATCGGCGTTGTTTGTGTTTTGTTTGTCGCTTGTTTAAATGTAAACTATTCAATTTAGTTTTTACGGTGCGCAAAGCGCGATGCATTGGAGACCATCAACTAACGTTTAGAGAGAGCAATATCAATTACTTAGGCTGTTGCATCGCTTGCACTTTCGCTGCATTCACTTGGCTGCTCTATAAATAAAACGGATTTGTAATAAGAAGAAGTATGAATTAAATTTAAACTAGTTGAGAGCAATGAAAGTAATTGATAGCTGACAACATAATAGATCATAGGCTCTGAGAGAGTTTTCTAAAATTTATTTAACTATACTTGTTCCTTTTCACGCCATGAGATTCTCACTAACGATAGATACTGATGAGTCATATCTAAGTCAACAGTCAACAGGACCTTAACGTTATTCTCTTTTCATTTCTCCAATATTAAAAAAAAAGTGTATTCCTGAACCGTAAAGTTTCCAGATCCTCCAACTGGAATATCCATAACCATTTACAGTCCTATTATATCAATTTCTTCTTTGAAAAACTTCTCTGATTTCATCTTGCTTTGTAAACTACCACTGAACTCCTTCCAAACCATCGGATTTTCAATCCGGGATTAGATCATTAATGGACCGATTTTATTAAAAAAATTCTAGCTGTAGCTGTTCTTTCAGAAATTAAGATGAGGAGATCAAAATCGAAGCCATATATATATATATAACAGAATTGGCATCATTAGTGATAATGACTATGAATTCCCTTAGTGACTTCAGTCAAACTCAAAAGTAAATGAGTTCAAAACAGCTGAGATAACTCACTTACCAACGGATAGATTTCGACCAAAATCAAATTCAAATGCAAATTCAATGATTTCGTAATTAGCGACATCTGTGAACCGCGAAAAACATTATATCAAGTCAATAAGTGAGTTTACTTCGATCGAAAATTATATTATCGATTACTTCAAATTAATATTTTTCGATCGAAAGAGATTCAATGATTAGGGCCCATATTGAACCATATATTTAAAGCCACACAGATTAAATTTCTATTACTTATGTAAACTCAACAGAAGTCGAAAGCATTTTTCTCTTGGCTTTAAAAAGCACTACAAAGTATTATTATTGTTTCTGCAATTATTGTCTTGATAAGATAAAAATAACTATAATTACTGTTAAACCATAGCTTTTTTATAAAAAAAAATTGTTATAAGCAATTTATTCATAAAGAACATGCAACGCGTGATCCATGTGAAGACATTATCGCTTGACAAAGCCAACAAGCGCCAACTAGGCGCACTACGCGTAGTTTCAGTGCCACTGTAATAATTCATTTTGATTTGCTCTGATCGTATTTCTGATTTAACGAAGTGTTAATTTGTTATGTCCGTCGCTGTGATTGAAATCATTGAACATTTATAAATGCAAACATATGCACATACAATTTTGTAGACAGGCGTAGGTACATATATAATCGTAGATATATATATTCACGACATTTCTATATGTATGAGCGAATGGTGTACCATTGAATGTCGGTTTAATTGAATTTATAAATATAGTTGAAGCATTTTGTATACGCGCAATAAAATTGAAACGCGTGATAAACATTGTGGAAGATGACTCTTTGATATTATTACTTTTTAACGAGAGCAATCTGTTATGTGCAAATTTCGCTGACAGATGTCCAAATAATTGAAAATTGTGTGTGTTTAATTTAACACATTTAACCTCAAAGCTTGTTTATTTTGAACCCTATTAATTTTCATTTAATGATAAACAAATAATAAAAATATGAACTACTGTCTAAGAGATTTAAAAAACCATTTTTTTTTGTTCGCAGAGCGTGCTTCAGCAAACGGCCAATCCGCTACCCATAGCCATCGCGGATCTGCCGCCATCGCCCACAACACTCGCGCCCTCGCCCAATAATTTCCTACTCGCCAGTCCGCATCAAATCTGCACAGTCTGCAAGAAGCAGTTCGAGGCAGACGGCAATTCGAATCCGCGCATTGGACAACTCACGCCGGAGAATAGCAACTCAGTGGAGTCGAATAGCAGCGATGCAACTAGCGCCGGTAACACTACTGTAGCCTGTGCACTGGCCAATAATGCCAGCAATGGCGTCAACAATCAGCCGGTGGAGATCGCCTTGGATGCGGCTGCCGCACAAACGGCCACCGAGGCGGCGACCACCGCGCTCATCAGCAACGGGCTGAAGGTGCACCAACAGGCGCCAGTGCTCAAGAAACAGGGTGTCTCCGGTGAGAGTTGTGAGACGTCGATGCAGCAATCGATTAACATACCAATACCGAAATTCGAGAAGGATTTCAGGTGCGTAGAGTTTACGCAATTCTCAATTAAAAATATATTTTCAACTTGTTTTATGCCTTTGCAGCTCCAAACAACTCATCAAAGACGCCATTATGGATAATGATTTCCTTAAGAACATCGATGCATCTCAAGTGCGCGAATTGGTGGAATCCATGTATCCACTCTCGATCGCTAAGGGTGAATTTGTGGTGCGCGAGGGTGAGGTAGGCGCACATCTCTACGTTTCGGCCGAAGGTGAATTCGAGGTGGTCAAAGGTGGCATTGTATTGAGTGTTATGGGTCCCGGCAAAGCCTTCGGCGAGCTTGCCATTCTCTATAATTGCACGCGCACTGCATCCATACGCGTCTTGTCGGACTCACGCGTCTGGGTGCTCGATCGGCGGGTCTTCCAACAGATCATGATGCGCACTGGCATACAACGCATTGAAAACAGTGTGAATTTCCTGAAGTCAGTGCCACTACTAAAGAATCTCAGCATGGAAGTATTGGCGAAGATCGCCGATGTGCTGGAAGTGGTGAGTTACACTAGTATATAAAAATATTTTAGTAGAAATAGATATATTTCTGAAAGATCTTTAAGATGTTTTAGCGATTGAAGATAATTTTCGAATTCGAAAATTCTAATACGCCATTTCAGTGCATTTTTGATCTGCTTTGAGCTTTTCCAACATTTTATATTGAATTCAACTTTGCAGGAAACACATGTTTTCAACTATCTATCGGATTATCCTCTAGCTTGCTTTGAAATCCTTGACATTTCTGATGAAAAATTGATTTGATTTTTTTAGTTTGACTTGTGCGAATGTCCTTTCGATTAGTTTTCATTGAACAAAAAAAATTTTTGTTTGTTTAAATTTCAAAATTATATTAAATGTTGGCGATTTTTGTGGTCCAGCGGTTGAAATTATATTAAATTTTTAAATCAAATAAAAATATATTTTTTCGGAAAAAGTCCTTCAATCACTAGAAATGCATAAGAAAAATGTATTCATTAAAACAAAATTTTATAAAATCCGAATTATGACTTATATAAGCTACAGTACTCAGATCTTATACAAGAAAAGACGCAGCAAACGAAAGAAGGAAGATGTGTCGAAGAAACTCGAGCTAATATGGAGATCGAATAAAAGAATCCGCAATAGTGATGTAATTTAAACTTCTTCAAAAGTTCCTTCAAAACATCTTCGCTCTAACATCGAACTTTCTTTCAATTTCAAATATATTGTTTATAAACTTGAATATTCATATGAATTACGCATCTTCAACAGGAATTCTATCCAGCCGGTACTTACATCATACGTCAAGGCGCCAGCGGTGACACTTTCTTCCTCATCTCCCAAGGTAGCGTTAAGGTAACACAAAAACTAACGCCCACCTCGGAGGAGAAGGAGATCCGTACACTGGAACGTGGCGACTACTTTGGTGAGCAGGCTCTCATCAATGAGGATAAACGGACAGCGAACATTATCGCTATGGCGCCGGGCGTTGAGTGTCTGACGTTGGATCGTGACTCTTTCACACAACTAATTGGTGATTTATGCGAGTTGAAGGAGAAGAACTATGGCGATGAGAATCGTGTGCTGGCCATGAAGTATGCTGAGAAGACAAAGGAGATTTTCGGCGCTAATGTTAAGCAAGGTAATTGGAACGAAACTTTACTTAGAAAAGGGTCACAGGTTGCTTTATAAGATTTGGCAAACTTTGTTCAACACAAATGTTCCAAAAATAAATATATTATTCTAACTATATCTTACCACCTTAGAAGTAATCTGTTCAATTTCAGTATTTTATGATCTCAGCCACAAACCCTCTAAATTTCTCAATATTTTCTTTACAGAGTTCCCTGACATGAAGCTCACCGATTTAGAGGTTGTCGCCACACTCGGTATTGGTGGTTTCGGACGTGTTGAGCTTGTCAAAGCCTATCGCGAGAACAGCGTTGATACCTTTGCACTCAAATGCCTGAAGAAGAAGCATATTGTCGATACGAAACAAGAAGAGCATGTCTTCAGCGAACGCACCATTATGCTAACCTGCGATTCACCATTCATTTGTCGTCTGTATCGCACATTCCGTGATGAGAAGTATGTCTACATGCTGCTGGAGGCCTGCATGGGCGGCGAGATTTGGACTATGTTGCGCGATCGCGGCTGCTTCGACGATAACGCGACACAGTTCATCATCGGCTGCGTTTTGCAGGCATTCGAGTATTTGCATGCACGTGGTATTATCTACAGAGATCTCAAGCCAGAGAATCTAATGTTGGACGAGAGAGGTTATGTGAAGTTGGTAAGTGTGGGTGGTCAGTCAATTTAAAGGATTTTACTAACAAAAATTATTTCTGTGTGTGTCAGGTGGACTTTGGTTTTGCCAAATATATTGGCAATAGCAGCAAGACCTGGACATTCTGCGGTACACCAGAGTACGTGGCGCCAGAAATTATTCTCAACAAGGGACACGATCGTGCGGTCGACTATTGGGCTCTGGGTATACTCATACATGAGTTGCTCAATGGCACGTAAGTTTCGCGAGTCTATTTGGTTTTATTATAAATATTTATAATATTTTTCTAATTACAGTCCGCCCTTCACCGCCACTGATCCCATGAAGACGTACAATATCATTCTGAAAGGTATTGATATGATTGACTTCCCGAAGCACATGTCCAGATCGGCTGTTCAGCTGATTAAGAAACTATGCCGCGATGTGCCAGCTGAGCGTTTGGGTTACCAAAAAGGAGGCATACAGAATATCAAAAAGCACAAGTGAGTATGAGTTCCAAAAATTCAGAGAGGATTCTCAAAAGACTATTTAAAGGAAACTTTTCGAAATATGTACTAATTATTTGTCTTCCATATAGATGGTTCCTCGGCTTCGATTGGGACGGTCTCGAACAACAACTGCTTATACCGCCATTTGTGCGCCCCATTGCCCATCCAACGGATACAACTTACTTTGATAAATTCCCCTGTGATCCTGAGGAACCGCTAGATGAATTCTCCGGCTGGGATGCGGATTTCTAAAGGGCTCACTGCAGGCGTTTATGGATCACCAACGAGTGCCTTATAGCAGCGGCGCTGCATATTTGCTCAAGTTATACGTATTGGTCACATTCTTAACGTGAAATTTATCTTAAGTCTTTTTCTTAAAAGCATTTCTTAAACAAAATCGGCTTCTTGGACACAAACAGCGTACTTCATATAGAAATTGTCTAATGTATTAGTAGTAGTAAGCACCTTGCACAGCTATATAGTATATAGTATAGAACTTAGTGATAAAGCAGTAGCTATAATGTAATACACACACACATGCACATATGTGTGCCTAAAATGTAACAGTAAAATTAAAATTTGTTTAGCTTTAATTACTAACACTATTTGAATAATATTTGCTCAAGTATTTTGTATGAAAAATTGCAATGAAATTGTGTGCCTTGTTCTATAAGTAAATGAAATTCAATTAATAGCATAGTCTCCAAAGAATCATAACGGTTTTTATAAGTTTTAACTGTTGCTATTTTTTCATACTCTCACCAAAATTTGTTATATAATATATTTGTCTATACATACTAAATCATAATAAATGTGAGTGTTTACTAAGAGAGTTCAGCTTAAAAGGATCACTGGATGCGTCTTGAAACGCAAGCAGGTATTTAGCTTAAAAAATAACTTTTGTAATGGATTAGATTTTTAATTTTAGAAGCTTAGTTTAAGCATCTTAGCATATAAAAAGCATTATGCAAATATATACGTAAATATATTATGTAGAAATTACAAAAAGTTGTTCTTACTGGGTTGGTTTTGAAAAACTGATATTGGTTGCCGAAGAAATAATGGAAGTGTAACTGATCCATGCCACTTAACTCTTTATTGAAAAGCCTTCAAAGAAATTGAAACATATGCGACCAATTGTAGAATAAGATTACATATTAACTCTTAAAATCCGTAACACTAGAGATATCTTCCGGAAGAGGTCAAACCTTTAAAGATGCTCTCTTATGTTCCATAGAAGTCACAAGTCTCAACTCATTCTTGTTTATTAATATAACTTCTTCCCTATCGTTGTCTCAATACATATATTTTCGTTCTATAAGACAAATACCATGGACAGTCCTCATATGTTCTTCGGGTCTACCCACTTGTCGTAACTTAACTAGAATTCGCACGAACGACAAGTCTATCAGATAGCGTACACTCACGTAACCCACACACATACACGGTTTTCTCGAAGATGTGGGCGAAGTTGCTCATGTCAAATTGTGTGAACTTTTTCACTTTATGAGGACCACAGGGTGGTTCGATAGTGTGAGGGATCTCAGTCCCAGTGGTGTTACAATGGGCCTCCCAAAGGCCTAGCTGCGTCGTTTTACAGCCACTTAACCTAACCTAACCTAACCCACACACATTAACTAATCTCTTTTTTTAACAGAGCATATCATACTGATTTAGGAACTGTAGCCTCAAGAACTAACACTAAGCCAATATTATTTTAAATACTTGTATATTTCCATTATTTATACTAAATCCTGGAACGTTGCCTTCACGAAGTACTGAAAATCATGGACCAAATATCCAAAGGACGTAGTTAAAGCTACTAATTTTCGAAACCTAGAAATTGGAACTAATAATTCGCATTTTTTCGTTATATTATACATATTATTTACAGTTTATTGTGCAATTCTTCAATGATGACATCATTTATTTTCAACAAGAGCTTTATTTCCATTTAATAATAAATGTACGTATTTGCATGGGATTCAAGACTATATTGAATTTGCTCACCGAGTCCTTCTTCTTCGCCGAGAGTGGCGTATGTGACGACTTGTAATACTCAGGTTTCCGTATTTTAGAGCCTTCAGGTTGGAATTTGAAGCGACTCATTTCACTCAAGCCCAAACTGCCGTCCAATGTGGTTTCGCGTATCTCCTCGCCGCCCAGTTGATCGAAAATCGGACGCAAATTAAAAGTAACTGAAGCGGCCTCCGATTTGTCCATGATATGCTCCAAACGTAATAGACGTTCATTTGTGCCGAATGGCTCTAGGGTTAGTAAATGTACATTTTGCGCGACATTGAAGGAAGCCACCTTTGGCACCTTTACATTACTAGCTCTTGAAGCACTGCTGAAGAATTTCCAGAAAGGCAAATGTATTTGTTGCTGCTCGACACGTTCGTAACGCGAAGGTGTGTCCTTTATTTTGCCCAAGATGAGATAGACTTTGCCACGTGCGACCACACCTTGGCCGTAAGCAGTCTCATTCAAAGCTTCGCCAACGCCGAAGGCATCATCACGCAACAGACGACGATGCAACATCAACTCGAGTGCGCCATCCTTCAAACTGCTACCGCCCTGAGCACGATCGTTCAGCAGAGCAATGCGTTTCGTTGAATCCTCAATGGCAATGCGTGAAGTGACTGGGTAATAATTACCAGAGACAGCTTCGGTCAAATTGGGCTTGAAGTATTCACGTTTGTTACGTTCACGACGCAACATTTCGCGGCCATTGGAGTCGGTGTAGAAGACACCATTCGATTTGATGCTGCTGGTGAAGCGTGTGATCACTTCCTTGCCAATATTATCATTAATCGGTATGGGACCGACGAGCCATTCGAACTCGACACGATTCACGCCTTCGTAAATGCGTATCACCTGTGACACCCAGGGATTGAAGCGTTGATGTACCTCTTTCACTTGTGCGCCCTCATAAATGCTGAAGCTCACAGTATTACCAATTAATAATTCAGTGCCATTGGGACGGAAAATGTAAGCACCGGAAGAGCGATTCTTGAACTCGGCATTATTGCCAGCTGCGCCCTTGTAGTAATAGAAGTCCTGACGTATGTTCTCGGTGATACCATTCATTTCAACCTTATTGAGATGACCGGTGCCGTCGAAGGTCAACTTAACGAGCTACAGAGAGATGTAATAGAGAAATTTAATTAAATAACTAGCTTCTAATGAATTGGGAATATGGAATAGTGGACAGCGGACAGCACTGAACAAGTTCTTTATTAATTCTCCATCTTCGTTTACAGTTTTACTTACCGAATTCTTCACAATGATCTCTGCTCTTGGTTGGATATCCTTCGGAGTTGCTTTTAATTTAACCTCTGAATTATTCTCCTCCAACAACTCATTTTGCTCAACTCCTGCTTGATCGTCCACACTTCGTCGATTAACTCGCTTCTTAATGTAAAAGCTGCGCAATTTTTCCACATAAGCTGAGAAAACCAGCTCGTGTGTGGCGTGCTTAGGACGGAAACTGAGAGACTGCACATCACTTGGTATAGGTAGCAAATCAGATTGGACCACGCGACCTTCAAGATAATTTATATAGAAGTAAGAATTTCCATTAATTAGTTCCCAACCGTAATATCTTACCAGTATCATCGGTCACAATGTAAGCCTCATTCTTCACTGGTACACGAACATATTGTGTAGAAGGTCGCGCAAGTGGGTTGAACAATGTGACGACCACTTGATTTGCGCCATCTTTGGTAAAGTCGCAAACACTAATATTCAATTGCAGACAACTGGCGAATTCACCACTTGTGAGGTTGGTTAGTCGCTGCAGTGCCGAGCGAGCGTTCGTTTGCGCAGACTCAATAGCAGCAGCCAGCAAGCGATCGTAATCTTGGGCAACATGTTGTTTCTCAGTGCCGGTGATGGCATCATGATGCTGCATGACGCCCATGGCATGACGTAGCTGGTTCAAATTTTCATCCACATTGGTACCGGTAAGGTTCGCAAGCGTGGTGAGTTGCTTAGTAACCTGTAAGAAGTGATTACCATCACGTTCGAAACGTTTCTGCGTGGGACGTGAACTGTAATAACCGGTCCAGTAGGTGTGCCAATCAGTGGAGTAAGGAAAGAAGTCTTGTGTCTTGGAGGGCCAAGTGAGCGGCTCCTGATGTATGGCTTTTAGATAGCAAGCAGGCGTGGAGTAAAATAGATTCACCTTTGATCCAACGGACTGACGCTGGTTGGCATATCTGCAAGAAGTACACTCTTTTATTATGGAATGTTCAGTTGAAGCTGGATGCCTTAAACTTACTTGATCAACTTATCCATATTCTTGAAATTCATCGCCGCATTCTGATAATTAAAGTCATCGCCCATAGGAATGAGTACATGTGAAGAACGATAGCGTGCCGTCACATTTTGTATGTATTCAATGAATTTGTCAACCTAGAATTTTTACGACGGTTAGTAAAAACTTATTTTAAGCACATTAGAGCTAATATTACCCTTTCTTTCACATTATTATCGTAGCTATTACCATCAATGATGGGCTCATCGGAGCAGAGTGTATCGAAGCAGAAGCCCGGTGGCGCCGAATAATGCTGGTACAACAAGCCGGTGAAGAGTTCAGATCTCTCACCCAAATCTGCGCTAGCTTTCCAGATCATCTCCGCAGTCATATTCTTAATACGCTCACTCTTCTCAATCCAATCCATGCGCGCAAAGAATTGACCATCAAAACCCATCTGAGCAAAAAGTGAAGCCATTTCACGCGAATGACCGAATGGATCGATTTGCCAGCCAACATGAGGACGGCCGCAAGTGCCGAAAATCTGCTGAAGTAGTCTACAAGCGAGTATGAAAACTGCTGTAACTCGTTTGGTTATTGTTTATGTGTGTGGACTTACTTTAAACCAATTGTGAACTGATCCACCACCGACTGATAATGCACAGCCGCTTCATCGTTCATGGACCAAGCGCCACCAGCGAACTCCAAGCGTCCACCATTCACCAGTGTCTTCACCTTTGATTTTATATCGGCACTTTGTTCGTTGTACCATTTAAAGAAGAACGCGGATTCGACATAAATGAAGCTATAATAAAGTATTTAAATTATATTTGATGAAAGTCGTTTTATTGTTAATGTGCCAAATTACCGCCGATTGGAGTCCTTCAGCAGTTCCTGAACAACATTGTCCAGAATATATTGCACGCCCGCTCGTTGTATGTTATTACGCGATCCATAATAGTACTGATCTACAGTCTTTAGCCAGCCAACATCGTCGTGTGAGTGGGGTACCAAATGGACGTTGATCATATTAGACTTGCCCGCTGGACAGTTCTGTTAATAGATGAAGAATTATTGAGAAAATATGATAATAGATAACAACTGAACAGGACAACAGTTAAGGATCTTAGGGAAGACTTGGAAAAACAAAAGCTGGCATAACCACCTAAGTAAAACAAAAGCACGAAGTTGGATTCTTATCAAGAATAATTCACATCCACTCACTATATTGTCATACATTTTACACGATATGTAAAAATGCAATCGTTACTACAAAATGTCTGGAAACGATGTTAGGGTGATCTACTTCGACGGAGTCCGAAACAGGAAAACTCCATGATACATGATTGTTACCAGATCTGAAACAATACCTTGAGACCTTGAGATTCACTATAGTACCTTACTAGGGATATTAGTTTTGTACTGAGGATGTTATTGCGAAATAGCATTCACTTTTGATGCAGGTCCCTTATCAGCAATATTGATTGCACCCAGTAGCTTTTACCGCTATTGAGGCAATAAATTAAATACTTATATCACGATCATCGATAGCATTTGTTGACATCCTTAGTGTTTCCGCAGATTAGCTTTTCGGTGAAGTAAATTCTAATTTGTTCGCAGAAATTTTCGACCTAATAATAAACAATAGTAGCTCTTTATCTAAAAAAGACTCACGTAATCAGCAGCATTTCAAATATCAATATTATTACACTTTAAAATCCCCTTCAAAAACAATTAAAATTTATGAGTCGATAAGATTTTCTCACAGATTGCAACGGTATAGTACCAAAAAATTAATTGGCTAAGTAATAAATTGCCATAGGTAGCCGCATGGTTTAAACACTCGAGATAAAGGTAGTACTTGCTTAAGCCAATTTATTGCCCACAAAATACAAACTGTATGCTATCATCGATGGAAGTGACAAGCCAAAATATTTGAAATTAGTAAATAGCGAATGGAAAAGTTATTCATGAATCATGATGTATTAAAATATTGAGTTTTCTAAACTTGGAAGTCTGTTAAGGGTGGTCTAAAATTAGGGCGACCTTTTGCGATCGAACATAATTTGTGATTGTTTTCAATTAGGATCTTGTAAGAACATAGGTAATAGTTAGTATCATCGTCACTAATTGTAGATGAATCCAGCTGTAGAACTCAAAAATGGCCTACCTATTTCCATTTTAGAGGCGGTCGGAAGCTTGTTAATCAACTCTAAACGAAGAACATTTCTCATGCGTTAAGTCATTAGAGAATTATTTCCTTAAAAATATAATTAATTTACACACAACAATTAATAAGTGGGGCATTTCCACAGCGTTATCTCAAGACCCGCCACTCCCATTTCATCTTACACAAAACATAAAGAACACACAGTGTCATCAACCCACCGCATAGCCGCATGCAGCTTGGACCGACTGCTCTCGCAACAACACAGCGAACACCACAAAAATTGTGGCCAAACCACAAGACAACCGCATTTCACTTGCGCAAGTTTCTACTTTTTACGCACAACAACAATTTATAACTATTTTTTATTAAGACACAGAACCGCCGAATCGTTAACACCAAATCACTCAGAACTACTGCCGCTCGGCATCAAGAAGAGAAACCTTTTTATACACAATATGTGGCTTTAAATAAAAACTAAAAGTAATTTGCCAGAACGCTGGAGTCCAATCGAAATAAGATAGGCATGAAGTTTATTGATAAGAAAGCAAATGAGTCAATCTTGAGTCTAACGACGAGTGACTCACATCAATTGAGTGAAGTGAGAGAAGAGGCGCGTCAATGAGTAGTCGAGTTTCTTGTTTACAAAGGAGTTTACTCAGAGTATGAGTTGATAAAAGTTGAGTGAGAGTCTCGAAAAAGTAAGTTCTATCCAATACTTTTCCGCGTATCTCTAAGTAATACATTCGGGGGACTTTTTTGTTTACAAAACACACTTCAAATGCACTTTGTTATTGTGTTTTGAGAACACTGAAACTGAGTACTACACTTAATAAATTTCAAATTTGAGTGTGTTCCCTTATCTTCTACTTATATACATATATTGGTATTTTTATTTTAATCTGCATCATCTAATAAATTGCCCCTTCAGTTGATAATGAATACAAAAAAGAAAGCTAAAAACTAATTTGTTAATTATGAGAGATTGAATCAATCTGATATAATATTATTTATTATTATTAAAAAAAATTCCAGAATTTTAAAGTTTATTGTGGGCTTTTGGACCTTTAAAATAAAGGGAAGTAATATAATTCTCAAAATTCTAAAACACTTTAATTAATTATTGCAAAATCATGCTTGATAAATAAGTGTTTATGTATCATTCACAGATGAGTGTACTTCAAAGCCCATCACACTAAGCACCTAGTACCTCCTTAAATGCCAGACAACAAAACAAAGTTAGTAGATAATACTCAAGATTGCAATTCAGATCGGTTGACAACCAAAGATGAGTTATCAAATATCTTTTTTTATTTAATGTCGTATATAAAACAGAGTGTCACAATGGACAGTCGAATCTGTCTCAGTGAGATCCTTTGCAATTGCGGAGATCTTCCCCTTAACCTAACCTAACCTAATCTAGTATATAAAACAACTGAGGATCAAAATCTATTGTTAGATGGATGGATAGTTCTAATACTAATTAATAAAGCTGTTACGAAAAAATCTTTCACGAGTATATGATATGAACGAAAGGGTCATATATGACAAATTAAGCTTTAATTCAAATATGAAAATCCGAAGAACGCTACTATGTATGCTTTCATGCTTTCTTTCAGCTTGTAAGTGCTCTAAATACATGAAAAATTACGACCGGCTGACTGCTTTGAATATTAATAGCTGAGCAAATGAATGGTGTTGAGTGGGTTCAATTAAAAACTATTTGGAAGCTAAGGTACATACTTACATACACAGTACAATAGTATACTGTACAATAAAGAATGCAAAACTTGAAAATATAGTTCCATGAATTTTTGTTTGTAAACAACAATACCTTCCGAGAAATGCTTTGAATTTTTATAAAAAATAAACAATATTATATAGATACAATATTTATATAAACAAATGTGTGGAGTATGACTGAGTAGGTGATTAAGTACAAAGATGACCGCAAATTACAGCGAGTAAGGAAGTCACGGTATTCAGTTCGATCAATAAACAAATTGTATTGACCTTGAATATACAACTGTCCTACCTCTTTAGTACAAATTTTATTTTAAAGCTCATGTACTAATTTAATAAGGAATACTCATCAAATAAATCAAAAACATATATAGAGGATCACTTCCTATCAATGAGGCATAAAATAACAATAATTTAAAAAAAAAATATTTATTCAAATATAGTACAAATCAGCTACACATTCATTTATTACAGCAACGCATTGAAATCCCAGCATTGAATTAAAAACACTCACTTGACCAACTCAGCTTTCTTTGTTCTAACTCAAGCTCTCAAATCGCCATTGAGCAGCGCGCGCCATGTCCAGCTCAGGCTGCCGGCTATTTATGCAAATGCAAACGCGTTTAGCGGCTTAGTGTGAGTCCGCGTTTACTCGAGTGTGGTTTAGAACGGTGCAAGCGTGCCAAAGTGAAAAGCAAATAGAATATTGAAGCCGAGAAAAAAAGTAAAAATAATCAAAAACAATTTTATCAGCGGCTTAAGTGAACTTTCATTATTCCACTTTTCGCTTTATTTTTGTGTGGTTTCCAGTTCTTTTCTGATTGGCATTGCGCTGAACGCGTGTCTGTACGCGTTTTAGAAGCATTAAATTCTATGTGCGTGCCATTGTGTTTGTGAATAAAATGCATTCGACTGCAAGTAGCTGCCCATTCGGCAGTTCCCTGAAGTTTTTCGTTATTTTCTTATTATGTGCGCTGCATAACAATTTGTGCGAAGCGCGGCCACAGCGCGCAGAGCATGAAGAAATAGCGGTTGGAAAGAAATGCGGTTATGAGGTGAGTGATAAGAGAGTGCTATGAATACATATGCTGGTGCATATTTATTTATATAAAAATGTATTTCTTATTTACTTTACATGTAATCACAGATACTTTAGCGTATAATATATGCTTGTTTAAATTATTATTTAAAAATATACATTTTTATCTACTGACAAGATCTTTAACAGCGAAAACATGGAATTCCAATATAAATGTTTTTAAAATTTATTTATTTAATTCTTGTGTAGTTTGCTTACCTTCAATATCTTCATATTTATTTTATATAAATTTTTTAAAACAAACACGAACAATTACGAGTATAAAATTCTAGATAAACATAAAAATTTCATAAAATATCCAACAGCCTTGAGAGCGCCTAGCCTAGTATTGTTGAATTCATATACAAGATATCTTTAGATGTCTATCTAAATACAAATTTAATAAGCTGTTCTTAATGCCATTTGTAAGGAATCTGAAATTAAATAGGAAATGATTTTTATATATCCTTTAGTTCAATACACACCCTCTTCATATATAATTCAATTTTCAATAAAAAAATTTGTCTTCCCATCTTCAACAACTCAGAGCTGCCCCAAAACCAAACCCAACATGTTGAATGTCCATCTGGTGCCACACACACATGACGATGTGGGCTGGCTGAAGACTGTCGATCAATATTATTATGGCAGTAAAACGCTCATACAAAAGGCTGGCGTGCAATATATTTTGGACTCGGTATTGCAGGAGCTATTGCGCGATCCTGAAAAGCGTTTCATCTATGTTGAGTCGGCATTCTTCTTCAAATGGTGGCGCGAACAGGAACCCGAACTGCAGGAGCAAGTGAAAATGCTGGTGAACGAGGGACGGCTGGAGTTTATTGGTGGCGCCTGGAGTATGAATGATGAGGCGACAGCGCATTATCAGAGTATAGTCGATCAGTTCACCTGGGGTTTGCGGTAGGCTATAAGTAATTTATAAAATATTTAATTTGAGTGTAATATTTTAGGCGCCTCAATGACACTTTTGGTGAGTGTGCGCGTCCACGCATCGGTTGGCAGATCGATCCGTTTGGGCACTCACGTGAAATGGCTTCAATGTTTGCGCAAATGGGGTTCGACGGTCTCTTCTTCGGACGTCTGGATTACCAGGACAAAATGGAGCGTTTGACGACCAAAACAGCGGAGATGATATGGCGCGCTTCGGCTAATTTGGGTGCGCATGAAGTTGCAATTTATTTTCTTGTTCAAAATAAAAAAAAAACAATTTCTTGGCAATTATAAGTACATATAACTACTTAACATTTACAGATGATTCCTCTAATCTCTTCACTGGTGCTCTATATAATCAATACCAGCCACCGCCCGGCTTTTGCTTCGACATACTTTGCGCTGACGAGCCGATAATCGACGCCAAGCATAGTCCAGATAATAATGTTAAGCGCCGTGTAAGTTAATCTTTAATTTAATCTGTAATCATAAGTACTTAAAAAGGAATGCAATTATATACGTACCTTAGGTGAATGATATTTTGAAATTCATTGATCAACAAGCACCATTCTATCGCACTAACAACATAATCATAACGATGGGTGGCGATTTTACATACCAGGATGCGAATGTCTATTTCAAAAACTTGGATAAATTGATAAGGTTTGCTAAAGAATTAAACGAGAACACATATTCAAAGCAATATTGGCAAAAAGTTGATGAAAAGGTTGCTGAAAAGGGTGGCTTTAAAGGATAGCAATAAATTAGTTCATGACAAAAGCTTAGAAAACTAAAGACATTTCTCCCATTTCTCATCCACGTCGTCTCTTGAATAGCATATAGTTTAAATAGTTTTGTCTGCTATCTTTTCGATATATTCCAATACCTGCCCTTTACCATTTCCGATCGTGTTTAGCTTTGAGTTTCTTTCATCATATTATATCTTTTAGGTCGATGAATTCATCGCAATTTCACGCAATATGTCCAAGGGCTATCGCACCGATAACATACTCGTTACAATGGGTGAAGATTTTCACTATCAAAATGCGAATAGCTGGTTCAAGAACCTCGATAAGCTAATCAAGTGAGTAAAAAGCCAAGCTAAACCGAAATTTTCAGCAACCCTCATCGACTTTGGTGCCATTATCTAAATTCTAAAATACATTCATGCCCACCAGTTAGTAGAAACCAGCTCACAACCTTCTTCTAATACATCACAGATACACAAATGAGCGACAAGTGAATGGCTCAAATGTAAATCTACTATATTCGACGCCCTCCTGTTATCTGAAGTCACTGCATGACGCTGGTATAAGTTGGCCTACAAAAGATGATGATTTCTTCCCGTATGCCTCCGATCCACACGCCTATTGGACGGGTTACTTCACCTCTCGACCTACACTAAAACGTTACGAACGCGTGGGCAATCATTTTCTCCAGGTTTGTAAGCAGCTCACCGCAATGGCACCCAAAACCGCCGGCCAATTCGATCCACATCTCTCATTCATGCGCGAAATGATGGGAGTCATGCAGCATCACGACGCAGTCACCGGCACCGAAAAGCAGGCGGTTGCTGCCGACTATGCGCGTCATCTGGAAGTAGCTATTCGCGCATGTGCCACCAATACAAAGGAAGTTCTGAATCAGTTGACTGTGGACACCGCCGTTCCCGCAAATGTTACAGAGTCTGGAGCACGTAAACGTCGTTGGGCTACTGGTCCCAAAAAGGAGTACACCTTCAAATTTGAAACGTGTACGCTGCTCAATATTAGTTCGTGTACCGTGCCCGAGCAGGCGGACAAATTTATTTTAACTTTGTACAACCCATTGGCGCGAACGGTTTCCGAATTCGTACGTGTACCAGTGCCGGACGTTAACTATGAGGTTAAGGATTTCGACGGTAAGTGTATAGCAAATAAAATCGCGTACATTAAATGTCTAATTTTACTTTTATTTCGCAGACGTGACAATGGAGACGCAGTTCTTACCAGTACCTACGCCAGTTCAGGATCTCAATTTCCGAAAATCTAGCGCACTCTATGAACTTGTTTTCCTTGCAAATTCGCTGCCACCACTGGGCTACAAGTCTTTTTATATAACAAAAACAAATGGCAACCGCATGAAACCTGTAGCGGATCCCGTAAACGAGTCGAGCTTCACAAGCATAGGGAATGAGGTAAGTTCTTGTGGCAATATATTTGCGACTAAAGCTCAACGCCTTTCATTTTTGGTATTTTAGTATATTCGACTCAACTTCGACACAAACGGATTTCTTGTGACTGTCACAGCTGACGGCATGACACGCATTATCAACCAAGAATTTGTGTATTACGAAGGCGCTATAGGCAACAATCGCGAATTCCGTAATCGTTCTTCGGGTGCATATATTTTCCGCCCCGCACGCGATCAAGTCCGTTCGATTTCGCTGCAACCGAAACTCAAGGTCTACCGCGGTAATCTTGTCGAAGAAGTGCATCAGCAATTCAATGAGTGGGTCAGTCAAGTAGTACGCGTCTATCGTCAACAGCACTATGCTGAATTCGATTGGCTCGTTGGTCCAATTCCCGTGGACGACGGTAAGGGCAAAGAGATCGTCAGTCGTTTCAACTCGGACATAAATTCAGCGGGTATATTCTATACTGACTCTAATGGACGCGAGATGCTTAAGCGTAAACGAGATCATCGCGATACTTGGAAGGTCAAATTATTGGAACACACCGCTGGCAACTATTATCCCATCACCACGAAGATCGCTTTGGAGGATGAAAATGCACGCATGGCCATATTAACGGACCGCGCTCAGGGTGGCAGCTCTATGGGTGCTGGCTCTTTGGAACTGATGGTTCATCGGCGTTTATTGCATGACGATGCCTTTGGTGTTGACGAGGCCTTGAATGAGACCGCATACGGAGAGGGTTTGGTAGCGCGTGGCACACACTACCTAGTTGTGGGTTCATCTAACAAACGGCAAAGTCCAACAACACAGGCAATTGAACGTTTTACACAGTTGCGCAAGTTATTACCCGTCTGGAGTTTCTTCAGTGACGCTAAGAATATAGCCTATGATGATTGGCGTCAGAACTTCACTAATATTGTGAGTATATAAGTCTTTTTCTCCTTTAATATCCGAATTAATGTTTTCTAAATATTACAGTTCACCGGCATAGAATTGGAACTACCGAAAAATATACACCTTATGAGCTACGAACCGTGGCATGAGAACGAAGTGCTCGTACGCTTCGAGCACATACTTGAGAAGGATGAAGACCCCGAGTACTCAAAGGCCGTACAGTTCAATGTTCAAAGCGTATTGGCAAGCTTAAAAATCGCTGATATGCGTGAAACTACGCTGGCAGCAAATGCTTGGTTGGGTGATAACCAACGTATGGAATTCGTGCCGGATTCGCCTGAGGTAGCCTACAACTCTTATGGCATTTACCAAAAGTCACTTGAGCACCAGCTTTTGTTAAGAGCCGATCGACCTCTACTGGGTGCCAAATACTACAACCAAGCGAAAATCTCTAAAGGAGAAGAAGAAGAAGATGAACAACTGGCAGTGCAAACGAACCGTCTAAAACGTGTGGCCGAGGAGTCCCAGGAACTGAATCGCGAACGTGCAGAGAAGCTGCGTAAGCTTAAGGTCCCAAGGCAGACTTTGCCGGAGAACTATGCAAACGGCGATGATCGCTTCCTCGTAGAACTGAGTCCAATGGAAATGCGCACGTACATACTCACTTTGCAGAAAGACAATTGAAGCGAAGTAAAAGACGCAGATAGATATAGTGGTGATTTTTGCAGTTAATATTTTGAACATTCAGTTATGTAGTTGTACATAAAAATCTCGCATGCTATATATATGCATTGGGTATAAAGTAAAATGTATTGTAGTGGAATGATTAACTAGATTAGTGGTCGAGGCAGCTACGGGTCTCCCAAATAAATAGATACTTATATGCACAAATTGAGCTCGCACTTTCATTTCTTCAATTCATGCGCCATAATCCATATTCGACTCTGGTTGATTTGCACGCAAACCCCTTTGTTCGGTAATTTTAAATTGCAGTAGTACCACCAAATAGGTGGCCATAAAGGTGAGGTTCTGAAGCGATAAAAGAAATAATTACATCAATTTACATGCGCCGCTCTCTCTCTACTCACCGATGAAAAGAGCTCACGATTAATATTTGCGTAATCATCCAAGTTCATTATGGGCGGTGTCTTCGCAATCGCGAGCAAAAACATTTGCACCTCCCGCTGCGTGGCCGTATCCAAAGCAATTAAATTGACATTGAGTAATTTCGTTTGGAAATCCAAGCCCACTTTGCGCGACGCATGATGTGCCTCGTTGCAGATTATATACAACAGACTCATGCAGTAGAACATAATGACGAACAGTCCGATTTCCTTGTACGTTGCGCCATGATCCATGATCTCACTTATCGAACCATAGGCGGCAGTGAGTGTTGTGAAGAAGACGACCAAACAGTACATACCATACATGTTGGAGTAGGCTTTGCCTGTGCGGAGGGTGAAAGAAAAACGATATTTGTGAGTTAAGTGGTGGATCTAACGGGTGATTTTTTTGAGGTTAGGATTTTCATGCATTAGTATTTGACAGATCACGTGGGATTTCAGACATGGTGTCAAAGAGAAAGATGCTCAGTATGCTTTGACATTTCATCATGAATAGACTTACTAACGAGCAACGCTTGCAAATCATTGAATTTTATTACCAAAATCAGTGTTCGACAAATTTTGTTCAGCGATGAGGCTCATTTCTGGTTGAATGGCTACGTAAATAAGCAAAATTGCCGCATTTGGGGTGAAGAGCAACCAGAAGCCGTTCAAGAACTGCCCATGCATCCCGAAAAATGCACTGTTTGGTGTGGTTTGTACGCTGGTGGAATCATTGGACCGTATTTTTTCAAAGATGCTGTTGGACGCAACGTTACGGTGAATGGCGATCGCTATCGTTCGATGCTAACAAACTTTTTGTTGCCAAAAATGGAAGAACTGAACTTGGTTGACATGTGGTTTCAACAAGATGGCGCTACATGCCACACAGCTCGCGATTCTATGGCCATTTTGAGGGAAAACTTCGGAGAACAATTCATCTCAAGAAATGGACCCGTAAGTTGGCCACCAAGATCATGCGATTTAACGCCTTTAGACTATTTTTTGTGGGGCTACGTCAAGTCTAAAGTCTACAGAAATAAGCCAGCAACTATTCCAGCTTTGGAATACAACATTTCCGAAGAAATTCGGGCTATTCCGGCCGAAATGCTCGAAAAAGTTGCCCAAAATTGGACTTTCCGAATGGACCACCTAAGACGCAGCCGCGGTCAACATTTAAATGAAATTATCTTCAAAAAGTAAATGTCATGAACCAATCTAACGTTTCAAATAAAGAACCGATGAGATTTTGCAAATTTTATGCGTTTTTTTTTTTTAAAAAGTTATCAAGCTCTTAAAAAATCACCCTTTATAACTGATATAATGGAAAAAGTTCGTGAGGATTGTTTATTTGAGAGAAAAACTATTCTTAAAGAAGAGGTTCCATACTTTTTAGGTCGAATAACATTATTAACGTTAAACTAAATTTAACCCTCTTGCACCCAGATACTAGTTAATTCACTATTTAAGATAGGATTACTGAACGATAGACTGCACTAGAAACTTAGCAACGAAATCTCGGTTCATTTTAGTTATGCTTTCATCATCGACTTACCCAACTGCTGCATCATGAGACTAAGATCCACCCATAGGTATCTAAATTCGGTTAACTTTTCTGCTGGCTTGTCGCTTTTAAGGGTTAATTCCAAGTGCTCTGCAAGGGCTTCACTAACCGTGCCAAATGCATTGCAATTTATGTACCTAAAGAGAAATCGAAATGCGAAATAGGTTTAGAAGTATAATAATTACGTAATCTGAAAGCATTTTTATGAGAGAGTATCACTTAAAAAATTGCATCTCTGTATATTCGACATACCACAAGCTGCAAAAGCAGTTCAGCATCGCAATGATGGGGTAGTAAGCGAATGTGTACCAAAACTCAAAGTCCGGTTGCAAAATATACTGCGAGACATTGACGGCAATACTCAGCGCCCACGAGAATATGCACAGACCCCAGGTGAGGCGATATAGATTCGGAAACACAATGGGCGCACCGGTGACACGCCAGAACTTATATTGGTAATTCGTCCACATGTTCTTGAAAATCGCCACCTCCGGGCCGTGACGCCAACTCGCCACCGGCAACAGAAAATGCGTGAACAACAAACTGATGAAGATGATATTATAGATAGCCTCGTCGAAGTGCTTGTCCGGCTGTTCGATGAAGCTCTTGACGCGCGCACGCAGCACCATCGCCACAATGAATGTCTCCAGGGAGAAAATGCATATCGCATATAGCATTTGATGCGATCTCCACGAAAAGCCAGTGCGTGGCAAATTATTGTCGGGCGGATTGCGATGAATGGGCATTATGCCCATAATCTGAAAGAGCACAAGTAAGCTCTTCGTTGTCTTGTAGAAGGAATCGTGCTCGTCCAGCAGGCGTGCATCGTCCAGTGTCGATTGCTTGCGTATATAGTATTCGGTGGATTTGCTGCCCTCTTGTGCGCGCTTCTGCATTTGAATGCGGTGGCGGTGCTCATCTTCGAGAAACTCCCGTTGACCGGGATTGAAGAGCGGCACAATGCGCGGCGGTTTATCCAAAATCGTCGAACCGTCGTGATTCTTCACCCAATAACTCATTGCGACTGATTTGAAATTATCGAAAATTTTCGTTAGCAGCTAGAAAGGAAGTCAGTAACAATATTGATTTGCGCATTTATTATGCGGTGATGAGTTCAGCGATAGGCGAAGCCGAGTAAATAAATATTGTTTAAGCACGCATTCAAGCCTTTCGGTGCGCACATAATAGTGTTTAGTAAATAGTAGTAATTCGTAGTAAATTGCGCTGAAAGTCGGTAAAATGTTGTTATACTCAAAGAATCTATATATGTGTAGTGGTAGCTACTAAACACCGGAAGTGGCTGTTTATTTATAAACTTCACCTCGCTATTAATATCTATAACCTCTCAGATACCATAGCAAGCGCAATGAAAAATAGTAAAAGAACTCAATGGCACCCAATACGCTGAAGCCAAGGAACAATCCCGCCGCGCCACCAACAGCAACTGTAATGAATTAATTATTACATAACCAAAAATACTAAATGCCACCGTTACTTCCATTACTCACCCATCAAATCGGTAAAAGTAAAAATCACTTGCCGTTTCAACAACTCCAATGGCCAAGTGGTCACTTCAAGGCCGACAGTGAAACCAGTCTGAAACACATTGAGGTTTGCTAAAACCTAAAATTCAAACGAGAAATAACCATTGCAATTTGGAAATACTCGCTGGTATTAATCTCTGTATGTATCACTAGAGGCAGCAAACAATAATTTTACAGATGAGGCTTTAAAGGACGTGTTGGGACTTAAACAGTTAATGAAAGATAATCCCTATCATTTAAGTGTATTTGAATAAAGACCCGGATGTATGGCATTTGTCACCATAACAAAAGTAGAATGTGGCTGATCTTCTAAGAGTCTATAGAGCCGGATCTTCTAACTTTTACTGCTATCAATAAGCGAATATATTCCCACTATCGTCGTTTCTACATTAACGGAACAGACCCGGATACTTATATTACCAAAACGGCTGGAGTTCATAGAAATATGACTGAGTATATTATAGAGATTTCAGATAGCTCATTTGTCATATGCCAAGTAGTTCTTTCGAAAATACCCACCCATATAGCACATTTGAGAACCCTTAGTGAACTGAGATACTCTTTTCATGTATATAGCTTGCTCTCTCTTTGGGTTTTTAAGGAAATTAATTGCTCTTCTTAGGTCACTTCTTAGTTTCCTTAATGCGAATGCATAGTTAGAGAGTCATTAACCTTTCTAGCATTTTCAATTATCATTATAGATGGAAGTCTTACCTCCACACTTTTTACCATCACAATGCTGTTGAAACAAGAGTCCATACAATGGCAATGTGTTGTCTTCCGAGCTTTTGAACTGTGTAAACGGCGAAAGTATTCTAAAATTAATAGGAATTTGAAAAAAAAATATTTTCTACACTATTATTAAGACCCTATGTTCCATCTAGGAACTACGGGACATATATGATGCGGTAAATACCTGCATTTTTAGCCACGCAGGACTTTAGCGTTGTGTACGAGCAAACCGGCTTTGGATTCTTAACTGTAAAACTGAATATATAAACTGATCAAAGGTCTCGTTTTATTTTCAACTCACTTCGGTTCGGATAGAAATGCGGTATGCATTTACATTTCTTGTAAACCAGATTAAGCCGACATTCTTGCATGCAAAAGCTTTTAGTGTAAATTTCAAAATGCACCAAATTCGACTCATGAGGGAAGCGGCAATTGCGTTGAGCCACTGTGGTAGATCTGCGAGCATAGATGAAAAAAAATAATTTTATAAACTAAAAAATTTCACATTGATTTTAGAAATTGGATTAAACTAACTGTTCATAACCATCTTCGGCAATTATTTCCCGCGTCTCCGCTTTGTAGTACACCGCCTCGTTGGTATAGAAGAACTTTTGCTCAATTTTTAAGGCATCATGTGAAGAGTGTATGAAAACCTGACGAGACGAATATTTAGTAGAATTTCCGAATGATTATATATATATTTAGCTTTCATACACTTCTCCAACTCACCCCAATACTTTCGAAAGCCTTCGGCACCGACAAAATCATCAATATGCTATCGAAGTAACTACCCAATAGCACGTTAACATGTTCCTTGTTGATCTTCGGATATTTCCCGAACAAAATATAGCGCGCTGTATACTCATTGTGTAAATAGCTGTTAGCCAAATAGCAAATGCCGAATTCGGTGAGCACTTGACGCACAAGGAAATCCTTAAAGCCATCATTCAGTCGTATGCGCTCATTTTCATCCTCCATCTGCGTGAAGTCCGTGGTTAGATTATATATCAAGGACATGTACTGAGCAGGGCGCAAACGCAAGCGATCCAGCGTGCTATCGATGCTCGGTCGTACAGTTATATTGTCGAAGTTGAAATATGTCGAATTGGCTAAGGTCTCAAGGAATATATAGAAATCCTCTTTCGGCTGACCGGTTATTTTCTTTTTGCTTGAGTGAATGAGAAATGGAAAAAACATTTATTTTTATTATTATTTTTTTGCTTTACATAAAAGTTATGTTAACGGTATATTTAAATTTGAACGTACTGACAATACTTATCGAAGAGCTCCTGGCTTAGACGGCGCATAGGACACACTGTGAGGCTGGGTACTGGTGTGCGCCAGAAGTAGAAGTCACGCTCTAGACCCATAACGGTGCTCTTGGTCTTATACTTATCCATCGTTTGCAGGCCCGTGAAGATGCACATGCCCACAGATACTATTAAGAGTAACAGCCAAAAAATACTTTCGGAAGTGGTCATGAAAAGAAATTATATTATTTTATGCTTTCTTCAACCAGTGTCTTCTTGTCCAACTTACTGTTCAATCAAAATCAGCTGCTCTCTAACCAAATATGCGAAGCCGTGTATGCAACTTTCGGTAAAATAATTTTTTATGTAAAGTCCAATGCGCTTCAGCCAATTTCCACAAAACGCCTGTTTTCGCGCTTTTGGCTTGTGTTTAGACGGCTGTACTTGTATGTACATATCGTAGAAATATTGACTGACTGTTCGCTAGCTGCATCAGCAAATGCCTTTTTATGCAATCATTGCGCAAAAAGACCTCAGGTGCCATAACAAATAGTATACTTCATTAAATCGTATCATGTTCAATTAAATATTCCAAACGACAAGCGAAATCCATTTACTTTTTGCAGTGCATTAAATTTTTATAGTTTGCTGATACATTCATACCTACAGAAATACTAGAGAACTTTCACCACTGAAATGAATTTTAGTATTATTTAAAACTTCAGCGGGTTTTGAATACCTTAACACGGTAGAACACATAAAATCTAACAGGCTTCCAAAGAACTTTATGTAAATATGTTTAGAAAAATATAGAACTGAATCCAAGTGGGATAGGACAGTACGACAACAGCGTCACAACTGTTTAGGATATAATTTGATTATATAAAACTTTTCTTAGAGCTCAGCTTTCCTTAAACCCGGATAAAAGTTCAACTGCTCTGTATAAAGCTTTCATTCCACCGAAAGCATTATATATAATATGAGGTTGGCAAATATGTCCCTCCCTTCCCTATTTTTGTCTTTTGAATTTCGCGGCTTTGTATAAAGCGCTACAGAGCTCGTATCTGGCAATACTATACATCTTTGAAAGGTCTTGACATATCCTACAAAATGGCATGATAAGTTTGGATATTGCCCAAGCCGGGATTGAAGGCCATGGAGGGTTTTGCGGTGTGTTTGGTGGAATTGGAAGGGAATCATCCACTATGAGCTGCTCCCATATGACCAGACGTTTAATTCTACCATCTACTGGGAAAACCTGGACCGCTTGAAGCAAGCGATCGACCAGAAGCGTTCAGAATTGGCCAACAGGAAGGGTGTAGTGTTCCACCAGAACAACGCAAGACGACACACTTCGTTGATGACGCGTCAGAAGCTCCGGGAACTCGGATGGGAGTTTTTATTGCATCCACCATATAGCCCGGACATAGCGCCAAGTGATTACCAAGTCCATGGCGAAAGCCCTTGGTGGTGTAAAGTTGAACTCAAAAACGGCTTGTGAAAAGTGGCTGTCCAAGTTCTTCGCAAATAAGGAGGAAGCATCTACGAAGGGGGTATTATGAAGTTGCCGTCTAGATGGAAACAGATTATCGAACGAAACGGCGTATATTTGAACTTAATCCGATCACTGTAACACTTATTATAAAGCATTGAAAAAAGAGCAAAAATTCGGAAGGGAGATATTTGCCAACCAATATATCTCAAACACGAAATAGTGTCACAAAAGGGAGTATTTCAAGCAGTACGAATGTCTTCCGTGAAAATTTTCACTAGTATATGTATGAAAGCTTTCATCGTCAGAAAAGCTTGCCGAAATCACTAATAAAAGATAAAATTGCCTAGCAAAAATCAATAAATAAAATTTTTTTTTTAGTTTTTCTTACAAAAGAGTGAAATTTATTAATTAGTAAAATATTATTTTTTTTTTTGCACTTCGTTTTTATAGTATGTACTTTTGTTTGTTTGTCAGTTTTATGCTAAATGGTCGCTTAAACTTAAAAAGTGAAAAATAATATTTATAATAATTTGAGTAAATATGTTTTTTATAAATTAGTTATAAAATATTACTGAATTATTATTGCTTTATATAAAATATTAGATAGAAACATAAAACTATTAGAACACATTAGTTAAATTATTGCATTTAGTTTTTCTCTCTAAAATAAATAACACGGTTTAATAGAAATTCGAACTCTTTACCGAGTAAAGCGTAGGTGTAAAGTGCTTTTAATTGCAATATGAACATGAAATGGAGCACAAAAGTTGTGGTTCCATAGGAGTTAATGGATTACTAAAATTACGCTCGTATTGTATTTTCGTTTTAAATATTGTAGTAAGAGATAGCTTTCGAAATTTTTTTTTGGAATTACTAGTAAGTGTTGTAATTTGACTGAGACACAAAATATCAACAACTGTTTTTATACAAAAAAATACTTTATCGCAAGTGATCTAAAGCTAATTTCTAGCACTTCAATGCAAACCCGGTTATTCGGTTATATGAAAAATTTCAATATTGCAAGTACAAATGTATATGTACGTCTGTATATGGAATGTGCCTTACAAATAAATACATATACAATATTAATTAAACTCAAAGATAAAATATAAAATAATTTCTAGCTCAGTTTTTGTTTAATTACTCTCATGCGCATTAATTTACAGAACTCAAAACGAATATCAACTAATAAAATTATGCCTAACTTCATTATTATAAATACTTAGAAAATGCTTACGTGTAAAGCTTTATTGCACGCAAAAGCTTTTGGATAAATATTTTTGTTTTAAGAATTTGCAGTAATTAAACAAATCGCATCGATTACTTCTGTAGCTTTTTCGTAGTTAAAATAGAGTACAAATCGTTTTCTTCGCTATGCAAATAAGAATACTACACTTTTTTCTCTTCAAATACATATAAAACGTAAAATAAAAGAAAAACAAAAATTATGCTAAACTAAATTTTGCAGCATATTCTATTGCTAAGTAACACTCCATGCAGTTGGGTGTGCCCGTGATTAGGCAGCACCGCAGGAGTAACAGCAATTTTGCTTGTAGTAATCGTAATTGCAGAGCTTCGCCTTGACGGCCCACTGGCAGTTGTTGAATTCGTCCACGCAGGAGACCGCCACATCATTCTGCAACAGCTCCAAATGTGGTTCTGAAATATGAATTTATTTCATTTGTCATTATCAAATCAATCACACTTCTTCATACAAATAACTTACCATCGCATCTTTGCGTATTACAGCTGCGATAGATTGGTTCGCGCAGCGAGTACCGACACTTAGCCGACTCACGCATTGCCGCTTCGCGTTCATCGTACTCCAAACATTTGACCGAACGTCGCTGAGTGCCACCATCACACGATTTCGAACACTAAATTAAACAGAGAACTCATAGAATTATACTCTTCGCAAATATAATCATTTTTCAAAATACCTCCGACCATTCAGAGTAATGCCAACGCGGTCCGCAGTACTCCACTTCCTCGTGCAAACAATTCTCCACCAATTGTGGCTTCAGCTCCGGCTTACAATCCTCATCCTTCACTATTTCATGATTGTGTATGCAATAAACGAGGCGACTGCGTGTCAAATTGAAACAGTTTCCATTGCATGGTGACCACGGTCCAGCGAACCATTCGCCCACTTCGCAATCACGTTCTCGTTCACATGGACGCGTGATTTCAGGCGTGGTACGCGAGTCACAGCGTTCGGTATTCGGCTTTGTGCGATCGCAGAAAATCGTACGATACTCAACACCTGCACCACAATCGGCCGAACAATATTGGTTCCAATCGGACATTAGCCAAATGCCAGATTTGTCATTCTTGTCACGCCCACGATGCTGCGTACCGTTGGCACTCGCATGTGCCGTGCGATAGCGTGCAGCATGTGAGCGACGTCGAGTCTTCGGGCAGTCGCATGGTTTGCGCGGATTGGGCATCTCATCGGTGCACGCTGAGTTGTCCACGTGTATAACAATGCCGGAAGCGAGCTCTTGCACACAGCTTATATCACGCTCGCGATAACCTTCGCCCTGCTGACAATGACATTCACTCCAGTCCTCTATGCGCCAGTAAGCGGGGCAAGGTTGTGTGTTGCAACGTAGAAGATTTTCATTAAGCATTGGTTTCTCCGAATGCATACAACGGCGTTGCGAATAGTAACGAATGGGATTCTCGCGTACACAGCGTACAATTGGCGTCTGTATGCCGCCACCGCAGGTTTTAGAGCAGGCGCTGAAGCCAACCACCTTCCAGTTGAAGCGACGTCGGCGACCCGAACGCGAATTGCTGGCAAAACTTTCTTCTGGTCCATTTTTCAGAAAACCTTCACTCTCCACTGACAGTTCATTCTCCTCGGAGTCCGATGTGATAGGCAGCAGATATTCATACTTGATGCCCGGGTTCGATGACCTGCTATATATCTGTTGCAGACAAGATTAGGCTTCAATAAGCAACGTGTTAATTGTGTTTACAGTAATAACACTCACCATTAACTCTAGCATGTCCCTTATGGGTCCCAAGCAGGTTATCCATTCGGTAACACCAGCACCATGCTGTAGTCCATCGATGCGATGATAGTCGAAAACTGCACCCACTGCTTCGTAGGCGCCACTATCTGAAGCCACATTATCGCCATTGAATATATATTTCTGATCGGGTGTACGCAGCACTGCAAGAGAGTAATGTATGTAATGAAATTTTCGAATTATTCTAGCAAATTGTGCTCCTACCCAGTAAATTTATGCTGTTTCCCAGTTCTGTTATAGAAATATTCGAAGATCCCGCTGGTATTGTGGCCACATGCACATAAGCGTCTTCCGGTAATGGATCGCGCGTAAATATACCCGTAATTGGACGACAAATCAAACCGCCGCAGCTGACTGAACCGCTGTTGGCCGAGAGTCCAGTGATAATGCCAGTGGCATGGACGGCCTGGAAAAGTTAAGAAATAACTTTTTTAATTTTGTTGAGCTTTTATGTCTAGTATTCATAATAGAAAAGTCAAACGAAGTTATCCAGTAGCTCATATCGCAGTATTACAATATTTTTGACGTCCAATGCTGAGCTGGAATAGATAGGCTTTAAGTGTTTCCGAACAAGATCATTTACTGTCAAGTTCGAAACACTAAAGCTCTTTGAGTTACTACTCAATATGAAGAAGAGCTTTCAACCGAGTTCTTACAAAGCTTTTTTAATAGTCAGGTTAAACTTTTTCAGCTACTTTTCCTTTTTCAAGAACTATTTATATCAATATTCATATATTATATAATTATAACTCAGATATTAACTCACCAAGAAAGCCAGCAAAAGCTTCTCCAACATTTTCAACCACCCGAAAGCTTTTCAAATTCTGATACAAAATTACTGTTGTGTATGTTGTCAATGAAATCTTCTAAAATTTATGTTCGTACATAAGTTGTTTGAAAATAAAAACACGACTTAAAAACTAACACAAATCGTACGAAAACCGACGGCGTTTCGCGATGGTCTGCAGTTTCACAAAGATATACAATAAATCTTGCTTAGCCATTGAATAGAGCAAACTATTAGCATATTAAAGACTCACGAAACCTGAACTGTCAAGAAGCGTTTCAATTTATGTTGTGCGTATTCAGAAAATTGATTTAGTTATAATTAAATGACAAGTAGCTTAAAATCTGGCGTGGCAAGATCATTATCAATGAAATCAACATTTCCCAACAAATGCCGAGCTTATGTTAAACATGAGCGCCCATAAATTGTAACATGTACAACTTAATGGCTTTAATGCGCAGGCCGGCGAGTGGAGCCCTTGAAATCCGACATAAATCTACACAAATGATGTCTCTATAGCTTTTCATGGGCGCTGTATTTGTGTAGCATACTTTCATTTATTGCCTGCGAAAACTATTATAAAATATTAATGACGGTTTTTTTGGTTTCAGCCTAATTTATTGCCTTATAATACTAGGTGGGACAATGGGGGCACCTTGCGCGCACACGTATTGTCATTTTAATTAAGAGTGTTAATTTCGGCACTCAGCCGCGCATAATTAAGTGATAGATTATAAATACGCATATTTATTTATTCATAATTTAGGCAGTTTAACTATGGGCTATAGATGTTGGGTTAACGAAATTTACATAAACGGTCTTCGAATGGGGAATGTATGCGTTTCAAGCTTCACAGCAGGAAGCGCTACCGAATTCATCGACTAAAAGTAAACTGTATTAATTATTTATATTAAGATGACTTTCCAAAAAGTAAAAAAAAAAACGTAGAATATCTACTAAAGAGTTACAATTATTACACTCAAATAAGAGTCATACAAATATTCGCATAAAATCGCAAAGAACACGAACATTTCTTTATACACGCACACAATGCGCGATCACTCACGCAATCGCTGAATTTATTACCGCTATCTGTGTTTTATGGCAAATAAATCGCACATAAAAAATGATCTATGCATATTTTTACAGTTCACAAATGTCTCACCAACGTGTGGATAATTGCATTTTATTCTCCGCATTTGCACTTTGATCCACTCCACACACACATAACAAATTAATCAGTGAGATCACACATAATGTTTGCCGGCAATTTACATCTTCATAGATACACTTAACAACCTAACAGCAGTTAAATTGTTGTTGTTTGTTGTGATTTATAAGCGCAAGCAAAGAAATGCGTAGAAAGTGATGTTCGCTGAGCCACACGCCAAACTTGAGCGCCTGAAACACTCGTATACACAGTTAGGTCTGTTTGGCACAGAGCAAATGTAGGTGAGGTCAACTGATAAGCCATCCAACATGGGTTGGCCGAATAAAATATAAAAAGTTGTAAAAATATTATGGTGCAGGAAGTGAGAATTTTAGGTGTGAAAGAAGGAATATAACAGAAGAAATTACTGTTGAACTTCCCTAACTCGAATCATCATAATCCACAAAAAACTCTGAATTAGAGACTTCCGAGTTACGGAAGGTAATTTATTTAAAATTTGACTTCTATTGTCAATTCAAGAGTTTGAGTTATAAAGAACTTCGAGTAACAAAAGTTCGAGTTTAGGCAGTTCAACTGTATATCTAATTATTCTGCATAGAGTTTTATTTAAACTATTAGTCAGTTCAAACTGAGCTTCAACCATGGTTCTCAACTTTCTCTTGCCTCGTAAAGATGGCTTCTTTGCAACATCGATTACGTCCGACCTTGATGCCGAACTACAGGCTAGTAGGTAGGTAGGTAGGTAAAGTGGTTGTCAAATGACGCACCTAGGCCTTTACGAGGCCCATTGTGAATCCACCGGGACTAAAGCCCCTTACACTACAATGTCCTCTTTGAACCACTCTGTGGCTTTTATAAAGTTGAGCAGCTCAACAAGTTTAATGTGCGCAACTTCCGAAATGTTGTCTAGAAAACCATGTCCGACTGTTGTGAGTCTTTTCCTGTACAATGCTTTGCATTCACATAGAAGATGTACAACAGTCTCTTCTTCTTCTATTTCCTGGCAGCTTCTACAGTAGTCATTGTTCGGTAACCCCAATCGGTCGGCATGTCTTCCAATAAGACAATGACCAGTTAGCACTCCCACTAGAGTTCTTATGTCCTTCCTTTTAAATTTCAGTAGCCGACTTGTACGGCCTTTATTCCAATTAGGCCACGTCTGCCTGCTAGTTGAACAAGTCATAGATTCTGTCCACCTGGATTCAGCCCAATCTATGATCTGCTTATCAATTAAGTACTTACAAGAGGCCAACGGTATGCATATGTCCTTCTTACATGGATCCAATTGTAAGGTTGTGCCAAGCTAGTTACTAACTCATAAAATTGTAGGCTCTATCATTTCTACTCAACTTCAGAATTGAAGAAGCCAGTGACATGATCACTACAGCTACCACTACAGTTGGATCTCCACTACCGGAACGGACCGCAATTTTTATAAGGCAATGGACTGTCAACTCGGTAGTACTTCTCAAAATTATTTCAGAAATGTTTTATGACTCTAAAACAGCAACAAGCTTAAAGGAAACTCACACATTTTAGAGCAATCAATCGCATATTCAACAAATTCACACCAAGCGGTAACGGAATTTTTTCCGAATTTGAAATATCTAGAAAAAAGACGAAAAAAAACATTTTCCAAGCATTTAGCTAATTGCCGGGCGACACCAAAAAACGGTTTGTTTACATAGTTAACTTTATGAGCATTTTTAATATTCCACAGCGGTAGATACTCTCAAGTCTAACTAAGCTTGTCCGCACAAACGACCGCACACTTGCGATTTTCAACCAAAACAACAACAACAACAACAAACTAACTAATGTGGCACGTTTTTTCGCGAGAAACTTTTAGTGCCACTCAAACACATTACGAAAACGGCAGCTTCAGCCGCCATTTAACGATGCGTGTGTGACACCACCTCCTCCTCCTCCTCCTCTGCCACTGTGCAGTCGCGCGCTGAGCTCAGCTGTCTGGCTGTTCACACATCCGACTGCGCTGCCGCTCACACATTAGGTGCGTTCGTCCATCCGTTCGTCCGTGTCTCCGCCTATCTATCAACAGCCACTTAAGCACTAAAACTAGAACCTCCGCCGTCACTGTTGAAGTTATTGTTGTTGCTATTTTATAATTTGTCTGAAATTTTTATTATTACTGTAAGTTGTTGTTGTTGTTGCGCTTGTTGTATATTGGTTGATTGTAATAATATTACTGTAATTGTTGTTGTTGGCGCCCGGTGGCAGTGCACCGCTATTTACACATTTTTCATATTGACCAGCGGCGCAGCCAACACCGTGCGATCGATCCGTCGGTCGGTCGGCAGTTGCATTTTTGACGTCAACACAATTTGGCCTTTAGTCAGTTTATGTTTACTTGTGAATTTGCAATAGATTATCGCTGCATCTACAAGTAATCGGTGCATGACAAGATATTTACATTTGCATATTCCGATACAAACATACACACACACACACATATGAGAATACAGTTTTTTGAATTTTCCTGCCATTTCGTGCATTTTTCGGCTTGACGAGCGACTTCAATGTTATTGTTGTTGCTGCTGTTGTATGTTGCGGCTCATTGAATGCGTCGATATCGCTTTATTGGCCAATTTGCCATATGACATTCAAACATTTTTATGGTTTCATGTAAAATATAATATAAAGGAGTACGCATTTATATTGATCGCCAGTTGAATTTAATGGTTTGAAATAATTTTTCCATAATACACACATTAGTTGAAATATATTACTATGTTGTTGTTGCTGACTGTCGCTTTGTCAAAGATGATTTTTATTGTTATTTCAATATTACAATTGACCAAAGAATATTAAAGATACTATTTCATGTACGGTGTGATACAAAAGTCTTTGGTGCCAGTACTTTAGTTCCAAATTCTCATATGTTTTAAATTTAAGAGAGCCTTAACCAAGAAATTTTTCAGTTTTACACTCTGCAAATCGAAAAATATTTCGATAAAATACAGAGGTAGTCAAAATTATTTACACATCGGACGTTTTTTTACATGTTTCACAGAAAAAGCTTTCGCTTGTTGTTGTTGTTGTCGCATTGTAACAAAATGCTATGTTGTTGTAAACCTTGATCTATTCCCGAGCGAATGAAGTCGGTTTGGCAAGAATAGCTAGAAATATGGCGGAGAAATAAGCAAATGAACTGAAGACTCGGAGTAGTCAAAAGTATTTACACACATTTTTTTTGCGTCAAAAGTATTTACACACGGCGATTTAGCCTTTATCCTTGGATTTGGTTTGAGCAAAAGTGTAATTTGATTATATTGCATTCTTAACAACCTAACTCAGCCTTAAAATATAAAAATTGGTAAATAAAATATCGAAAACAAAGGAATTATTGATTATAACTAGATTGGAGACTGTTACTCAGTTTAAGACTCGGGTTTAGGCTTCGGAGTTAGTTAAAAGTTATAGAATTTGATGGAATACTGTTTATAATGTTATTAAAAAGAAGGAAACGAAGTATTGCAAGGACAATTTAAAGATAATTGGGCGGAAACCTGTGATAACTCAAAGAGAATGCAGAAGATTAGTAGGAACTGTCATACAAAATCTCACAATTAGTCCTCTTAATATTGCAGCATCATCGAATCAGCATATTGCATGAACAGCCAATGATGCTACACTGCTAAGGACATTTTAAAATAGTAACATAAATACATACGTTCTGTATAAAGTTGACCACTTCCGAAACCAAAAAAGCTTTATTTCCGATACCAAAAAAGCGATATGCCTCTCATTTGCCTTAAAGTGCATCCTAAAGCCTGTCGTGGACAGATAAGGCTGATTTTTTGTTCCAGGGCTTCTTTAGTAAACGCTTTATGCATTTACCACGTGAGAAGAAGAATAATGTAGCTTAGACGCTAAATAGAGTCGGGAGTGATGATTTTTGATTTTTTTGATTCTTTGGAAATATTCCTTACTTCTGTTTTGGAGATTTGGTACTAATTTAGTGACCCTAAATCATCCGGATATATCAGAATTCACATGACCATGCCATTGTAGTGGTCCGTCGGCCTTTTCCAACTATTGACTACATTTTACAACAGGATAATGCTCCATTTCATGAAGGATCTTTACCTTCAAAAGTTTTAAATGAAGCAAATCAAGTTGACCTCCGCACAGCCCTGACCAAAACTTTAGTCAAAATGTTTGGTCTTTCGTTAAATATCACAATTGACAATTGATATAATAACCGAAAACGCCGAAATTAGCGACATTTGGTCTAAATTAACTGTTAACTTAGCGCACAATTGTGTTGAATCAATTCGGACCATAAAGCAGGCTGTTATTGATGCCAATGGTAATGTAGCCAATTATGAATTTATCGCCTTAGAATAGTAACTTAGACTAAACATTAAAATTAAAAAAATTATCATTAAAAACTAACAGGATAATCCATTTCATGTTGTGTGTAAATACTTTTGACGCAAAAAAATTGTGTGTAAATACTTTTGACTACTCCGAGTCTTCAGTTCATTTGCTTATATCTCCGCCAAATTTCTAGCTATTCTAGCCAAACTGGCTTTATTCGCTCGGGAATAGATCAAGGCTTACAACAACATAGCATTATGTTACCCTGCGACAATAACAACAACAAACGAATGCTTTTTGTGTGAAACTTGTAAAAAAACGTCCGATGTGTAAATAATTTTGACTACCTCTGTATACTGCAAAGAAGTTAAACATGAGAATAGTTCTTGGGGAACCGCTCCCTTAATTCATAATTCGTTATTACTCAAATAAGATTCATTCTTGACAAGAGAGTGATAGATAGCGGACATTAAGAGCAGAATTTACTCATGGAAGTATAGATTATAGCTCAGATATCGCTTCGGATAATTAAAAGTTAGTTCCAGAGAACTGAATGTAGGTTAGGTTAGGTTTGTAGGCAGATCTCTGCAAAAACAGAAGATCTCACTTAGACAGCCTGGCGCTGTCCATTGTGGTACCAATAAAACTCCCTGTGAATCAAAGACCCTTAAGATTCAGCAAAACGCTTGGAATCCGTTACAAATTTCTTAAGACGGCTAATATCGATTCTAGCCAATTCGCTAGGATCGCCGAAAAAGGGCCTTCCGAGGTGTTTCAACCTCAGTCTGGAAAAAGCTGGACAATGAAAGGAAATGCTTAGATGATTCCATCTCGCCTTCCTCCATACAGCTTTGGCAACTTGTATCTGCCACGATCCCAAGTCTCACCGCATGGGTACCCATGGGACAATGTCCAGTAAGTACACCAATGACCGCGCTGAGATGGGCCTTGCCCAGAGAAAGCAGTTGAAAGGACCGCCTACGCTCCACACTGCACAAGTACTGGTAGTTGACCAGCGTTTGACGAGCTCATGCGTAGTCTTCATGTCCAGCGCTCTTGCGCAGGTGGACCATGGACTACCAATGTGCTCCCATTCCGACGTCAATGTAGCTAGGGTACCCTCCCTTGCAAGCTTTTCCGCTATACAGTTACCGATGATTAGGCGGTGACCGGGTACCCAAACTGCATGTAACCATTTGAGAAACTCAAGATCGTTTTTATAAAAAAATATACTGCAAAGTGAATTTCCGCTTCACAAAATCCAGTTTTTCTCTGCTATTCATTCAGTAACTTTTCATTCAGAAATCAAACCAACAGCAGACTGCCTGGTTAAACCCCTCTCTCAGCTTTTGTGAGCTCCATGAAATCGTCAACGGCTTTTAAATAAGATTTCTATGCAACAACAATGCAATACTCTCCAATCACAGTCTTAATATTATGCATCATCTGCCACATTTCGGCCATAACATCTTCAATTTTGTTGACCATAATCGAATGTGACATTTTAAGACCACAACGATAATGGCTGAGGCTTTTATGTTTATTTACAATAATTTTTGTTTGATTTTCTATTTGAATATGTTTTCTCTGCGCTATAAATGTTAATCTACATATGAACATTAAAGCGGTGAATCCATATAGTCAGCCAGTTCCATTTCGGTTTTTATGATTATTGAAAATATTTGCATAATTTCGTTGTTAAGACGTGCTTCAAGAGACCTTTATTTTTAGTAAGACACGTAAATGTGTTCCATTTTTTAATAGTTTTCGACTAAAAACAAAGCATTTGTTTTCATTTTCTTCGCACACAAACAGTCATACATACACATGTTGGAACCAGAGTCTACATTTTGAGTTGCCCGTTGAACGCTTGTTGATTAGCTGTGAACAGTTGTTCGCGCAATTTTATAGCTTTGCGCCTGCGGCATATCACATAACTACAAATTGATTTCTTATTAAATTGGTTCGAACAGTTTTATTAGCATTTTAGCATGGATTTATAACATAATTAGAGGTTTCGCGAATTCGCTTGTCGAAAACATGCACAACAGATTTTTACGATCTTGTTAACTTATGGGTTCGCTAATTTAACGGTGATCTAAATATTTGCTCCATTGCGTAACAGGCTAGTAAGTAGTTAATATCCTTGAGCTTTATATAAAAATATGATTTTGTTAATGCAGCCGATTGTTTTCAAAACAAAGTTAATTTTAAACATATTCAATCCATAGACTAGTACTCCAAGACAGAGACCTTAACTACTCACGAGTCTAATACAGTGTAAGCGAACTCAGCTATGACCTACCCGACGTTAAAATCTTTGGTGTCGGTAGGTTACACCTTTTGAGGTTTAGCATTACAGATACCTTGTTTATCCTCCTACCAAGGGCCAATTTTAATATTAAGAACGTTGAATCCCAACAGAAAGTTAGAAATCGAGTTGACCATTCCTTGTCTTTCTGTGTTCTTCTTCTTGTGTTTCTGTGTCTTTCTAATATCCATGGTACCAATATCTTATGATAAAGTTCGAAGAAACCGAAAGCGGCTTAAAAAGGGTATATTAGTTCAGTAATAGTATCGCTCAGGTATAACTAATATCTTCTCGACTGGATGCTACTCTTACTCTTTACTCTTGGACGTTGATACCTCTCGCCCTCAGAGATCTTCAAATATGAAAGGTATTGGTATAATTTGCTATAATAAGCCAAAGCTTCTTGGCTCACATATATTAGAACACATTTTATGTTGTCGATTATCATTACCAATATCAAAGCACTTTCCCAGCACCCACATCGACTCGCACTGTCAACAGTCATCACTGTCTAATGGAAGACATCTCTCCGACACCTCCACGACAACTATCATCGCTGCTAACAACATCAATGACAGCCAAACAACTTTACAGCTCAATAACTGTCAGTCTGTGTGGCGACGCATTCATTGTGTTGAGAGCTGGCTGGCGATGTATGTAAGTCTATATGCTGTTATGGGTGATAAATTTCAAGCTTAGGCATGTAATACAATTGAGCAGCATCAGTTGCATTTTAAAAGCAAAAAAATAGTTGTGATCTTAGTAGGTATATGCAAGGAAGCGCATACTAAAGGCTTTGACAAACATAACCGCAAAAGTAACACTTTTATGTGTCATTGAAACTGACAGTTGCGTATTTTTTATTTACTGCCACCCGATCGAAACATTCAACAACAATATACGTGCGCGTGCACATCAACCATATCGCATTGGCAGGCGTCGCGTCTGATTGGCAGTTGTAAAGGCAGATCACCCGATAGACCGATAGACATGTCTGATTAGTGGTAGCCGTCGGTGGGCATTGAAACGATTGCCGTTCGCCAATCGTGGGAGCTGTCATGTAAATGTCAGAAGGGCCACTGTGGCAACGTGCCGAATGCATAGCTTGTAACGGCGCTAATGGATATCGTGGACTGCCTGGCTAGCCAACGCGGATGGCACGATGGCCAACTATAACATACTACATTGTAACGATTTTGTAAATATTTACATGTAATAAAATCGTCTAATGATGGAGGTGCTGAAATGCGTGAAATACTGCCAACAAATAAATATGCGATTTCCCTCATAAATAGTTCAGGAAATCACACAGAAACCGCTGTTATTGGATCGGTAAAGAAAATAAACGTTGATCAGCAAATTTTATTGGTAAAAATTTTATAAAATTTTCATTTCATGAATTTGTAAACATTTGCGGTTTAACTTCTGCGGAAAAGCCACTATTTTTTCAAAACGAAAAAATAATAAATATTTTCCGGAATTTTATGAACTTATGTGATCTACTGTTGATCTAAAATATAAGCAGAGCAATGAAATTTGTTTCGGTTGTATCTGAAGCAGTTCAAGAATACCATGAAAGCAATGACATTGTGGCAGCTGTCCGTATGAGAAGGTTAAAATTAAGTAAATTTCACTTGATTTCTGTTAATTTACAACAACAATATGCGGCAAGCATTTACAAATGTGTACCATTTACCATACACAATATTCTATCGATGAATGAGCAACCACCGACCTTGAATTAATTCACATACGAAATTTAAAACAAAAATCGAACTGATAGGCCCACAAGAGTCAGCGTTAACAATTTGAATTTATTTGATTTTAATTAGCTGTTTATAAAGCCTATTAAAACTATTTAAGAATGGAATACAATTTGAAGGGTGAAGTGTGTGTGAGAAACTGTGAATGAAAAGTGCGGCATTGTTTTTGTTTGTTTTTCAAGCGAATCATGCTGCTACGTAATGTTAGCAACACACCCTAATATACATAAATAAGGTAATACGCGTAATAGGAGACTTATTTGTTTGAAAATCGACAATAAAAAATCCATCAATTACATTTTAAAGTGCGATAACACTTTGAACATTTAAACTCTGCGCTCTAGCTACTTTACTAAACAACAACAACACAAGTGCCATATGTATGTTGGTATCATATAGTATTTATTGAAGTGTATTTTTGGCAGGTGCACGTCATGAATTGGCTACTTCATTCGTCCCTTCCACCTTCCTCTCTCTCTCTCTCAGCCACTGTTTTTATAGCGCTCACGTGCTTTTTGTTCACAGTTGCAAGTTTGGACCATTGTTTACCTGTAAATTTGTTTTTTCATACTTCGATTGCAGTTGAAACTCATTAGCGGGTCTATTTGTGTATCGAAATCTTTTATTTGCACTACTGAAGTGTGAGCATAAAACTGCTGAGAGATTTGTTTACGAAGGCATTAAGTTAGCTGTTACCTTGCGGTTTTATTTGCTTTTATTGTTTCATTGTCAATGAGGGAGAGAGTGTTTAGTAGTATAATAGCTATAAAAACATTTATTGGGAACTTTTTGTTGGTTTAGGGAAGAGAAGAATAATATATGAAATAGTAAATGTAGTGTAGGAAAAAAGCTAAACTAGGAAGTTAAGGTTCCATATTTGAAAGAAAAGTGTTTTGTGTGGATGATAAAGAATATTGGTTTCAATAGTGAGGAACATTCATTTCAGATATTATTTTGTCAATTAGCTAATTTTTTCTTTAATTTACTAACTAATTGACTAAATTAAGTGTCTGCTATCGAAACTAATTGCGTTCTATGACTTCTATATGGTTCTATACCAGCTCACATTGTTTCCTGAAGTCTAATACTTTCTATACTACTATTTCTATACTATACTATTTAACTCTTTCATGCCCAATGTTGACTATAGGCAACATTGTACTTACCAGCTTCTAATTCTCGTTATACTAAAGTGGTTATACAAAAAGTTTTCAAAAACATAAAAATAATTGTTTTATTTTAAAACAAAGTGAACTATATAAATAAGTAAAGATAAGAGAGTTATTTAAAAAAAAAAAATAATTAGAAAACCAGGATACATAGGACTTTGAAATTTTTATCACTTCATATTTGAGTTAAGACTAATATATGTCTGTCCTAAAAAATGTTAGCTTTGCCCATTTTAATTCGGGCATTAGAGGGTTAAAATTAATTCTTAGCAAAAATAGGACGCAATTTGACTCATATCGAGAATTCCATATATTAATACCCCAGAGAGAGATGTTTCTTCATGACACATCTTTCCATTCTTCTACAGCAGTATGCATTGCGACTACTAAGTGCTGGTAATAACAAAAATTATGTAATATTATGCCAAGCAACGCGTCTACTTTTAACGCGCGATATTGAACTTGAGCTTAGCATACAAAAATTCTGCCAACACTTCGTGTTTGCAAAAAAATTTATGACTTTTTGTTTTTAATTTTCGCACTTCCAATTTTACGTACGTTTTGAAATGTTCCACACTACTTAGCGGTTTCTAAATTTTATTACCTTTCAACCACATATTTGTTTCTTTTATATATGTGTATGTGTATGTACATATATATTTTTGTTGTTATTATTTATTATCAAGCGAATTTTTGTTTTTAAACTATTAAAATTATGCGATTTTTATGATTGAAATTTCCATACACCCATTTATGAGTTTATATATGTGTCTTCTTACACATATTTTTAACTTTTAGTCATAGCTTATTTGGTATTCTGTGTGCTTACAAAAATTCTGTCATCTATGATAATCTAAGCAGCACTCATAGACACATATATTTCAAGTTCTCTTTTAAATTATATTTTTTTCTAAGAATTCTTATTAAACTATTTTACTTGCCTTTTGACCTCCTGGTTTTGAAGGCAAGTATAGCAGTTGATGTGAATCCCAAAAGTGATTATTATTATCGAAGAATTGTTCCTAGTATTATCGAAGCTAACTTTATGCTATATTACGTCTAAAATTTGCAAAGACCAGTAGTAAGTAGTAAAAGGATGAGTGTAATGGTTTTCAAACCAACTTTCATTCTAGGTCTCTATAATTTGCAGTGCTGATCTCCAACTGGCGCCGAACAGCGAAGGAAAGAGTTTGCAGTGCTCCATTACAGATAGGCCCTATGTTCTATCAAAGAACTATGGACAAATTTAGGTCTACAACTTTGCTTCCGCCGTTTTTCTTTATCAATTTAAGGCTTTTTTTTGTATAAAAACGGTTACAAATGTCGATAAGCCTCAGCCGCACTTTTCTTGGAATTAAAAAAGAGAAGCAAAATTTCTCTCAAATATCGAGAATTCGGCTCAAAAAGTGACATTTTCAGTTGAGAATAAGTTTGGGATGCAAACAGATCTCTACAAATATTTTGTTGGGTTAATGTTGACACAAATGTCCAAGATCGATATAAAACGATTTAATCGAATTAATCGACCAGTGCTTGACCCTAGAGACATCTATTGGAAAACGGCAGAAGCAAAGTTGTAGACCTAATATATATCACAGAAATGAATAATAGGGATAGCCAAACTCTTCAAATCGTATCATATTCATTAAAATCTGTTTATGATTTCAGATTTGAGGTCTATATCAGCGAAAGCTTCAGTTGAAAATCATAATTTCTCTCCTCCAACCCATACATATTTAAAGACTCCCTCAACATTCAAACATTAATTGAACATATTTCCGACTTTGAGTTCATAAATTTGCAACTTTATGTTTCATTCATTATAATTAACATAATTAAAGAAATATGCAGAATTATTATTTATAGAATTATCGATATGTTATTCAACAAATCAGTATAATTTTATATCCTCATTACTTTTAATTAGCCACGTTATTGGTCATAACATTTTATGGACATATGTGTTCTTTGAAATTGCAACAACAAATCAAAATACAAATTGAAATATTTACTCTGCAGTAGATTTGCATAAACAACCATTTATAAACGAATTAATATTTATAGCATTGATTGTATAATTCGCACAAAGTGAATAGTTTTCTGCATATATCTTAAGTTTTCAAACTAAAAGTCTGAAGTCTAAAGCCAAATTGGTATATTAAATTTAACGGTTAATAAATTATCTCGAAAATATATACAAACATAAGGATGGACAACCGCTTAATGTTGTACAATAGCTGAAACAATTCCATTATGATTTTAATTTGCTTATTGGCAACAAGACAATTCAAAATCAGCACTCAATTCAGATTTGCATACTTAATTAATTAGCGATTCCCATGCGCAATAAGTTTCGCAAACATTTAATTAGTGAAACTATTTTATTTTCTAATAGACAATTTATGTGAAATTATCGTTAGGTATGAGTCCTTTATGCCATGCATGTGTCATCGACGGTTATAATATCTTCAGTATATGTAAAGCATTTTATAATTGAAAGGTGCTGACAATGTGCTCCCTCAACTAGAACGCATTCCTTTGTTGTCAGCAGCTTTTCTGAGATCATCGAAATTCAAAGATTCAAACATAGCAAGACTGACTCATCGGTGGTTGACTCATCACTCAATGATGTAACAAACAAAAAAACACTAGATGGTGAACTAATTTTTGTGGACTCATTATCAAGCTCTAATTCAATACAGAGAAGCTGAATGGATGTTATAAGCTACACTGAGGAGTCCGTTTTGAAACAAATTGGGTATAAGCTTTCCTTCTAAAAACTATATATCGAAAATACAAAAAGTAAAAAGGTCCAAGTTTGGACATATCATCATTCCAGGCAACTATTAGCATACTTTCGATTACTATCTAATAATCAACCATAAATTTATGCCACATTGCTGACAGGCCGACAAGCGGACAGACAGGCTACCAATAGCAGAGTCCCCACGCAGCGCCGACGTCAGTCGCTTGTCTACAAAATGACTTTTTACAAAGGCATACACTTCCACACATAAGTCACCGCCACTTGAGGCGCTGAGCACACCAAACAAGGCGGTAGGCAGCATGCAGCCGGCCCCCATTCAACGACTTTACCATTTTCGCAACGCTTACGAGTTGAAATTGGGTTAATTACTCGCTTCGCTGGAAAGGGTGCTCCAGCCACATTTGCATTTTTCACAGCGGCGTTTATAAACTCAACTTTTGTTGTAATAATTCTAGCATCTCAAATGCATTAAACGCCAATTTTGGTTGTGACATTTGCGTAAAACGTAATGGTTTTGATTACAATGCACTTGCCATGGCCAATCGCGGGCATATCGAGTTGTTATTAAGCGCTAATGTGGAGGCAACATCGATCTGTCAACAACCACAAAACCACACACATGTTCACATGTTCACATCTACATCTTCATCATACATCACTCATCGCTCAGCATTTAGCAGTCTGCATTTGTCATTTTAATGCCAACATGTATGGTTAAACGCCAAGCTATCAATTTACGAGCCATTTTTAGCGTGGCACTTTGCGCAAATCGTCGGCTTATTGGGCGGTTTAAATACTAGCACAATTATTATAATACTCGTAAATACTATTATCATAATATAATACTTTTTGGCGTCTTTGAAATGTTGCATATTATTTGACGTCATTGAAGTGCTGGCGCCATCGCAAATTATGCGCTAATTGCTGGGTACTTCTTACAGAGTTTACTACATTAAAATAATACCCACATGTATCATTATTTATAGATATTAAATAAAATACTTAATAAAATAAAATTTTTGAACATTTTTTCTTTTTACTAACAACATTGGTACTAATATTTGATTAGTAAACAATTAAATCCGAAAACTTAGGTTTAAAACCGAAAAATTTATGAATAGTCAGCGTATTAGCGTCTTGGCTCCCACGTCACTGTTGACAGTCATAACTTCGAAGTCGTATACCTGGGAACCAGCATCAACAACACCAACAATGTCAGCCTCGAAATCCAGCGCAGAATCACTCTTGCCAACAGGTGCTATTTTGGACTGAGTAGGCAATTGAAAAGTAAAGTCCTCTCTCGACGAACCAAAATCAAACTCTACAAGTCGCTTATCATTCTCGTCCCGCTTTATGGTGCAGAAGCGTGGACGATGTCAACATCAGATGAGACGACACTAGGAGTTTTCGAGAGGAAAATTTTGCGCAAGATTTATGGTCCTCAGAACATTGGCAACGACGGATACCGCAGACGATGAAACGATGAACTGTACGATTTATACGATTGACATTGTCCATGACATAGTCCAGCGAATAAAAAGACAGTAGCTACGCTGGCTAGGTCACGTTTTTCGAATGGACGAAAACACTCCAGCTCTGAAAGTGTTCGATGCAGTACCCGCCGGAGGAAGTCGAGGAAGGGGAAGGCCTCCACCCTTCGCGGCGCGCTATCATCGATTCGGCTATAACCGGCTAAACGGTTTCAACGCCAATCACATACATACATACTCCGCTGATAAAATGAGTGTCTGAAAGTGATTTCCAAATAATTTGAGCAATTTCTTAGCTCGAGACATACAGATCTCATGTTCCGACTTTCAATGAAGTAAAGAAGTAATCTAGATCTAGAATCCTTATTCTCCAAGAAGCCGACATAAGGAAAAGTTGATAGAATTATTGGTATCTAAAAACTGGAAATCTACTATGTTAAAGGTAATATTTATAACGATTATTTGGTACCTCTAACTTAATAAGAAGTCTTCTTTGATCAGAAAGCTAAGAAGTGTAGATGTCTTAGTCTAAAGAACATGCTATTTAAACAAATACCTGTCTTCTAGTTCATCGCTTACCAAAAGTAGGCAAGAAGCAAAGCTCAGCGCGTCTAATTAAATAATAATCTATAATTTGAACTAAATATACATTTTGGGCATTTTTCATTTCTGTCTGCACAGCCACATAAGTAGTGGCTGTTTAACACCTCGGTATTATTAACACCTCCTACGAATGGACATACACTCGTATACTTAGGCTCAAGCCATAAATAACACCAAAAGCTTACTGAAAAGAAATGCCACAAACAACGCTAAGCTAATTTTAATATGCTTGTTTGGCTTATTTATTAGTTGAAGTTTTTTTGGGCAAGATAACTTAAAAGTGATACAATATAAAGAGCGTATGCAAATCAGCCTGGAATGGAAAAAAATATACTTTTTTACTATAAATATAAAACGGATCATCTTAATGTAGACTTCATTTAGACTTTGTGTAGTTAAGAAGACGGTTTTTAATGCATTTCTTTTGCGTCATAAGTCGTGCCGTGGATGCGGTTGAATGAAGAATTAAATGCGCATAAAAATGCAAATCAGCTCCGCTCATTGAAGAGCCTACATCTAGTTATATCATAAATATTTTGTAAATTTACTTTGTCTTCACACTCAGCTCATTTCATTAGTTATTTATGTAATATGCATAACTTTGTTAACTGAAAACGTTTTAATAATTTAAATAAAAATTTAAATTAACATAAAGCCAACAAAAATCAATTCGAGTTAGTGCAAATACAAAAGTATTCTGTGTGGCCTGCGCCTACACACGGCCACTTGTTGGTAAACACAATTTAATATTATATAAAAACAAAATTATTATTTAATTGCCGCAATTTTCGTGTTCGAGTCATAAAAAATCCAACGGCTTGTTAGTGCATTTTTTTTTTTTAATTTGTTAAGCAATACTAACTATTTGATTTGCATATGTTTATACTTTTTTTCGATAATACTAATCCCACAAACCTCTACGAAAGCCGCTAAGTTTTTCGAAATTCTCAATTCGATTGCTGCACCATTTTGTATAGACTTGTAAACTAATCTAAATACGACAGCTTATATCGTGTTGAGTGATTGAAATCTGCCGCACAGATTTGTGTTATTAAAATCAGCTTAAAAATGTTTTCCAACAAATATGCGCTCATGAAAAGGCCAGTAAGGCTTTTTATACCCTGAACAGGGTATATTAAGTTTGTCACGAAGTTTGTAACACCCAGAAGGAAGCGTCGGAGGCCCTATAAAGTATATATATAAATGATCAGTATGTTGAACTGAGTCGATTTAGCCATGTCCGTCTGTCTGTCTGTCTGTATATATACGAACTAGTCCTTCAGCTTTTAAAATATCATTTTGAAATTTTGCAGATGTTATTTTCTCTTCAAAAAGCTGCTCATTTGTCGGAGCTGCCGATATCGGACCACTATATCATATAGCTGCCATACAAACTTAACCCTCGGAATCAATGGCTTGTATGGAAAACTTCCGCATTTAACTACATATCTTCACGAAATTTGGTGTGAGTTATTGTTCATAGAAATAATTTAATCTCCGAAAAAATTGTTCAGATCGGTTCACTATAGCATATAGCTGCCATACAAGCCGAACGATCGGAATCAATGGCTTGTATGGAAAATTTTCGCATTTGACGTGGTATCTTCACGAAATATGACATGGATTACTGCTTAAGGTAATAATATAATCTCCGAAGAAATTGTTCAGATCGGTTAACTATATAACCTTAATGTTTCTAACAAACAACCCGGCTAAAAAGAATTAGTAAAATGTTTTCTTTTTTTACTTACTTTTTCTTACGTCTTTAGATTTGCTTAAACACATAGTTACTAAAAGAAATGCACCTGTGAAGGGTATATTAGCTTCGGTACAGCCGAAGTTAACGTTTTTTCTTGTTAAGTAAGTGAAGTTGGTTTTAGTGAGCTTGGCATATTTTCGCGTATTCGTTATGGTAGCTTATAAGTGGCCTAATACTTAAATTCGTATGTAATTTGAATGAAATATAAAAAAATAATTTCAAATACTTTTCAAGCTTCGTACAAATTAAGAATCTCGAAGGAAGACGCATTGAGATAGGATTTTTGCACGAAATGTTCGTTGATTCAATTCGCTCGGTGATCGACAAGCCATAATTATTCAAACCAACCTTCAACAAAAATTTGTCAAATATGAAATCGCCGCCTTATACACCCTGAGTGCTTGGTATAACACCTTAATAGAGTTATTTCACTATCTAGACAGCGAAATATTCAATATTTAAGGTTAAAGTCGAGTACTAAAATTATATTTGTGGAACTGTTAAGTGATTCTGCCTCATTTCGCATACATCTCATAACTTCCCTGGAGTGTTTGAGCAGAAAATATTGACACAAATGCAACAGAATGACACGCTGCATGTATTTTCAACTGCAAATGTGTATAATAATTGCCACAATATGAGCGTAATCATGAATATTCATACATTGTAGCGCATTTGTATGCTTTCATCGGTATTTTGTGTTTATTTACAAAGTGCAACATACTTTACAATAAACTAATTGTTGCGCGTTAACTGTATTTTGTTGAAAAATTACTGAATACTGAGGGCCAGTAGGAAAAACGGAGCAATAATAGAATTTCTGAAATTCAGTTGAAATGTTCAGCAACCAACATCTCTCTGACTCTTTGTCTGACTAAAAATCACTCTAGGGCTAATTTAAAAAACAAATTTTTCAAAACTTTGTAAATTTTTAAATTTATTATTGAAAAAATTTCACCATGACAACCGTTAAATTTCCCACCCGGTATTCTTGCACTATTTATACGTACGCTGTGGCATTTAAGTGCGTGTATCGCACGAGTACGCACTTGCACACACACCCACAAACACACACTTGACGTTCTCATTGTTGCAATTTATCTTTTCGATAGCGAAAACATGACAACAATAAATACTACAATAACAACAAACGCACATATCGAGTTGTGCATAAAGGGAGCATATAAATAATCGTAACATAATTGCCAATAAGGTGGAACAAATTTCAATTAACTGCTGACATGTCTGCTACTGACAATGCCAATGCAAAAAACCACAACAACAAGCATGCTGTTGACAAAAATATTATTATGAAAAAAAATACGAACATTTGTAGTCGCAGAATCAGTCAAATGGCAGGAAGGTAAATGAAATTGACACCAAATGGTTGGGAAAAATGAAGAAATATTATATGTAAGAAATATAAAAAATTAGCAATAATTGCAGAAGGACGATGGAAAATATTTTAATATATTATTTTTTATTTAGGAATAATTTTACATAATAATGTTTTTTGAAAAAATCAGACAAACAAATTTTTATTATTATTTTTCTGAAATTTGAAGAACTGAGCTGAAATATCTCAAGGAACAAGCAAAAAAAAATTACAGTCACCAAATTTTTGATTTTTTTTATTCGGGCTCATACTGCGGCAAATAACTCAATAAATTTTAAATTTTCTCACATGAAATATGGCTATTTTAAAAATATTTTCATAAAAATTGTTATAATGAACAACATATTTTCAGCCAAGGTATCAAGTTCCATTCCTCCACAATTTCAGTTTTTTTATTAAAATTTAGTGATCTATTCTCCAAAGTTTTTGCTAGAATTTTAATTTTCCAACACTTATATTCATCAAATATGTTTTACGATCGTAACCCAGTTCTAAAATGCCACTTTATTCCTTGCACACGCATTGCCCGCCAGTTGTCGGTTAACCGCAGAGGCGCCGCAGATCACATTTATTTCAATCAAGTTACGCTTCCTCAATGAAATCACTGTCTAATCAAATCAAATCAATCAACACACATCATATTTATAAAATCTATTAAGCAATTGTATATCAATCAGCCACATGAGCTGGCGTTTGCGCTAAGTTTTGCTCAGCGGTATAGCTTCGAAACTGCACCAACGCCGTCGCACCAACACAAACACTTTACTATTTCGATATTACCGCCAAAATAAATTTGCCTTTCAAAAATATACTCTACAAATACACGCCCGTTCGATTCGGCACAGCGAAAAATACACACGTCCAGCACGCGCTAGTCTCGTTTTGATATTGAAATTGAAAATCGTTTGCTTCTACGATCTAGCCGATTTAGCCGACCTAAATGCTCAGCGTTTGCGGCGCTGGAGAACACTTTGCGCTGCGGTGTACTAGCAAACGCGACGCTGTCGCCGCTATCAGTGTCGCACTGATTACCCGAGACGCACAGGCGTTTAACAACTTTTGCACACCTTCGCGCCTCGCTGCCGCAGCGTTGACGGCGCGAAGCATTCGATTTTCGGTTTACGCACACACGACGCACACAATCGATTCACTTGATCACAAGTCGTTCAGGCGGCCGAGCGCGCGTTGCCTGAATTTGGCATTAGGGAGTAAATGACGTTCGTAAAACTTGTCTAATGGTGGCTTCTTAAAGGCAAACAATTGTTGTTTTTGCTAGCCAGTTGAGCGCGCATGGGTACCCTTAGCTGTGTGCTGACTCAGTCATCGCTGATCTTACCACTTGTTTTTTTTTTAATGATGACAAGTGCAGTTTTTATTGTAAGATTTTGTTGTAATTTTGAAGTTAAATTAGAATTTTATTTATTTCATCTAGCTTGTTGATGTTTCGTTGTGAGTAATGTCGTGAAATTCATAACAGATGTACATTATGACTAGTTGAAGTCAGTCTCAAGCGCCGAACCAACAAATAAATCCCTCATATATCAATCATATATCAATATCCATATTGGATGTTCACTTAGCACTCTCTAAAAGCGGTCTTATACTAGAGACAGAGAGAAGGTATAAGCCAAAATTTGCTAATGACATGATAGATTATCTATTACAGCATCAATTCTCTAGTTAGTACAAGACTTAAGAAAATATTAGATACAAAATTTACTGATATCCATCTATATACAGTGGAACTTCTCTAACTCGAATCACCAAAATCCACAAAAAAATTTCGAGTTAGAGAGACTTCCGAGTTACAGAATGTAATTTGTATGAATTTTGCCTTCTATTGCCAATTCAATGGTTCGAATGATGGATAACTTCGAGTTAGAGCAGTTCGAGTTATGGAACTGTAACTGTATGTATGTATCCTTAAACGAGTGTATATCTAAGCACTTAGAACACAGCTCTCGAAGTAACTCGGAACCTCCTCTAAGCTTAACTCTCCCTCGCTTATATTTTTATTATTTTTTGGACCTTCATATAACATATCTGAGAGTTAGACCAAGCTTCTTATTTACTCTGAAATGCCTTTTCATATTGGTCATTATTTGGAGAGCCCTAAAAGTATTACTAAGCAAATGATTCAACATACCCTCTACACAAAGTCCCGTATTGCCTTTAAAACACTAGCTTGCGAAGGCTGCGTTCATACATATTCGTATATCATTCCTCGATTGAGACCATTGAGTGAATTAAGAAAGCCGCAGATACGCCGTATGTGGTTATAAAGGGTGATTTTTTAAGAGCTTGATAACTTTTTTTAAAAAAAAAACGCATAAAATCTCATCGGTTCTTTATTTGAAACGTTAGATTGGTTCATGACATTTACTTTTTGAAGATAATTTCATTTAAATGTTGACCGCGGCTGCGTCTTAGGTGGTCCATTCGGAAAGTCCAATTTTGGGCAACTTTTTCGAGCATTTCGGCCGGAATAGCCCGAATTTCTTCGGAAATGTTGTCTTCCAAAGCTGGAATAGTTGCTGGCTTATTTCTGTAGACTTTAGACTTGACGTAGCCCCACAAAAAATAGTCTAAAGGCGTTAAATCGCATGATCTTGGTGGCCAACTTACGGGTCCATTTCTTGAGATGAATTGTTCTCCGAAGTTTCCCTCAAAATGGCCATAGAATCGCGAGCTGTGTGGCATGTAGCGCCATCTTGTTGAAACCACATGTCAACCAAGTTCAGTTCTTCCATTTTTGGCAACAAAAAGTTTGTTAGCATCGAACGATAGCGATCGCCATTCACCGTAACGTTGCGTCCAACAGCATCTTTGAAAAAATACGGTCCAATGATTCCACCAGCGTACAAACCACACCAAACAGTGCATTTTTCGGGATGCATGGGCAGTTCTTGAACGGCTTCTGGTTGCTCTTCACCCCAAATGCGGCAATTTTGCTTATTTACGTAGCCATTCAACCAGAAATGAGCCTCATCGCTGAACAAAATTTGTCGATAAAAAAATTTCGAACCGAACACTGATTTTGGTAATAAAATTCAATGATTTGCAAGCGTTGCTCGTTAGTAAGTCTATTCATGATGAAATGTCAAAGCATACTGAGCATCTTTCTCTTTGACACCATGTCTGAAATCCCACGTGATCTGTCAAATACTAATGCATGAAAATCCTAACCTCAAAAAAATCACCCGTTATGACTCATATTTTTAGAAACAGAACACTGATGGCAAACTAATGTAGTATATTGAACAATAAATTTGAATTAAAAAAATCTAAAAAGTTATATGATTCAGCCTACTAAATATGGGTTCAATGTTGTACTGAGTTTAAGGATTCAGCCTACTTAATATATAAATAAAATATTTAATGATTTATATACCAGCTATTAATCATATTTCTTCTGAACCAATACACCATATATACCAGATTTCATCTGGTGGTCCATAATCGCTAGTTCCAAAATCCCATAACCACATAGTCTATGATGCTTTAACGAAAATTCTTGCACATCAATTGTAACTGTATATAAAAACCAATGAATTAAATCATTCTAAATCTATTTTTATCGAGTACATGCTTCTTCAAAGCAAAGCTCTTCTTACATACACGCACACATACACCGATGGTACCAGGTTGTATGCAAAAAGAAACTCCCACGATGATGTCACACTTCTGCAGAGTTAAAAGAACACATAAACCACAAGAAAATAAAAAAGAAACAGTAACAACAACAAAATTCCCCTTTAATATATCCACTTAGCACAGCCGAAGAAGAGTGTATAAAATGCAGCAGCGCCAACAGGGAACCTCATAAAATTGCTGCACTGACTTTTGCCGATAAGAATTTGAAGGTGAAGAAACAATTAACAGGGCATGAAAGCGAAAGCTACTTGCGGTTATTTTATGTGATTTTCATATGTGGGTACGCATGTAAGTACGTGTCTTCGTTAAGTATGCGCTTCGCAACTGCCACTTTATCTATCACAAAGAGATGGAAGCCGACACTTAATGAAATGCGCTGTCGGTGCTGGGTATCATTATATAGGTGATGGAGGAAAAACTGTGGCGGCTGACCAAATTATGTTAAGAAGCTAAGGAATCAGTTGAATAAAACAAATTGACATGGAAAATTGTTTAATAAAATAATATTTATACGCTAATCAATCTGAGGTATCTTAATTACTTCTGTGATAATAAATTGAAGAACATGGCGAGTTTGAAAAATAAAAATTGGAAATAAATGCTTGTTCAATCAATCCTCATCTTAAGATAGGTTGATGGAGACAACACTAACGCCTCTGATAGAAATTTGACCGATCTTCTCTTTCCGATTTCGTGATTTTTCGGATTTTTTTAAGATAAAACTGCTTAAGAATGTTATTGGGAAAAGCTTCGATTGCTCAATCAGTTCGAGTCCCATACTCTACTTAAACATAGATCGATGTCTAAGTCTCATTGATCTTACACAACTTTTAAAATTCACCTTGCCCACCAATACACACCTATGTTCTACCTCACCCACTATTTTTGTGGCTTATGAAATTGAATGAAAAAAAATCGAAAACGATTAAAATGCAATCAAGCAACAACAAAGGTGACGACAAAAGCACCTATCGGCGTGATTGCATATTTCTTATACCATTTTTCATAAGCAGCCAGACAACCCCTGCAAAGTACTTAAACCGCAAAACGGCAAATTATGCGCGCCTCAGCACATAATGTCTACACGACACACACACACACGAGCGCCCTCAACAGATTTATTTTGATTTGAATGCGCAATAGTCGGTGTGTTTGTTTGTCTCCGCTTGTGTGTGGCATACATTGAGGCGTTGATGCAATGAAAATCTGCGGTTGAATCATGTAATTTGAGTTTGAGTTGCAGCGCAAGATATTTTATTGATTTATTTGTCTTCATCAACAAAAAATATGGGTCAAATGGTTAAGCGGCGTGTATTGTCTTTATATATGTGTTTGTATGTATGTATGTTGTGCGCTTTTCATTTCCGCAAACGAAATGGCTGGCAAACACTTTCCATTCCACTTGATTTGACTTGCATGCGCGCTCGGCGAAAGTGACAAGCGCTCACACCGCTGCGGCAAATTATGCAATTGGAAAATGATTGAAAACAGCTGTGGCGAACACAAGCTGGCTTGAAGAAGTGTCTACTTCGCACAAGTAAATAAAGAAGAAGTAAAGAAGTTTTCTATTCATGTGATCACATATGTGATATATGTAGGAGAAGCATGCATCATTTTTGCAGCGCCATAAATTAGAAATTTCTAGTTAAATACAGCCAATTCTGGCCACTTTGAAATCTCGATTGCTTTTCATTTAGAAGTTTGTTTAGCTAAGCACTTAACGTGTGTGTATAAATAGTAGCGGTCACGCGGCTCTTCAGTCCCACGAATATACACATTTAACTGCAACAAAACTAATTTTCAATGCAAAAAGAAAAATATTCAAGCACCGATATATGCTAACAATTAATTGCCCACAAACTCCAAAAATCAAAATTATTTTTTACTATTTATTAGCAGAAGCTATGATAGCTACTGTTAATAACAGAGCAGCTGATTTGTGCTTACAGCAGAAAATGTTAATTGAAATTTAGATTAACATTTTCGTCTGAATTTTTTATTAACATTCATTATTTGCAGCTCTATGTTAACAGACAGTAAGAAATGTTGCTGTTATCTAACAGCCGAAGCAGAGAATGTTAATAAAATGAAGAGCCGCAAATGTTAATGTTATGTAGATCATTAACATTTTCTGATTTAACAGCAATTTTTCAGCGATCAAGCATTCTTTTAACGCGCCTGAAAGTATGCAATGGAATTATTGTTTTTTATTTGATAATGGAAATTTGTATTATATGTTGTTAGTGAATGTTATATGTAATTAGTGAACCCATCTCACTAATTTCATATTTTGACTATATAAAAATATATATGTATATTATTAAACTAATATATTTAAAGTGTTTTTCGAACTCTTGAGAATACATAACTGGTTTGTCGAACTCCATAGACTAACTGTTTACGAATCAGAGATATTTTTGACCAAAAAATTGTTTTGAAAACCTTTTTTAACAGATTTTAAGTTCTTTGAATGCTCAATACTTAGCTTTTGATTAATTAATTAATATTTTATCTTCCACACTCACCTTACAAACGCCATCCACACACATCGCACGTTGTCTATAGTTGGAGCGATAATATTCAGCTGGACGAAAGCATGGCGTACCGTCGATGATCGACGAGTTCAGCGTAGCAAAATATTTCATGCCCATCGGCTTGCAATTCAGCTCACATTCGGCATCATCTGGCAGGAAGTATATGAAAATGAAATTACAATGTGTGGCCTTATCAGTGAATAAAATAAGAAATTGAATTTAGTACCATTTCACAAATATTTAAAAAATAATAAAAAAGGTTAATTTTTTTTAATCGTTCGAATATATAATAAAATGTTCAGCCATAATGAAATAAAAATCATAAAAGTCAGTATTTCCCTATATATATTTTTTTTATTTATTTTTAGAAGATCTCACGTCATCGCATCTGTTATGTAAGCCTGACTAAAAGATTTTATACACCATTGAATTCAGAGAATAAAATAGATTTTATCCATACTTTGGATTTTTTAGTAACTGTATGCTGTAATTAAGGGGGGGGGGGGTAAGGTTTGACAACTTTTTTTTTTCATTTTTTCAAGAAATCCTCCAGATATTCTCAAGAATATCTCAAGCTACCTGCGCTGAGTGTACAAAACTTTGAATCGATTTTCCCAAATATGTCATTTTTAAAGTCGGTGACCAGCCTACAGGAAAAACTACTGCATCGATCGTTTTGAAATTTTGAACAAATATTCTACATATATATAGCTCTCGAATGACGTCGAAATTTCAATTTATTTCCATAAATTTTAATTACTAACAATTTTACAATAACAAATAGGTAGATTTTTTCGTCTAAAATCGTCATTTTGGCTTGAAAATGGTACCAAAAAATTAAAAATTAAAAAAAACTCGACGTCAATTGAAAGATAATCTAAAGAAAGCATTTTGATTTCTTGGTTTCGGATGATCCAGCGATGCTGTAGGCTGATCACAACAAAAAATTAATTTGGTCCAATACTCAATATGTCGTAATATTTTGGGTAACTAATAAATATTTCATAATTTTATCATAAATTTTTTAATATAAATAGTTAAAGTATATTTTTAATCAACTAAAGCTAAAGACTAAGCTTATAAATTAAAAATTTCTACCATTAAAATACAACAATTTTCTCTTTATCTACGAACCTTTGATATATGGCTCCCACGTGTATTTTTGTCCCTGAAAATCGACCTCATTGAAAGCGGCACATTGCACAGCGCGAAAGTCCGCAAGCGCAGCAGGGCAAGGCTATGAAGAGATCAAAAGGAAATTTACTCGAATATTAATTATGTATAAGCCAACAACTGATTACAATACACACGCACACATGCAAGTGCATGTATAATATAGAAATATGTATGTATGTGAAAGAGTATGATAGTGCAGGCGGTACATGACCGCTCCAAATACCTGCTCGTTGCAGATGTGATAACGCCTGTAGACGCCAATGCACGCATTGCTGATATAACGTTTGCCAGTCGAGGAGTTGCTATGTGAGGAATAAAAGAATAAAAGAGTAGAAGAATATTAAATGGGTCGAAAACTACTTGGAAAAAGGCGGCATACAGATAATGTGAGTGAGTAGTAAATAATAAGTGCATAAATAAATATGGAGTAATTTTGTAATTTTATGTTTAACTGTAAATAAATATACATATATATATATATACTATATATATAGTTCATTTATATATACATATATGGTATATACTCAGTGCGCATATGTGTTAATCAACAGTGGAACCTTGAAAATCTGCGTATGCATAAAATTCGCAATTTTAATTAAACTGAACTCTTAATGAACTTCAACGAAGACATCACACAAACACACAAACACACACGCCGACTTTATTTAATGTGACTCAAATTCACAGCTCATTGTCTCGCACAGTGGCAGTTGTAGGCATTTATTTATTATTTTATAGCTTTATATTTATTTCTTTACTTTCAATTGACCCATTGACGCACGCACCAACACACACACAGACACCACGCATGCCTAGCACAATACTCACGCATAACAGAACTCAGAACTTCAGTCAGTCTATAGCTGCGTTGGGCGCTTGGAAACACACTTGAGATGGCAGCCAATGAATGAACACACACACACACACATTTTTATTTTCAAGTATGTGTATACGCTTAGATATAAATGTTTAATAAACAATAAATAGACGCACAAAAGTTTAATGACAAAACTTAGCAGCAAATTCGCACTGCTGCCACTACTAACACTCGAGCAATGTTAGACGATAGAGTTGGGCAATGAAATTGTGGAATTCACAAGTACAATGCGAAGGCGCCAGCGCTGATGGGAAGAATTTTAGCGTGGAATTCGCAAATAGACACGCATTTAATGAGCAGATGTGGAAGTGGAAGCGACTGCTCAGCTGATGGCAGAGTAGACTAAAGCAAATATAGTTCTTTTATCATATATGTATTTGTATATATTTCACAAATATACTCATGTGTATTAGTATGAGTACATTTAAGTTACGCATACGCCCTGTTGATTTTTTTTATTTTTTTGAAACCAGGCACAAACGCCAATGAGTAATTATTTATCAAAGCAAATAACAGTTTAATTAGTATGTATGCAATTGTTTATGCAAACACATACATACATCTGCTATATATTTATTTCTATACAAACTATAGAGTTGAATTTAGTTTCCTCTACTTCTGCTAGGATTAATCACAAATATTCGCAGAATTATTTATATATATGTACTGCATTTACTCACATCTTTATGTTTACACAACAAGTTGCTAGAGAGTATTATAGTTTTGTTCACATAACGGTTGTTTGTAACACCCAAAACTAAACGAGTTAGATATAGGGTTATATATACCAAAGTGATCAGGGTGAAGAGTGGAGTTCAAATCCGAATGTCTGTCTGTCCGTCCGTCCGTCCGTCCGTCTGTGCAAGCTGTAACTTGAGTAAAAATTAAGATATCTTAATGAAACTTGGAACACGTGTTCCTTGGCACCACTGCCACGCCCACAAAAAGGCGAAAACCGAAAACACTTAAAATGCCATAACTAAGCTATAAATAAAGCTATGGAAGTAAAATTTGGTATGAAGGATCGCACTGTGAAGGGGCATATGTGGATATAATTTTTTTGGGGAAGTGGGCGTGGCCCCGCCCCCTACTAAGTTTTTTGTACATATCTCGCAAACTACTAAAGGTATATCAAGGAAACTTTCTAGAGTCGTTTCTTTTAGGGACTAGCTTATATAGTCCAAAAATGGAGGAAATCAGATTGTAACCACGCCCAAAGGTTATGTTGAAAACTACTAAAAGTGGGTTAACTCAATAACGAAAAACGTTAGAAACACAAAATTTCACATAAGAAATGGCAGATGAGAGCTGCACTCAGATTTTTTTACAAAATGGAAAATGAGCGTGGCGTCGCCCACTTATGGGTCAAAAACCATATCTCAGGAACTACTCGACCGATTTCAATGAAACTTGGTTTGTAATAGTTTCCTTACATCCCAATGATATGTTGTGAAAATAGGCCAAATCGCTTCACAACCACGCCTACTTCCTTTATACCAGAACTTTGAAGACAATCTGAATCGTTTACTTTACAATATATAAAGTAAGTACTAGTGAAGATATCGGTGCAGAACTTTGCACAAATACTATGTTAATAGTGTGGCAGCCCCATTCTAAAAATCGCGAATTCGGACCATAGCTTGTGAAGGCCCCATATATCGAACATGAGGACCTCGGTACTTCTAAACTAATATTAGGGTTTCCAACTTTCAATGGACTTTATGCAATATTATATAATATAAATAAAGTTAAATATATAATTTGCGAGAGTATAAAATGTTCGGTTACACCCGAACTTAGCCCTTCCTTACTTGATTTTTTTATTATTATTTTCATTATTTTATTTTTCTTTTATTCCTTTTTTTGTATTTTTTATTATTATTTTTTTTAATTTTTTAATTTTATTTTTCAGTTTTCCTTTTTGCATATTTTATCTTGTGTTCTCCAATGAGAATGTCAAGTGTAATTGAAATTGAAGCTAAGCGCCGACAGCCAGCAGCCAGCAGCCGTCCGCCAACATTTGTTTGTATTCTGGCATTGGCCACAGCTGGTCACTGTTGACACAAATTTCTAGCAATTTTATATTTATTAGGCATAATTGGTGGGAATGTAAATGCAAAGCGATCGACAATTTTCGCGAAGATGAATTGAAAATAGTCACATATACAAATACATATTTACATAGGAAAATTTCTAAAAATATATTATTTAAAAAAAAAACTAAAAAAAAATAAAAAATAATAAGCAAACTGACACAAATGAGTTTAATCACATTTCTTTTTCTTCTACAATCGACTTCTAATCGTATTTTTATACGTACATCCTCTAACCTCTGTTTTGAATAACTCCGACTTCCGGTTAAAATATCCATACTACCATTCGATATTTATTTTATAAAAGATCTAGTGCTTTCAAATCAGTCACATGTATATGCTTGTCCTTAATGGTATACGCTTGGGACAACCACCTCTGACCTAACCCAACCTATTTTTAAATCGCCATGAGAAAATTATAATCGCACCTCTCTTCATAAATCTATTTATAAGCCTCTGCCACATAAAAATAAAATAAAATTATATATAAAAAACACGTTTAGTTCCTATAAACGCATGTTGAATGCGTACTGTTGTAACCACAACAAAAATATAAATAAAAATAAAAAATTTAATGACTAAAAAATACCCAACTAGCTGCGTACCATTTTCAGCTGATAAGGACCAATTGTAATTATGTAAGTATTTATGTATATATATATAAATATATATATAGATTTATGCACGATCATTATGGGGCGCCGTAAGTTCTACATTTCTCGCTACACACTGATCTCATCACATTTCAATATTCACAAAAACATATACGCCTCTGCATGTATGTCTGTATGCCTGTAAGTGCATGCAAGTGGTTGATTTTAAATTAAAAGGCGTATTTTTTTAAATTTATATTCACTTGTAATTATATATAATACGCGTATGTATGTATGTAAATATTTTATTTTTATTGCTGTGTATTTGTGTCTTCCAAGTACATAGTTCAGCACATCAATAGTATTGTAAGTTAAGCGATAACTCATGCCTACCATACGCTCTATATTATATATATGGCATATGTTTACTGATATATTTGTAGAAATCGATTTTAGGTACTGCAAATTTTATATTTCATTATAAAACGCAATTCAGTTTCGAAACAACTGCGAACGCGAGTGGATTTTTCAACAGAAAATATAAAAGTCGAGCTTTTCGGCGCAGCACTTAATCTAGTACGGTTATATAATATAGTGAAAAGTCTAAAAAACGATGGCTAATAAATTACAAACGTTTTTGTTGAGTGTTTTGCTATTGCAACAGGTAAAGCAGCAGCACGTGACACATGAATATTTATAAATATTTACTTATTGCTTAATATAAGTATTTTGTATAGAAAAACAATAGCTTTATTGCTAAAACAAAGTGATACTCAAAGTTGTGGAAAAGTTCATTTTTTCTGAAGGTTTAGGAGCTTTCGATTTCCAAACTTAAAATAAAGGGTGTTTTTTTAGACATGTGGTTTTCAAGACGGAATAAAATGCTAATAATTAAATGTTATAGTCAAGAATTTAGTTTTGTTATAAAGTTAGGGGTTTGTCATTATGTTTTAAAAATGATTACGGACAAGTGATCTGGCTAAAATCGACGAAAGTCGCAATATTCGACCACTTGAGCAAAGTTTTATTTACCATTGAATTAAGAAGAAAATTTAGATTTGATCTATATTTTGGATCTTTTAATCCTGTATCCTGTAATTAATAATATTTTTTTTTTTAAGTCATTTTTCGAACTTCGAATCCAAATATTTCGATTTTGGAGACTAACCTCGAAAACCGGAGAATACACTTTTTTATTATTAAGAAGAAAATTTGATCCATATTTTGGATTTTTTAATCCTGTATCCTGTAATTAATAATAATTTTTGTTTTTAAGTCATTTTTCGAACTTCGAATCGGAATTTTTCGATTTATAACCTCGAAAACCGGAGAATACACTTTTTAATCATGACTCAATCTTCCGGAAAAAAATTAGTTTGGTCCAATACCAAAAGAAGTCGATTTTGACGTATAGTGTAATGAAATGGCAAACTCAGTTTGGTTAAATAAATCAAATAACAGCTGTCATAAATATCAACCCCAAAAAAGTATTGCTTCTTTGAACACTGTATGTGTCTAAAACAACACCCTTTATTTACTACCTTTCACAACAAAAAGAATTTGACAGTAAATTAAGTTAAATAATATTTGTAAAATAATTTCTATAAGTTCGCACAATATTCTATTCGAATATCAAATACTTATATGTAATTAAAAATACTTATAAATAAGAAAAAAACTTGAATTAAGTAAATTTAATTAGTTTTTGAAATTTCAAATTAAATAATATTCAAATATCATTTATTGAACTTTGGTGTATATATTATATATAAAAAATATTGTTCTTGTTTTAATTCCACATTAAATTTGCAAAAAACCAAATAATATGTTTACAATTATTGTTTTGACTAACTCCTCATACAAATATACATAAGCAACCACATTTACGCAATTGAATTAATCGCCTTTGTACCACCCATATTTTGTCTTGTCAGTTCGCACGCTCGACCGCCTTCCTCATACCACGCGATCCGGACTGCAAAAACAGCGATAACGAGACACTCGAACCCAGCGAGAAATGCTCATCGATGCTGCACTTTCAACGCAACCTCGGCAAATATCGCAACTTCTTCGCCAATCTGTTGCAGGAGGAGAATGAGCAATTCGCAGCCGAACTGCAGGAACTCTACAACTTAGTGAGCTCGGCGCTGGTGGAGCACGACTACAATGAGATGCAACGACAATTTTTCTACTCCGTTTGGCTGGTGGAGCGCACCAGAGATCTGGAGGATTATTTGACTATGAAGGGTTTCCGAAATATATAGAGAAAACAGACGAAAGTTTGAAAGATTTTGTAAAGTTTATTGTATGAATTTAGTTGGTTTTAATGTAGTATGTACGTATACTCCGATAGTGTTTTCTTCAGTTACCTCTACACATGCTCTGACAGGAAATCGAAAATGCTCTTCCAAAAGCTCTTCTATTCACATTATTTTCATATTTATTGTTCACTAATTTATTATAATTATCTTTTACTTAAATAGTATTATTATGGGTGTTGCAAATATGTTTTAACAACAAATGGTAGGATTAATAAATATAAGTAAATTCAATTACTACTTATGGACCACTCAAGCTGATATATCGGAATAAAAAGCGGAAAAAATTTACTTGGTATTTTATTGAGAACAAATGAGAAATATTAAGCTAAGCTGACAATGGAGTTTAGATAGAAAAATATGAGTTGTGAAGAAGCTTCAATGGAAGCTGAGTACTTAACTTTTTTTATCGACTTTTTTAATACTATTCAAACTCACCCTTTAGCAAAAACTTTTCATAGTACTATGTTGTATACGAAATATAGCTATTCTGATATTATTAGCTATGGTGACGAGCTAATAATATCCTCAAACAAAGTCTTGAATGTGTAAAAAACGAAATATAGCTAGTCAGACGTCACCAGAGCTAATAATACTTCAGTTAAGTAGCTCAATCTAATCAATATTTTTTTCGCAGAGTTTAATAAATTTCGTCAATGTTGTCAATGTCAATGAGTCATTTCCAGGCATCCCTGATTAATATGAACAGTAAATATATTCAAAAGCTCCCATTCAGTCCTTCAAAATCTATTGAACTTTAGTTAGCTTTCAGAAATATTAAGTCTACAACTTTGCCTCTGCCGTTTTCCAATACATGTCTCTAGGGTCAAGCACTAGTCGATTAAATCGTTTGATATCGATCTTGAACATTTATGTCAACATTAACCCAACAAAATATTTGCAGAGATCTGTTTGCATCCCAAACTTATTCTCAACTGAAAATGTCACTTTTTGAGCCGAATTTTCGACATTTGCGGGAAATTTTGCTTTTCTTATTTAAATCCAAGACTGAAGCTCATAGACATTTGTAACCGTTTTTGTACAAAAAAAAAACTTAAATTTACAAAAAAACACGGCGGAAGCAAAGTTGTAGACTAATACTTGGACTTTCTTGTCTACTGACAAATGGAATTTGTTTAATGAGAAAAGTGCACAAATCAGACTTCGACCTTTCTCAATAATTAGTTTCAACAAGTAAAATAAAAAAATCACTGTCCTTATTTCAGTTCTCATTTAAGTCGACTTAAGCACTTTCATATATTAACTAGTAAAGTAAATAAATATAAAGCTGCGTCACTTGCTTCTACTGATATGCCAATGTTTATATTTTATTGGAAAATTTTATAATCCCTACATACATATAAATATACGTATATACGTGGAATTTATACCGATATATTATATATTTAAGTGAAACCGAGTATATATGTACTGATTCTAGGAGTTTTGTATATACTGTTGCTTTGTTGAGGTTTTCCATATTTAAACTAAAATTTTTATTTAAAATATTTTTGAAAACTTCTATTTTCCCTAACAATGTGAACCTATGTTTAAGTCCACTTGACGATTGATATCCAAGCACTCTGGGAGAACTGCTGACACAGTTTTATGGAACATAACATCTGATTAAGCCACTGAAACAAGACAATTCCTCAGACCATATCAAACATTTTCATTTAATTATTTCACTTATTTTTTCCAAAAAATGTCTGCGTTTATTCACAATATTTTCGAAATTTTTTTTAACACATTGAACACAAAATCAGTAGAACTCACTGTCCAAATCGATCGAACTGAAACTCCAATATCTTATAATCCAAATACCGTCTGAATTTCGTCGTCAAATCGTCAAAACTGTCTAGCACTTCCAACTTTTGCTGGAGATCCACACTTGTTAACGCGGCCTCCACTACATTCAATGAATCTCTTAACATTGGAGCGAAGGGCCGCGCGTCCTCCTGCTTCTGCAGGTAAAGCAAAAACTCCTTAAAGAACTTCAGCTGTACATTAAGCACCGCCTTGCCCTCCGGTTCAGCATCGATCAGTTGCCACAGCTCCGGCGAAAATGTCTCCTGTATACCAGTGAATGCAGCATATTTCTGATCGAAGTCAACAATCTTCAGCGCACTCTCATAAGCTGGCAATACCTTTTCAATTTCCTCGGCCAATGCACCACTGACCTCCGTCATCAGTGTGCGCATGCTCCACTCCTGTACGCGTATGTCCTCGTTGAGGAATTGCTCGTCGTACTGCAGATTTAGATAAGCCATAAATGACTGCCGTTGCTCACCTTCGTACTCCAGCAACTGCTTCTCCTCGATCAGCGGATCCTCGGCGTTGGCGGCCTTTAAGTAAAGCGCCAGCAGTTGCTCCAACTCGACGGCATACTTTTCGTCGACGCCCTGCTGTAGGCGCACCAGCCGACGCGCAGTGTAGCTGAGGTGACTGCTAATTTGCGACTTCAGTTCGTCCACATCCACTTCGGCTGAGTTGGCGGCGATTAACTGTGCGGTAGAAAGACACACTTTTTATTCAATCTAGTTTCACAGAAGTTTACAGTTTCTTCATACCTGCAGTGCGAGGATTATTTGAAGATTGATCAGCAGCAGCTTTTGCCAAAGCATTGTGTTTACTTAACTTTCTAATTGCGAAGCTTATTGCTTACTGCTAGACTTGATGCACTCAAGCGTCTTAAAGTGCGTTTGGCGTGCATGCAACTCAATTTTATTGCCAGTTACACCGTAAAAACTTATTTCAAAGCCGTGAAAGTATTTCATATAAGAAAATCACTTAAAAATCTGCTCAACAAGCGCATGGGTCTAGGTCGATAGCTAAGTTATTACTGACTTCCAGCATGCAAATGCAATTTGCATCAAACTTGGTGCTTCTTAATCACAGACGGAGCTCTACATTTATCTAGTACGGAATTTTCAATGACAATTGTAAGAGCAGCGCACTAAATGCATATTTTGAGTACGCTGCGGTAATCCGATTTAATCTAAAGGCTGATCCGAAAGATAAATAGGTGTATTTTTTAGTTTTGGCAACCCAATTTATGTTTAAAAAAACTCTAATTAATTGTAATTCAAGCTTTATGAGAACCATTTTCTTCGACTCACCGAAAAGTCTATAACCAAAATTACGCTATATCTTGGACGCTAAGATCTACCTTGTAAGCATGAAACCGAGTTTGCATCCGTCCAACATCCTTTACCTCAGTAGTTGCCTAAAACTATTTCACCTTACATATAATTTTTTAAAAAGTTATGCTTTTGAACCACCCTATATGTCAATATAGAAGAATATGCACTAATTAAATTGAGGTATTCGTCTCTGCAACCTACTAAGTAATTGAAGTGACTCAGTTTTGTCTGCTCCATGAGTTCCAAGTAGAAGCAAACGCACATACAAATTAGTTTAATGGAATTAATTACTTGAATGAGATTAAGAAGATTTACTATAACTCAAAATGAGGACAAATGCACTGCTTCGCTATATAAACTAAATGCAACATTAAATTATTTCATACACAATTTTATTAATTTTATTTCCTCACAGTGCATGGGACCTTCCGCTTTTCGCTTATGAGACGTGTAAATACCGCCTCTTTTCGAATTATATCTAATTACTCAATTTATAGGAGAATACGCAATCAAAAGCACGCAACATACAAGGCACGCTCTTAAAAATCAAAACGCTTTTAAGATTCGTGTTATAACACAGCCGATTGCCTAATCAAAAAAATTATATTTACTCAACCAACTGTATCCTAATGCAATTTCGTTCATCAGTTAAATAATCAGGAACTCAGTCAGTGGTTTGTTTACTTAAAATATGACTTTGAATATTTATTTGATTTGTGTTCAAGTATAACTAGTCTAGCGTGAAAGATAACCTATATTTTTCTTACTTGAAAAATTAAAAAAAAAAAATTCAACGAGAGAAAGCAGACACTTTCAAAAACGGTAGAAGGTACCACGAAAGCTAAAAGATCTAATATAGGCGGTACGGATGGTCGCTGATGTGGATACAACGTAAGATATGTTTCACATTTCTAGAACACATTGAAATACTTTTTTTTAATGAGACACACATTAATAAATATTCAATCTAAATTATCTTTAATGTCTTGAGTCATACTGTTAAAAAAGAGTTTCAGTGAACCCCTTAATGAGTCAGTCATTAATTTTTTATTCACACACGCTAATGTAGACAATTAACTAATTGACTGAAATGCCAAAAGAAACTTTTTGGTGACAGCTGATACCGAGCCATAATTATTCTGTAAATTGGCGCCAGTATCTTCAACCGGTTTTTGTGCTTAAATTAATTTCATAAATAATTAGAAATTATACTCCAGCTAATTTAAATAAATAATTTCAATAAATAATACATGAGGAGAAATTTGGCAATTCTGCTAGAATAAATAATCAACTAATTAATAATTAATTCAAAATAAATCAACAAAATTAAACCAATTTCATGGAATTCCACATTATTTTGCATAATTAAATGTGGTTTGTTTGTTTTCAAAGACAAATTAAGGTTGAGAAAATAAAAAAATAGACAGTAGCATCTTGAGAATCACCCAATACAAATATAAGGAAATAAAAATAAATAAACAAGACAATTCCATTCTACAATAAAAACTCAATAAAAATTATCGTATTAAAATTGTCTAATGAGCAGTAGCTTCAGCTTGTCTAATAAGCATAAAGACTTGTCTGAGCGTCGCTCAATCAGCCATTAATTCGTAACACTAACACGCTTATAAAGCTGCATTAAAAACGGAAAGCAAAACAATGATTTTTTTTTCATTTTAGCAATATGCTTTTCCAATTTTTATTTTCACACGTACGTCAATAGACGGGTCCATTTAACGACACACATTCTTCAACTTTGAAATAAATTAATTTTACGATTCCATACAATATTTCATACACAAATCTTGAGTCAAGTGACGTTCTATTGCTTTTCGATGTATTTCTCTCTCAAGTAGTTGAACACGTCCTTGTTTTCGGGGTTGGTAACTTCGAAGTAGATCTTTTGCTTATCTTCCAAGCTGGCGGCGGTCAAACCTCCCTCAGCCTTTACCTTCAAAGCGGTAATTTCTTCCTTGTACTTGATATCGGCTTGAGCGAGCAAACCGTCAAAGAATTTGATGGAACCGTTCAAGGAATTTTCGATTTGTGGCAAGGTTTGCTTCTTCAAGTATTCCTGGAAACCGGCACGGTGGTCTTGGGTGAATTGCAAGTAGCTTTCTACCTTTTTAGCGGCATCAGCCTCCTGTGCGATGGCGTTCAATCTTTCGATGGACTTCTCAATGTCAGCTTTGAATTCACCGGACTCGGACTTTTCCAACAAACCCTTGTAGAAATCGACGGATTGTTGAATTTCACCATCAACATTCAATTCCTGCAATTTCTTGTGCAAATACTGATTGAATTCTTCGGGGAAAGCGCCAGCAAGACCATCTAAAATGCTGGTCTTCTGCTTGTGGTCGGCCTCCTTGAGCGCAGCCTCGGTCTGGGCGATCAGTTTCTCCAAATTGGCTTTGTGTGCTTCATCGACTGCGGCTAGGATCTTGTTGTAACCCTCGAGGTTTACGCGCAAATCAGCATCGATCGCTTCGGCAATGCTGGCAGCGAAAGACAACTATGCGAAAGTAAGAGAAATGCGAAAAATCCATTGTTAATTTACTGTTTCACTCTGCTTTGCAAACTTCCGAAGCAACGCTTTACTCACCTGTGCGCACGCAGTGACGCAGAGAAGTGCAGCAAGGAAAAATTTCGACATTTTATTTTATTTTATTATTATTAAGTACGTCCACACGCTTGACCAGCTCAATTGAGACTCACAATCGTTTGCGCAGCCGCCGCCTCTATTTATACCTATAACTGTGTATAGCCGGCGGCTATAAACTTTATATTCGTACTCGCATCTATGTGGTCTGGCTACTGAGAAATCGTAGAAATAAGAAAACAAACTGTTTATTCTGCCAAACTCTGTATTTTCGAGATCGGCTTGGCTTGTACAGCGCTCTTGTTTTATTTTTGCGGTTTGTTTGTTCTCCATTTTATTTTGCACCGTTTGTTTATTTCTATCTTTTGCCGTTCATTTGCATATTTATGGGTCTATAACTTCTGAAGTTTTGTGAATGTCATTGTTGTGATGATCATCATATTCGATACTATGTAAACACATTTACATTTATTTTTGCTATAAAGTGTCAGCTTCTACCGAATCGTAAAAACCCCCGGAAAAAAGCTAACGCTACACGGTATAAAATCGATATTTTTAATAATTTTCGGTGATAAATTAGGTGTTAGAAAGTGCTAGATCATTGGGGAAGGCAACAAATAATACGAAGGCTTATTAAGTAAATTAAAAGTTGAACCACTGACCAGAGGGTTATATTTTTCAAGCTCTGTTTTGTTTGGAACAGGCTTTTTGAAGTAAGGTCTTAACCCCACTTATCAAGAACTTTCAATTTTTTATCGGAACCCATTCTAACTCATCAGAGATTTTAAGAGACATTGTTTAACGAACTGTGTTCACAATATTACTAGAACTTTATGAAATAGTATTAATTTTGGTGAAGTTGTTTCGAATAAGAGTCCCCACAGAACACGGGGCATACAACAAATTTGAAAAAATGCTAGATTGGTATAAAAATCTGCGAAATTCCGAATTCAACTGATTTAATTATGTATTTCAAAGCATCACGTAATCTAATTTCAAAGCTCTCAAGAGAGCATTTCCGATTTTTGCGTGAGGTGTGCCACAAACCTCCCCAGTGAGCTAAACAAAACTCAATAGGTCACTAGTTTCTATGACTTAGTGACTCGGTTATCATAAAGCTGTCATGAGTACCTAATAACAGTATATTAGATACGAGAAAAGGATGAAAAGGAAACTGGGAACACATTTTTCTCAGACCATGTTCCTAAATTGTTGTCCCCCTCCTCGTTATACATAGAAATAAATGTTTACTCTTCAAATTATTGGTTTAAAAGTAGAAGTACCAAGATTACACAACAAAACATTCAATACACCCTGAAATAAATTTAGACCCTGAGTCCATCAAAAATATTTAGAGTAAATCTATTGCGATTAATGTTTTTACTTGTCGATTATTTCGACTGGTTGACTGAGAGAGTCCGATTAATCAATCTCATAATTGATCAGTTAGATTTTTTAGTTCAATAGAGAAAGTCTCTCAATTATCATCTCTTATTAAATCAGTTTTTCAAATGAGTCCGATTAATCAGTCACTTAATCATCATCCCATAATTAATCAATTAAATTATTTTAGTTTAATTAAGGAAGTGCGTTTAGTTTTTCAAATGAGGCTTACTACAACAATTATATCAACTGCAAGTGGAGCATAGTAACTACCTAATTATATAATTATGCAATTTATTGTAGAATAATAGCTAATTAATTCAATTTAAGTGCAAATAAACTGAGTCAGCTGAGAAGTAATTGAGAATTGCAATGCTTGGTTTTACTAAATATTCTAACAACAAAAAGTTTATCGAAGCGATTGAGCAGCCTAATTGGAAGCACCTGAACTTTCAAGTGTACTTTTACAGTTCTCTTTTTATATGTTTCTTTCTACAGACAGACAGACATATGAGCGCTGGAGTCAGGTACAACATTTCGCCGGCTCTAACGCGCTTTGGAGATAAATTAACACATAATTTCGTATGAATGTTGACCAATCGATTAGCATTTATAATTCAATTTTTTCCACTTCGGCGCGCACACAATGTTCGTATATGTATCTCTTAGTTTTCGACTTTTTCCTAGACTTTTTCATAGAAATCGTGTAAAAACAAATGTTTCAGCAATCAGATTCAAGAAAGCCAATAAACGATTTCGCTACAAAGACTCAGATTGTTCGGCTTTGGGCGATTTACGAGCGTGATATATTTGAAAGCGTATCTGGATATAAGCGACAATTAGACGCCGCCGTCCACTATGAAACTGGTAGCAACAACAACAAGTGTAGTAGACACGCGTTTTGCGAACTGTTTTGGACGCAGCTTTTGCGGTCAGTCATCTGTTTACCGATTTGTTTTTATTTTTATTTCTGTTCCTTTTTATTATTCTTTCCTTTGTAGTGATGAGAGATTTTTAGGTTGTGCTGTTGCTGTTGATGCTGATTCTCTTGTTGGTGGTGGAGGTGGTAGAACAACAATAGAATATACGCGTCATCAACACTAATGATGACGAGACAACAAAACCATTAATGTGCGGTGAATAGTAATGCTTTGTATTTGCACAAAAAATGTATAGAACTGATAGATTTGTCTACATACATACATACATATATATTATATATGTATGTATATTAAACTGTGCCAATTAACAAAACCGGGCGGGAGATCACCTATATATTTAATTTATGGCTCAAGCAAAAAAACTTCGACCACAAAAGCCGCGTTTAAAAAGCGATTAAATGAAATAAATAAACAAAAATGACCCATTGAAGGTTTTCACTAGAAAAATAAATATAATATATTTGTATAAATAAGCGTATGTTTATTAGCACATATTGCGGTTGTGTAGAGGCAATGTCATAAATAAATCTATTTGCATATATACTTCAGCTATATTTATGTAGACACGTGTACATATGTTCACCAAGCTATTCATAATTAAAATTTAAAAATAAATTTTTAAAATCTGCTTTAATTTTTCATACCAGTAAATCTCCAAAATATATAGCATATTTTGGGCTCAGACACTATAGTTGTTATTGTTACTTAGCCACAGTAAAACACTTTCTATGGTTTCCCCCGCACAACATTTGCATACAGTTCAAGAAAGCTGGATTTTTTTCTTATCTCTAGATATGGCTTATTAAGAAATCTTTATCTTGAAGAGTCTTCGATGAAGACTGAAGAAGTTACGAACGCATCACTTTTGTTTGTTATATGTGACCTGGTCTACGGAAAGGGGCTTAGGTGTCAAAAAATCAAATTTCACTTTTTAGTTGATTCGGATGGAAGATGAGAATTGTTTATTTTTGACAGCTGTTTCCCAGAAAACTAGTTTTCGCACGTTAGCTCCCTTTTCGTAGACCAGGTCACATATATTAAATTATTTTAAATATCACATATCAAACAATGCAATTCTTAATAGTGCTAAGTAAAGCTCCAGCGTTTTTCAAAATAGAATCAATGATCATTCTCAATTCGATCGAAAACTAAATTAAGATACATATTAAAAGATCGACACTCACCGATTGATACATTTGCGCTGCTGAAAGCGTACGCCGCCACCGCAGCTACGTGAGCAGTCACTCCATTTGCCCCAATTGCCCCAGCGCGGGTAGGCACGTTGACGTGGACCGGCGTTTGGACGCTTCGTGCTTGTTGTCACAGCCGAGCTTTCGCTTGTCGCCAAATCAGACACATTGCCAACCACTGTGCGCGGTGGTGACTCACTACTTGTCGTTGTTGTCCTTACTGTGGTAGTAGTTTTCGCACTCAGTACACTGTTAGGTGCATCAGTCACCGCATTATCGCTAATAATAGGCGCTTCGGGTACACCACTCACCAACACTCGCGAGGTGGTCATATTAACCGCTGCTGCTGGCGCATTGGTTGCTGTTGCTCTTTTGAAGTCATTTAAAAATTGAATAGACTCTGTTGTTGATTGCTGCTGCATTGTTGGTGTTGCGGTTGCGGTTATGGCTGCCGCTGTGGTGGGCGTGGCGGCTAATACTGTTTGAAGCTCGGTGTTGTCGATTGTAGTGCCAACTGCTGTTGTCTCCACACCATTTGTTGTTGTTGTTATACGTAGTGTTGAAGTTGTCGGCGTTGTTGTGGTAGTTGATTGTTGTTGTATGGCCTTTGCAACCACTTCGCTCTCTGGATATACCTCATTTGCACTCGTTTCGGGTGCAGTTTCGGCTCCTTGTTTGGGATAGCGCCACAAATTAGCCACTTCGTAGTTCGATTTCGGTTGATTCACGATCAACGCCAAACGATCGGTCTTCTGTTGCTTTCGTTGATTTAGCCATTCTTTGTGTTTCTGAGGAAGAAAGAAAAAAAGTGTGAGTTTATGACAGCAAAAACTTTTTCTGTTGTAACTCCAACTCAGGATCTTATGTTTCAAGGAAAACAATTTTCAAAGTACCTTAAATTGAAGAATTTATTGAGCTCTTCAACAACACCTTTTCATTAAATTTATAGACCGAATAATTTTTACAACGTATTCGCATGGAAAGCTCATCTCATCTTCCTGTCTAAATTCTGAAAATTAAAATCTACCAGAACCCCTAAATTATTATTTCAACTTATTCAATGCCAACAGCCAACATATCGCTGGAATCAATCATCACTCTTCATTCAGCATTCATAGCTCAACATGGTTTGTAGTACATATATACATATTTATGTCCGTCTGGATTCACTGAGCTTCAAAGCATCTTAATGATAAACGGAAGTACATTCACTGGCGAGCAACAAAAACAAAAACAACAAGAAGGCGTACATAGAATTACAAAGCAAATGAAAACAAAAAGAATGCGGAGAGCCAACAGATTGGATATCATCATTTTAGGGGTTTGGCGTCCATTAAAGCGACTGGCGTTGACAGTGATTATCAAAATTTGGAACAAATTTGATGGATCATTGAACGTTGTGACGAAATGTCACGCATACAGAGGGCTCCGAATGCGAACATCACGAACATATGCAGTGTAATGCTTCTTGTAATGTTTGTTACTGTTGTTGTTGTTGTAAATATTTGTGAAGGTCAATTGACTTGTAAATGACTTGTCGCTCGATTTATCTCACATTTAATTTTAGCCGCAAATTGATTTGCATTTTTTCCATTTTTTGTTTATTTGGTTTATTTTTTTTGTATTCTGTGGTTGTTGTTGTTGTTTCAGTTGATTTCGTTACATGTGCTCGGGCGTGCAATGAAAGATGAGCAAGGCGCGTTTCATCGTTGATATTGATCGTAATGTTCTGCGGCATTGTTGTTGCTGTTCGTGTGTGCTACAGCTCGTTTTTGAGTGAAATATCATGCTGTTCAACGACAGTCACACCCATGGGAAAAGTTCGACTAAATTCGGCTATACCGGTTTTTTCACAGTTCAAAAACTTTTTGGGCCAATGCATTTGCACACACACGCACACTCATGTATCTACGTATCGATTTTTGTGTTTGTGTGGCAATAATTCTTTGAGGTTCAGTAATTTTGTGGGAGAAGGTCAGCTGTAATAGGTACAACCGCAACTGCCAAGTGTTTATGGGATCGTAAAATTACATCTACAAAAAACAATAATAATTGCGTAACTTTGTATAATTAAGACGTTTGACAGAGTCATTAATTAAAATCAAATACGCCCATAAAATACTATAAAAAGTATTAGTTCAAATTTCCATATGAAGCAAGCTCACAGCATTCAGTTCATTGAAACTGCCTAAAAATATGTAACAAAAAACTGTGAACAGTTAAGTCAACGATCAATAATTCTATCTCTACTTATTCTGCAACGTTTCTTATATACGACACCTTTTGTGTTTCGCTATGAAGCAGTATAACAGCAAAGCGATCGTGCGCTGATGCTGACACACGAACACCTTCAAACTACCTTGCAGCTTCAAACTAGCTAAGAAAGCTTTATACGAAGGTGTATTTCTCAGATTTTTTAGAAAACTCAATATTTTTAACTTAAGCACCTTCTGGGAAAATAAAAAGAACTAGACATTTAAAGACTTGAAAGGAAACCTGACCAAACTCTAGTGGGCTTTGTTTTGAGTACAGAGTCTCGATTAGAAGAATCTAAATTCTTAAATAAAAAAAATAGTTAAATAACGTGAACTAGCAAAATTAAAATTTTTATTTGAAAACAATTTTTGAAAAAAAACAAGTAAGGAAGGGCTAAGTTCGGGTGTAACCGAACATTTTATACTCTCGCAATTTATTTATTTAACTTTATTTATATTATATAATACACAATTTGACCCACATATTCGTTATATATATTGTATAAAGTCCATTGAAAGTTGGAAACCATAATATTAGGTTAGAAGCACCGAGGTCCTCGTGTTCGATATATGGGGCCTTAAAAACCTATGGTCCGATTTCGGCGATTTTTAGAATGGGGCTGCCCCACTATAAACATAGTATTTGTGCGAAGTTCTGCACCGATATCTTCACTAGTGCTTACTTTATATATTGTTAAGTAAACGATTCAGATCGACTTCAAAGTTCTGGTATATAGGAAGTAGGCGTGGTTGTAAAGCGATTTGGCCTATTTTCACAACATATTATTGGGATGTATGGAAACTATTACAAACCAAGTTTCATTGAAATCGGTCGAGTAGTTCCTGAGATATGGTTTTTGACCCATAAGTAGGCGACGCCACGCCCATTTTCCATTTTGTAAAAAAATCTGAGTGCAGCTTCCATCTGCCATTTCTTATGTGAAATTTAGTGTTTCTGACGTTTTTCGTTAGTGAGTTAACCAACTTTTAGTAATTTTAATTTTAAAGGGTCTCAAAGCTCTACTTTGTTCAATTACTGGGCCGATATCTCTCGCCACGGTCAAATTTGTTCAAAAAGTCTATGTACTACTGTCCCATCCACCTCATTCTCTGAACCGACGAACCCTTGCGACTTCTTTGAGTCGAATGACGATATGGCGGGTAAGTTTCCTTTACAGATATACAAAAAGCTTATTATCCCTATGAGTTAGATGAGTAGGTGGGTAAAGTGGATGTCGTACGCCGAACTTAGGCCTTTATGGGGCCCATTGTGTCTTCACCGGTACTAGAATCCCCACACACTACCATGGCCTCTCTAAACCATCCTGTGGTTTTAATGTTGTTATTCAATCCAACAAGTTTTATATAAGCAACTTCGGAGAGATCGTCAAGAAAATGGTGACCAATCGTTGTATTTCTTTTCCTGTGAAAAGCCTTACATCCACTTGGAAGATGTTCAACGGTCTCATCCTCTTCTACCTCTTGGCAGCTTCAGCAACAGTCATTGTATGGGGACCCCAGTCTACTGGCAGACAGTGACCTGTTAACACTCCTACTAGAGTTTTTACGTTGTTTCTTTTAAATTTCAAATTTCAGGCCACGTTTGTCTGCTTGTTGAGCAAGTCAGGGACTGTTTCCATCGAGACCCGGCTATGAGTATGATATATTTGTCGTATAAATATCTACAAGTCGCCAGAGGCATATCTATTCCCTTTCATCGAAATTTATTTGTAAAGAGGTACCTAGTCTAGCTAGCTCATCCGCTTCACAGTTTGATAAAAATGAGGTAAAAAAGTTGAACCATCGCTAGATTTTTCCAAAATTTTCGATTTTTTATGGTTATTGGACCACTCTCTTCTATGTTAATCGGCATTTAATAATATATAATATATTAACTCGATATATATACAAATTGAAGTCGAGTGTTTTCCTTTAATATTCCATAGATCTAAATACTTAACTCGAATTTTCACTTTCTAAACACTTACCCGTATTCGTTCCACAGTCGATATGTCTGCGCTAACTATGGTGATGATCAGCAGAAGAAAGAGACATAATCTGAAATGAAAATAGAAATATATTTTATTAGTATATTTCCAAAACTATAATTTTATAATTAGAAATATCAAAGTTGTCTTCCTCAAAACTTAAATAATTTGTATTTAAAGTTATTTAAGCAAACTATAATTTATACATACGAATGTACTCATACTTGTACTACATATTCAATTCAAAAACTTCACTTTAAAACTACCGCACTTCAGCCATCCGGAGATTATCTACATACTATGTATATAACGGCATATCGACATTAATGAGAATTCTTCCGACCCGATGAATAAATAAGCTTTATAGATATGCATCAATAACCAAAATTGCAAAACGTCCGAGCTGCTGTCGGCATTTTGGTGCATGCAGTGGCGCTATAAATATGTTTGTGTTGTAGATTGCCTGCTAGAAGCTGTTCGGAGGCTCTCAATCAGAGCAAGCAAATGAACTGCAAAATCATCAGCAACAAGTGACGGCGGCGGCAAAGCATAAATGCCAATATGTATGCACTTCTACATATATAAATATATATAATCTACTTACGAATATATATGTATACCCATATATGATGCTTGTGCTGCGTAGAGTTTTTGAAAAATGTCTGCTGAAATATTGTGTGCGCCGCTGTAGCTGAAAATGAAGATGTTGCAATGCAAATTGAAATCATAAGTGAATTGGACTAATGAAGTGATGAAAAATAGAGTAGCTGCTCCCACACTCTTCACAACTCCGCATCGGAAAAGAAAAATCGATTTTGTAGCAACAAATATGCCGAAGCGAAGTGGGCTAATGGCAAGCGCTACAAGTAGAAAACACAACTCGACAAATTATGCTGCTCCACAGCAATTCAACGGCCATTAATGTGGTGTTGGGCATGTTTAAATGGCGCATACTGTACTACCCCATAACTCGCAGTACGCAAGGAGGTTAATGCTGTTATATTTTGTCTAAAATCAGGCGACTCACATTGAAATTCAATAGAGTCAGAAGAAAGTTTGTTTGGTGTTAGTCCACCACACATCTGTTTAAATGTTTTCATTTCGCCTATTTGTTTTCACTTTTGCGTAGATAATCTAGAATGTGTATCTTATATAGGAGTGGGTGAGGGTTTGTTGTGCAAATATATCTGCTCTAAGTGTGTTGATAAGGCTAGCTTATTTATTCAAGACGAAGAACTGGTTTCAAAAAAGCACAAAATTTAGCAAGTTTCTAAGCGAATTCTCCAGTTTAAGTCAAGAAGTTCTCAAGAAGTCATGCCATAATTAGTGTTATGCATTGAATAAATACCTTCAACCATTACCGTAATATTCCCACATGATTTCGCTCTGGAAATAATCTCTCTCTACTCGATAAGTCTTAAAAATATAATGTTAAATCTTCTTCTTCGGATTTGATACCATAAATAATATTTCCATTTCCGAAACAATCTGAGAAATCGGACAATACCGAATCTCTGCCTATTGGCGTTTTTTCTATAGTTTCCATACATTCTTCTTACGTTACTGTTCTCGTAACAGAGTCAAATATATTTCTTGTCTTAACCGTCTGTCATTCCTAGCGGCGATTTCATACAACCCTCGCTTTTTATTGACCAACTATTTGAATCGACTTTCATTTAGTTTCATATATTAAGATAAAGATCCCATTCTTTACTATATACAAACTATTATTGATATTCAAACAGTAAACAAGTATGGACAGATATTTTGGATAGCACAAATTTCAAGACAAAATCTACCAATCACGAGCTCACAGATTTCAGAAAATGACTAGTCAACTGCTCCTCTGACCCATTACTCTTTCGACCCATTACTCGAGATCTAAAAGCATTAGGTACCCAAGAATTGTCTAAATTGTTGTCGCAAATTGAGTAGTACAAGTAAAATATATATACAGTGGAACTACTCTAACTCGAATCACCAAAATCCACAAACAAACTTTGAGTTAGAGAGACTTCCGTGTTACATAATGTAATTTGTATGAATTTTGACTTCTATTGCCAATTCAATAGTTCGAGTTATGGAGAACTTCGAGTTAGAGCAGTTCGAGTTATGGAAGTTCAACTGTATATATGTATATGTATTTATGTATAGGTCCTGCTATCTAATAGCACACCTTTATTATCAAGAACTACGAAAAAAATATTTGCTCACTAAAAATAATTGTTTATAATTTATGACGCATGTTATTGAAGTTAATGACGAGCTGTACTTGTACCATATGTAACGGGAACTGTTATTTATACATATAATATTATTTAAGTTTTCCTTCAAATATTGATGACTACTTGCCATAAAGAGATGACTCAATAAAACAAAAAGAAAGGAGAAGAAGCTATACTTAGGCACTCTCTATATTTAATCCGAACGTCGCAATATACCACTCGAAAGTAAAAGTTAACAGAGGCCTGTCAATTTATTTTTGTTTTTCTTTTTTTGTACTAATATTTACCAAAATAAAATGACGTTTAAACCACAAATTGCGGTACTTTTTCGCAGAACACTGTACCCACAAATGTTGGCGATTTAAGACAGCTGTTTAAATGTTTAGCTATTAAAAGAGGTTTAAATTGCTCAAACGCTTGCTTTTAGTACTTCATCCATGCAGATGCTTGACTTAAAACGTTTCGAAACGGGGTCGCGAAAAGAACACGCAGAACGCAGAACGGTTTACAGTTAGAGAACGTGAATTTAAATTATGGAAAAACGTAAGCATTTTTTTGGGCGAGATAGCAATACGATCTTAATTGATAAAAATATTGAGTGCAAAAAAATTAGAATCTGCATAATAAACGCTGTTATTAAAGTGCACCCCTTTCTACACTGCTTCGAAAGTCACTCATTCTCCGAGATTGTGTGGTAATGGGTTTCATCCGAACTGAGAACTTGTTTAACAAGCAAACGACATTTGTTCTACAATAATTGTTAATTAAATAAAGGCATCAGTACTAACAGGAAAAACATGTCGTTTGTATATGAATTTTATCAAAATAAATAAATGACGCACGGCCGTGATTTCATGGACCGGTCGTCAGTCTTTTAAAAACTCTTGCACCGTTTGCAATTGTTTATGTTTTGTAAGTAACATGTTTGATTGAGAGTATTCCAGTGTTGAAAAGTACGCTTAAAATTCTGAAAAATTGTTTTGAAACAAATCAAAGAGTGAAAAGATCCCAAAAATACTAAACTAATGGTGACTCCTTCGATAAAGGGTTCGTAAACGAAAATAAAAATATTTACATAAAGTTGACAGTGAATATTGAAGAAAGTTAAATCAAATAACGTTAATCATATAGAAATTACATATTTTTTCATTATGTGCTCTCGAGCCGTTCAGGAAATCTAGTGTCAAAGAAAAATCTATTAAGAAGTGCTGATTCGTCCAAATATTTTGGTACAACTTAGTACAGGAAGAACAATCAATACGACCGCATAAGATATTCATTAAAATTAAAGAAATTCAAGTGCCGTTAAAACTATTTTTATTTCTATAAATATATCAGATGACCTTATAAGACAGTTTAAACCCTTGTCTAATTGCTCTAAAATGAACTAACGGCGATGAGCAGACTTTTGATATTAAAATCTCATAAGATTTAGTGCAAATCCCGAAAAAATCCATATAATATTTCTAAATGAATATAAGTTCTAAAATAAAAAAATTTGAAGATTCTAACTCCGTAATAATTTTTCAGCGCCTATCTTCGGAATACGCCATCTGCAGGCACTGCTGCTGTTTCTAAATATAGTTGTGGTCTATGTGAGCCGTTTAAATGTATCCGTGGCGATAGTAGCAATGACGAATGCTAATACAACGAATCCAGATTTTCCGGTAAGTACCGGCACATAAATAATTCGACTAAACCACTAACAGACAAAAACTCTACCGACTTTTAAAGGAGTATGATTGGAAGGAGCTGCACAAATCCTACATACTGTCCAGCTTCTACTGGGGCTATGTGCTCACACAGTTTCCCGGTGGTTATTTGAGTCGTCGTTTTGGCGCCAAAATAACCATACTCGTCGCCACATTCGCCTCTGCTGTCTGCAGCTTCATAACGCCTGCGTGTGTGCGTCTCGGCGGTTGGCCCGTCTTCTGTGCAATACGTCTGTTACAGGGTCTCTTCCAAGGTGTTATCTTTCCTGCCATACACGACCACCTCGCTAAGTGGTCGCCACTGCATGAGCGCAATCTTTTGGGCGCGCTAAGCTTGTCTGGCACTGACTGCGGCACAGTTATAGCGCTGGCGTCAAGCGGTCTCATCGCTAGCAGCTCACTGGGCTGGCCGGGTATTTCATATGTTTCAGCGTCACTCTGCTTCGCTTGGTGCGTTATTTGGCTTGTGTTCGCCTCAGATAACGCGCCCTCCTCAAAGTTTATATCGGCAGAGGAGTGTAAATATATTGAGACATCACTTGAGCGCCACGATGACTTTCATAAGCAGAGAATACCCGTACCATGGCGCGCAATCTTCACTTCAATACCATTTCTGGCGTTCCTTGTGGGGCGTTGTGCCGAAGCTTGGGGCTTCACCACACTGCAAGCACAAATACCTTCTTACATGAATGGCGTACTGAATATGGAAATCAAGAAGAATGGTCTATTCTCGGCACTACCCTACCTGACAATGTGGCTTTCATTGTATGTCTACTTGGCGATAGCGAATCTACTGACGAAAAGGAATATACTTTCACTGACAGCGATGCGCAAGACGATCAACACAATCTCACTGTGGATACCGGCGCTCCTACTCATTGCTATTGGTTTCTTGGACTCTTCGCAACCCACACTGGCCATTGTCTTAATGACACTCAATGTGGGCATAAATGGCGGCTCAACCATCGGCTGCACGCTGAACACGATCGATCTGGCGCCGAATCACGCGGGCATACTAATGGGTTTGTCAAATACTATCGTGAATATTGTGCCCATACTCTCACCACTACTGGTCGGCGTCATTGTAACAGATAAGGTAACTAATACCACTTTCAATAAAACATTTTTTTAACCGATAATTACTTTGCAACTGTAGCACAATCGCACACAATGGCAAATCATCTTCGCCATCTCCGCCGTCATTTTCTTCCTGGGCAATCTGGTCTACATCATTTGGGGCACCTCGGAAACTCAAACGTGGAACTCCGTTGACTTCCAGCAAGAAAGAGACGCCGAAAAGACAGTGCGCAGGCAATTCAACGAAGTGAAAGCAGTCGAACATTCAGAAAATGTACAAAATGAGAAGAAAGAAGAGCTTGGCGCAAATGATAACTCTGTTGAGAGCACAAGACTTTAAAGTATTTATAGCTTAGTAGTTAGTTTGTAGTATTAGTATTTTATATAGATAGACACTTTAAGTGTATTTAAAGCGTCATTCGTTTGTTTATATATATACAAAATCACACATATTTGAGAGTATGTTATGACAAATGTTCAAAAAGTCCAAATGATTATACAATAAAGTTAACCAACTGTTTTTCTAAATATTTAAACAAATGTTTCTTTGGTGCATACATATACCATATACGTAGATATAATATAAGCATACGAAATGATTACTTAACAAAATCTGATGAAATAAACTGGCAATACTTCAGTTAAATTTTATTGATAATATGAAATTTCACCCTGACGGCAATGTAAAACCTGTCGAGAAGATTGTTTTACAAAATAGAATCACCTTGAAACTCCTCTTCTAAAGGCGAAGATATCTCTTCTATCTACCTATTAACTGAGCCTCCCCAAAATCGAGAATCTAACCATTCCTGAAAGTTTTTTCTGAAAGCGGCCGCGCTGAGGTCTAACAAGTGTATCAGGCTTATTCTGAAACAAGTAAGGAAAGGCTAAGTTCGGGTGTAACCGAACATTTTATACTCTCGCAATTTATTGCTATATTTTTATAAAGAAAACACACAATTTGACCCATATATTCGGCATAAATATATTTCACATATTAACCGATTTATAAGCTATTAAGCTCATCGTATTTTTGAAAATCCTATATTTAGATATTCTCATATATTAATATATAAGGGAAGTTATGACCCGATTTTAACCTCTTCTGGTACAGAGGCACATTATTAGAAGAAAACATTTCCTCTGAATTAAATTAAGATACCTGTGAGATTTACCGAAATTTTCGGTGAAAAGTTACCATGGGGCACTAAGTTCTTCATATTCGATATCCGGGGCATTGAAAAGTTATAGTCCGATTTCGACAAATTTTTCACAAGTGAAGCCACTCATCATATACAATATTTGTGTAAAGTTTTATTTTGCTATCTTCATTGGTTAATTATGTATATATTATAAAGTGAAGGAATGAACCGATTTCGTCCATTATATACCGAATTTATATACCATTGAAATCTGTCGAGTAGTTCCTGAGATATGGTTTTTGACCCGTAAGTGGGCGATGCCACGCCCATTTTCCATTTTGTAAAAAAATCTGAGTGCAGCTTCCTTCTGTTATTATTTCTTTGAAATTTAGTGTTTCTGACGGTTTTCATTAGTGAGTTAACCCACTTTTAGTAATTTTCAACCTAACCTTTGTATGGGAGGTGGGCGTGGTTATTATCCGATTTCTTTCATTTTTGACTGTATTAAGAAGTGGCGAAAAAACGACTGCAGAAAGTTTGGTTTATATAGCTCTATTGGTTTCCGAGATATGTACAAAAAACCTATTTGGGGCCCACCTCCACAAAAAATTTACATCCAAATATGCCCCTTCATAGTGCAATCCTTCATTCCAAATTTCATTTCCATAGCTTTATTTATGGCTTAGTTATGACACTTTATGTGTTTTCGGTTTTTCATTTTGTGGTGCCTTCCTATGGTGCCAAGAAATAAATGTGCCAAGTTTCATTAAGATATCTTAATTTTTACTCAAGTTACAGGTTGCACAGACGGACGGACAGACATTCGGATTTGAACTCTTCACCATGATCACTTTGGTATATATAACCCTATATCTAACTCGTTTAGTTTTGGGTGTTACAAACAACCGTTATGTGAACAAAACTATAATACTCTCTAGCAACTTTGAAATATAAAAATATATTCCTTCCAGATGTCATATGCAATGCTTTACCCACCCTCTAAGATTCATATGCATATATTTAGCACTCATTTGTAGACTTGACTGCCGTCAGTACTGCTCAATTCACTTGTCATACAATAGATGCATGACGAACACGCAACGTTCAGTTACTATTGACCACCAAAAGTCAATGGAAATGTTATGCCAACCTTCAATCAAACGAACCGTTAGAATTATGACATTTGGCGAAACCAACATAGAGTAACAACAACAACAATATACAACGAGATAAATGCGAATAGACACCATTAGGAAAAATCACAAACAACAACAAGAAATAATGAAACGTGAAAAATCACTGTCATGACATGTGAGCACGCAATGTGCAACCGAAAACCACAACTAAAGCGCCACACTGACGCTGACACGTAGAACTCAGATGTGTGCACAAAATGCCACTTGGGAATGCAAAGGGTTAAGCTGAAAGACGATAAGCGATGCAATCGGTAGCCAGTGGCGTATTGTATGTGTGCGTCTGGGAAACAATTGGTTACTGATACTTAAATATTAGAAATATTTTCATTGATAAATTAATACTAAAACCAAGTGTACTTAGTTTGACTTCTTGTCATACCGTAAGTTGCGGCTATCTCTATTGTCGCCATTGACAGCTGACAGTTGGTGCCGCTTGACGTTTGACCGCAACCGCGAATTCCGCGGATATTGATCTTGGTTAGAACTCTTGGTGTTGGTAAGTATGAGTTGCGTGCAAGAATTTATGGGTTTGGTTTGAGGTAAATATCACATAGCGTAAATACTTAAATGTGCTTAAGTACATTTTAAGCAAAATTTTAGCACTTATAATATTATAAAACAAGAAAAACTGCACTTCATTCTGAAATTGATATTATTAAACATATAACAAGTAGTTTAAAAGAATATTGATATTTTTAGCACGCTCTACGAAATATTTATGAGTCCTATGATGGGTTCTACCTTAGTTATTACAGGTATAGCCTCAATAGTATTTTTTGTTTTTAATGACACACTCTTCTAAAGGTTTTTATTGTGATGCTGGTCTATCAGTTGGCGACATTCCTTCAACATTCCACTCTAAACTATGACCCTAGCTTAAGGGGTTACATGGATTTTGTCGCGTAAAAAATGGCCTATTTTTAATATTTTTTTTCATGTAAAAAATTATTTATTTAATTCAAACTTTTTTCTGTCTTATAGATACATATATAAAAAATAATTTCTGAAGTTAAAAAAAAAGTAAAACTCCTCCATTGCGAAGTCATTTCCGGTGACCCCTCGGAAAAAGGTGATTCCGCGTTGTCAGCATAACTCCTCGCAGGATCATCCAAAATGAAAAAAAAAAACAAAAATAAATTTTTTAGGTAAGACCTTAATCTCGTGATTAAACGAGAAAAGACAAACAAAGTGAAAATTGGAATTTTGGCAGACAATTTTCCAAAAAAATAAAAATTTCGGTCAAACTTGCTTGACATTTTGTTTTTTTTTTTAAGTTGTAATTGAAAACAAGTAAGGAAAGGCTAAGTTCGGGTGTAACCGAACATTTTATACTCTCGCAATTTATTGAAGAAATTTTATTAAGATAACGCACAAATTTACCCATAAATTCGGCATAAAGTTTAATAGAATAATGAAAATCGTCCTATATAGTGTATGAGGGCTGAGGTAATTCTTGAACCGATTTCATTCAATTTCACCAGCAAGGTACACTATATCCAATACTATACGCTCACTTAATTTTGCTAAGATATATCACATATTAACCAATACATATATGCGTAATAAAGCCCAACGAATTTTTGAAAAACCTTTAATTAGGTATATGGGAGCTAGGGGATGATATTTTTGCAAAACCTATAATTATGTATATGGGAGCTAAGAGATGTTGTGACCCGATTTTAATAATTTTTGGAACAGAGACACACTATTGGAAGAAAACAATTTCCTCTGAATTACATTAAATTAGTTGAGAGATTTACCCATATTTTCGGTTAAAATTTAACCTTAGGCGCTGAGTTCAACATGTTCGATATCTGGGGCCTTGAAAAGTTATAGTCCGTTTTCGACAATTTTTTCAAAAGTGATTCCACAGATCATATACTGTATTTGTGTAAAGTTTTATTTCGCTATCATCATTGGTTCCTAATGTATATGTTATAAAGTGAAGGATTCAGATGGAATTCAAAATTGAGTTATAAAGAAAGTAGTCGTGGTTGTGAACCGATTTCAGCCATTTTCCACACATGTCCAAAAAAATCCACTTCCACTTTTCCAAAAAAATTACATTCAAATATGCCCCTCCCTAATGCGATCCTATGTTCCAAATTTTATTTTCATAACTTTATTTATGGCTTAGTTATAGCTCTTTATGTGTTTTTGGTTATCGCCATTTTGTGGGCGTGGCAGTGGTCCGATTCCGCCCATTTTCGAACTTAACCTTCTTATGGTGCCAAGGAACACGTGTTCCAAGTTTCATTAAGATATCTCAATTTTTACTCAAGTTACAGCTTGCACGGACGGACAGACGGACAGTCGGACAGACGGACAGACAGACATCCGGATTTGAACTTTACTCGTCACCCTGATCACTTTGGTATATATAACCCTATATCTAACTCGTTTAGTTTTAGGACTTACAAACAACCGTTAGGTGAACAAAACTATAATACTCTCTTTAGCAACTTTTGTTGCGAGAGTATAAAAAAAAATAAAATCCTTCGTTCAAGCACGAGTAAATTGTATCTTGAACACCTGTTCAAAATTTCATCAAAATCGGTTGAGTAGTTTTCGAGAAAATTTGACAACCGCCTTTGAAAACACATTTCCAAGAAAAACGCGTTTAAAGTTTTGAGTAACAATTGTACTTGACTTGGAGGGCACACCTTCCAACGGCTGTATCTCCGAAACTATTATTCGGATCGACTTGAAAATTTAGGACAATATTCTTGAGATGTTGTAGAAATTAATAAGCCAAAAACCAAACAATTGATTTTTTGAATCCACGAAACCCACGAAAGGGGGTTACCCTTAAGGGGTTAGATGGGTTTCAAAATTTGAAAAATGTGTGATCTTATTAAAAAGTACAATTTGTTTAAAATAGTATTCAAAAATATCAAATCAATCCGAGTAAAATTCTGAGATATAGACCCTTTTTAAGTTCTGCCTATCAGGCCTTCAAACTTGTCATCTGTAGGAAAATCTGACCATACTCAAAACCGGAATTACATTTTTATTTTTATTTTATTATTATGGAAAGCTTTCGAAGCTAAATTGTATATATTTAGGAACCAGTTCTCGAAATATGACTCAAAAATAACAAGTAAGGAAGGGCTAAGTTCGGGTGTAACCGAACATTTTATACTCTCGCAATTTATTTATTTAACTTAATTAATATTATATAATACACAATTTGACCTACATATTCGTCATATATATTGTATAAAGTCCATTGAAAGTTGGAAACCCTAATATTAGGTTAGAAGCACCGAGGTCCTCATGTTCGATATATGGGGCCTTGAAAACCTATGGTCCGATTTCGGCGATTTTTAGAAATGGGCTGCCACACTATAAATACAGTATTTGTGCAAAGTTTTGCACCGATATCTTCACTAGTGCTTACTTTATATATTGTAAAGTAAACGATTCAGATTGTCTTCAAAGTTCTGATATATAGGAAGTAGGCGTGGTTGTGAAGCGATTTGGCCAATTTTCACAACATATCATTGGGATGTAAGGAAACTATTACAAACCAAGTTTCATTGAAATCGGTCGAGTAGTTCCTGAGATATGGCTTTTGACCCATAAGTGGGCGACGCCACGCCCATTTTCCATTTTGTAAAAAAATCTGAGTGCAGCTTCCATCTGCCATTTCTTATGTGAAATTTAGTGTTTCTGACGTTTTTCGTTAGTGAGTTAACCCACTTTTAGTAATTTTCAACCTAACCTTTGTATGGGAGGTGGGCGTGGTTATTATCCGATTTCTTTCATTTTTGGACTGTATAAGGAAACGGCTGAAAGACACGACTGCAGAAAGTTTGGTTTATATAGCTTTATTGGTTTGCGAGATATATATAAATAACCGATTTGGGGGCGGGACCACGCCCACTTCCCCAAAAATATTACATCCAAATATGCCCCTTCCTGGTGCGATCCTTTATTCCAAATTTTACTATTATAACTTTATTTATGGCTTAGTTATGACACTTTATGTGTTTTTGGTTTTCGCCATTTTGTGGGCGTGGCAGTGGACCGATTTTGCCCATTTTCGAAAGCAACCCTCTCACTGTCCCAAGGAACATGTGTTCCAAGTTTCATTAAGATATCTCAATTTTTACTCAAGTTACAGCTTGCACGGACGGACGGACGGACGGACGGACAGACGGACAGACGGACAGACGGACAGACGGACGGACAGACATCCGGATTTCAACTCCACTCGTCATCCTGATCATTTATATATATATAACCCCATATCTAACTCGTTTATTTCTTGGTGACACAAACAACCGTTATGTGAACAAAACTATGATACTCTGTGCAACAGGTTGCGAGAGTATAAATATTATTTTAATTATAGTTTTATTTCTAATCTTACTTAAAACCCATTATAAAAAGAGTTAATATTAATCTAACCTTTTTAAAGCCAGACTGACATACGAGGGTCAACTTTCTTAATAATTCATTTAAATTGAATATATGAACGCATATGAAGTCCACATCTGTCACGCTTATCTTCACGGAGGCATAGTAAATAAGAGCACATTTATTATTTTATCTAACTAACAACCATAAATAACAAAGCTAAGCAGCTTAACTCTCTTTACAGCAACAAAGCCATACACGCACACCTACTCCCAACCCAACTCTTTATACGCCCTTACTGCCGAAGCAATTAAAACGAAATTAAACAAAAAACTCAACTACGATTTTCATATTAAGAAGCCATAAATTCATTTAAAACATTTAAACAAATACAAAAAATATGTTTCCCATTTCATATTGGATGAATAATTATTCATAAATAAGCAACCGAAAAAGAGGCGCGTGCTAACGAATTCCAAAATACGCCCGCAGAAGCCACCCACCTCTGTGCTGCGTAGCGCTTTGGAGCAAAATTAACAAAAAATTAAATGCTTAGCAAACCCGTAAAAGTAGAAGACGCTTTTGAGCTTCCACGATTGCTTTTAAGTGAGTCTGCGTTGGTCATAAACCATCCAAGAATAAGATTGTGAGAAAAAAGAGACAACACAAAGCGCCCAAATTGGTGGCTTACGAAAGTCAATGAAGAGTTTGGGTGAATCAGTGGCAGCTTGGTTCGCCGCTGACTGGCGGCCAGCAAGCAGCCTGATCGACAGCTCGGCAAGTGTCAAAAATGCAATTTGGAAACTGTGGCTTAGGAAATGGCAGCCACTTGAAATGCAGCGCACTCCAGCGCTATTAAGCAATTGAAGACAATTAAACGCTTAAGTTCTGTCGGCGATGCAGTTGAAAGGGAGAGGGATGGGTAAGCTTCTCTAAACTGTGAAATTGTGCAACTTCTTTGCTGGTAATTAGCTTTGATAAGACACTGAGTTGCCAATAATACTCGTATACTCATAGAAGATGAGCAGATATGTATGTATGTGGGGGTGAGGCTGAACTCGTGGCTTACTTTAGGGTGTAGTGCTCCAAGTGTGTCTCAAAAATGATGCGATTTCTCGGTATTCTCAATTGGGTAATTCGAGCTGCCTTTTGAATTGCATAACTCTTTCTTTTTTATATAAATATGTATGTACAATTCTTCTTCTTATGTATGTGTGTGTTTTGTTGTTTTTTTTGGTTCTATGTTTTGAGATGTTCACAATGATTTATGACAGCACGCTGCTTGTCACGACCGGGGTGTGTAGGCTATAATTAATAAATTATGTATTTATTGTACCGCATGCTCACACAAGTATTAAACGAGTGCACCAACACGTCGATAGAATAAACATAAAAGTCATGAAATTAGTCGTAAAATGTACAAAATCCGTTGTCACACATAAACAGTATCGACAATTCGCTGAAGATTGTAGACATGTCATTGGAATTTGGGTTTGCTGTCGAAAATTAAAAAAAAAAAACTAAAACTACTTAGAAAGTGTTATTGCGATGTTTTTTTTTGTTTTTGCTCAACTATTAAGTCATCAATATGAGTCGTTGATTATATGTGGATCGACAACAGAATATACAGTAATAAATAAATTTTAATGCTGAACAAATAATTTTATTTTAATTTTTTTTTGTCAACCAAATATTTAAAGAAATGATTTTCGGTTCTAATAATAATCAATAAAAAACAAAAATTTAACATAAAATCAATAAAAATAAAGAAAATCATAAAATAATTTTAATAATCGTATAAAAAAGTGTATTTATTCACTTTTTATTGTCGAGCTATTTCAAATATTTGATTTAATTTTTAATTGAACTAATTAAAGCATTTTTATATAAATTTTTACAGCCTGAAATATTAAGTCTACAACTTTGCTTCCGCCGTTTTTTTTTTTGTAAATTTAAGTTTTTTTTTGTATAAAAACGGTTGCAAATGTCGATGAGCCTCAGCCGCACTTTTCTTAGAATTAAAAAAGAAAAGCAAAATTTCCCGTAAATGTCGAGTATTCGGCTCAAAAAGTAACATTTTCAGTTGAGAATAAGTTTGGGATGCAAACAGATCTCCACAAAATTTTGTTGGGTTAATGTTGACACAAATGTCCAAGATCGATATAAAACGATTTAATCGACCAGTGCGTGACCCTAGAGACATCCATTGGTAAACGGCGGAACAGAAGTTGTAGACCTAATATAATTATATATTTTCTGTGTCACCACTAAATCACGGTTTTGGTTATAGTTAGTAAAAATCTAAAATTATTTACCGCTATTTGCTAAATATTGTACTCACCTCAGTAAACGCGCTGGTCCCATCATATTCCAACAACAATTTAACCACATTTTTGTTATTTATTTGTAAAGTTATTGCTCAATTTATAGGAAATACTTTAATGTCACGCACTCAGCACTAAATTCATGAGAATTTTTAAATTATTTTTTTATAACTTTTTGTTTTATTATTTTGATATTCAATCAATAATAATTTGGAATTCAATTCTATTAGCTGCCACAGAGTTCACTTTTTTATTTTGTTTAATTTATTTGACTCACTCGAGGGACCTCTTGAGCCTGGCTTCGGAATGTACTCACACGCGCACACACCGGCATGCGTTCGAGCTGAAATGAAAGCGAAATATTTGTAAATTAGTCATCTGTCAGTGAAGAAATTAAATTAATAGATAATTTAAAATGGGCCAAACGCACTTGAGTGAAATTTGAGAAAAGTTCAACGGTTCAATGCGTGGCTATTTTATTGCCATCATTTATAATATATATAGCGTATGTGTATGTAAAATACTTATCGCTTACATGCTTTCTAAATAAATTTTTAAAAATCATTAATTAATTTTTTTTGCGTCAAACACGAATCTCTTATCGCGCTGAGTGCCAAAGCTGTCTGATAATACTAATTACAGCTCAAGTGCGAGTTAATTCATCTTTATTTTTAAAACTGGAATTAGCTCATACACTTGTTCATGAAATCTCAAAAATTCGTATTTCATTGACTTTTAGAATTTGAACTGATAGTATTAAAAAAATTGTTATATAATTGTTGATAGTTTACTTTTCATGATGACTAAGGGTATGTAATTACTAAGAATACACTGTAGACTAAAACTGTGTTTATATTAGAATCTGCGACTTAGAGAGCTGAAAGGCGTTCAGTGCCATGGCGTCATTCAAGGAAATGCGAATAAAGTGGTTGAACACTCAATCCAACACTATCCAGTCGATCTAGTACTTGGACGAATTTGGAAATTGGAAATTGTTTCGGGAACTATGTAAGTGTTTTAGGATTGAAACATCAATAAAACAGCCTTCAAAAAATCACTCGTGAGCCCTAAAGCCAACCATAGAATATTAAGAGTATTTGAATCTTAAATTTCTAACACAAATAGCATTCGAACAATTTCTTAATTGGAAGTCTACTAAAAACATTTTCGAAAAATTGTGCTAGAATCAATATTAGCAAACAATATATACCAAATACCGAACAAAAAAGTTAATTTTCGATTACGTAGACAACGAATAGACACAAAAAAGACAAAATAAAAACAAAAAAACAAAGTTTTATCAAAAGCTCTGCGAACTAAACGGTATTGCAAGCTCATGTATGAAGATCAATTTCAGATAAGTTCTCAAAACATGCATTTTAATTTGATTTTCTAATTTACTATGAAATCAGCGCATAGAATTTATAGCAAATAATGCAACTATTAGATAAACGATGAAAACGAACGAAAAGAATGTGCAAAAAACCGTTATTTGTCCAGCGGTAAAAAAATAAATTAACAACAAAAAACAATTGACTGTCTGGCTGTCGTTAGCCGTCAAGTCGGCAAACCGTGATGTGATATGCGTATCTGGTATGTGGCCGTAGATACAGTCGTGTAGATAACTCTGTTGATTTTTGTGCGTGTAACATCAGAGTTACCTCTATGTCACATATATGTAACTATATATATGTAGTTGTTTATGGTGTGACACTCCCTCCCGCTGAAATTAGTTGACAAAGTAAAGCACAAAAGCAGAGGCAAAAGAAAACAAAACTTCAATAAACCGGAAAAAAGTGGCAAAAAAGGTACGTCACCTCAAGCGAACTGGGAACTTTTTGATGGAGGTGTAGAGGCGGTGAAATTATAATATAACCGTAATAATAGAAGCTACGTGAATACTAGTAGTTTTAAAGGTGTTCTAAATCAAAACTAAAATAAATGAAATTTTTTATAGTACCGGATTCGTACCGAAAACGAAACAGTGTTGGACCTTTTTTCAAACACCCACAACACACATAACTATATGAGAGACTTCTTAGTGAAGATATATAGATTCAATATAGATTATTTAGCAAAGTTTCTCGGCTACTGAATTAAAATATGCTAATGCTACACAGCAGAAGACTTCTTCTTCTATCTAAATACTTGTATATTTGTTACAAATTTTTTTTTTGAATTCTTAATTTATTTTGTTCCTCCCGAATTCGCTGAATTCCTGCAACAAATTTTTTGCTCCAATTTTTTCATTCATATTGTCTTCACTGCACATCGCAAATCAATCAACAAAAAATATTCAAGCAAAAAAATCTAAAATAAAAAAAATATTATATTAAGAGGCATTTTCATACATTTGCACATACAAACAAACATGTATGAGCTTACATGGAAGCTGTTTAATCATGCGCAACATGTGGGAGATTTTTTTGTTTTTGGATTTTTGATAGCTCGCGCCACCACACAGCAGCTGTGGGGCAGCAGTCGCAGTGGCCGAAGTGGCGTCTGTGGTTCAACATAAAATAGCTTAGGGTTAGATTTTGTAGCAATACATGTGTATATATGAAGGCATCGTGTTTGTATGTAGAAATATTTATATCGTCTGAACAACTCTAAATTGTTGACTTTGAGCTGAGCTCACAGACACATTGAACTATATTAAATATATACACAAATATTTAAATAACTTGTAGAGAGTTCTTTTTGCTATTGAACTCTGTGTTCGATGGTCGTTGGAAGACAACATTTTCTGTTAGAATTCTTACTCTTCCGCTTTCGATAGATCTGACAAATTAGCTGTTGTATATGAGCATGAAGATAACTTGAAGATGATTTGAAGCAAATTTTAATGAAAATGTGTTTGTGTGTGTAGTAAAGATCCTAAAGCAAACCACTACTAATTTAAGCAATCAAGTGCCGTTATGTATTAAAAATGTTCCTTATACAGTTGAACTTCCATAACACGAACTTCCATAACACGAACTTCTATAACTCGAAATTTTCCATAACTCGAAATTTTCCATAACTCGAACTCTTGAATTGACAATAGAAGTCAAATTTCATACAAATTACCTTCCACAACCCGAAACCTCTCTAACTCTTTGTGGATTATGGTGATTCAACTTAGATAAATTCAACTGTAGTTTCATTTTTCCTCTCTTGGAAGAACACTCATCGTCAAGCGATTTTTGTTCGCCCAAAAGGTATCTGCCTAAGAGGATAGGTTAGGCTAGGTTAGGTTTGTAGGCAGATCTCTGTAAAAACAGAAGATCTCACTTAGACAGCCTTGGCGCTGTCCATTGTGGTACCAATAAAACTCCCTGTGGATCAAAGACCTTTAGGATTCAGCAAAACGCTTGGAATCCGCTACAAATTTCTTAAGACGGCTAATTCTAGCCAATTCACTAGGATCGCGGAAAAAGGGCATTCCGAGGTGTTTCAACCTCAGTCTGGCAAAAGCTGGACAATGAAGAAGGAAATGCTTAGATGATTCCATCTCGCCTTCCTCCATACAGCATTGGCAACTTGCATCTGTCACGATCCAGTAAGCACACCCATGATGACCCTTAGGGGATCATTTGTTCTAAAAATTTACTTGGTGCATGAATAAATGTCCGCTCAAGGGCGGTATACGTTAGGAGAGATTTCTCATAATATGCAAACACAATAAATTTTGTATTATCATTTCTATGTGTGAATAAATACTTAACTAGAGTAAAAGTATTTCTTACAAAAATATGTAATTGAAGTGCTTTTACTCTCAGTTTCCCAGCATACCCTATATCATAAGTACGCCTACTCACAAAAACCGGCCAAGTTCAAATAGAAAACCATCAAAGAATACGACAAGGCAATTGCGCAGCGCTCGGGGGGTATACAAAACAGAAGAGTCATTGAAGAAATATGCAATATTTAAAAGGCTAAAATTAAAAACACACTTCACTTCAACTTGTCAACAACAACAAATAAATGACGAAATGATTGAAAACAAGAGTATACAAGATGGGAAACTGATAAGAGTGTAAGAAATCCCCAAATATGTTTGTCTACAAATAGAAAATGAGAAATGAATCAGATACTTATGCTACCATTTGTGTTAGTACATTTTATTAGACTGTCTTTGAGATGAGAAGACAGTCATTATTTTGACATTAAAACGTCAAGTGCCATTTCCAGAGAAATTATGCAATGTGGGTTGGTGCTATGGAAATTTTATTTTCTTTCGAAATGAAAGCAAAAGCGTGTTTGCGCTTACACTTTTCAAGTGTTAAATAGATCGAAATTGTATTTTAAGACTTTCTTAAGCGTTACTTTGCAAACCTTCTGCCTGCATATGTTGCACAGCTAGCCATTTGTTGACTCCACATCAGCGCTGTAACGCAGTCAACAATCATAACCTATTCATCAGCATAGTAACAACAATAGTTAAAGCGATCCGCCTGAGAATTGAAGTATTTTGTTGTGTTTATCTCATTCAATGTAGTGATTGGTTTCATAAATGCAACTCCTTTGGAGTAGTTCTGCAATGTAATACTCTATAAAGGGTGCCTCAAAGTGTTCTGGAAAGTTTTAAATTATTTTCCGAAAGTTCATAGAAGGTACTTAGAACTGCATCGATTTCAGTAATCAAGTCATTGAAGATGAGTAGATTAACTAGATTAGCTTTCTGCAGTCGAACCTAGTTCACGTACTGTCGGTTTTGCCTATAGGTTGTCAGTGGTATAGGAGTTTTTTCCTCACTGATGATAAGGTTATAACTCGGTCAACACAAACTCGTTCGTAATGAACAGTGGTACCGCGTGAATATGAGGTTGACATTCGGTAGGGATAAGCTAGGTTTTCGTATCACCAAATCCATTTATGTAAATAATCTGGATCCACCATTAACTAATTTCTATACCCGTTCCATAAGTTCATAATTCAAATGTTTCTTCGTTTAGACGAATTTGTATCACGAAACCACACAGACATCCTTTATCAGTTATTCAGTGCTATCCAGAAAATACATTTTTTCGTATTTCCTCCTTTCGAAACACGCTTTAAAATCTCTACTGCCTTCAGTGTTGTTGCGATTGCAATCAATAAAGTTATTTGCTGGCAAGATTGGTAATTAAAGACGCGAGCTGTCAGTTTATTGACGTTTTTAAGTGTGGATTCGCTTTTGATCTTCGTGCGCCTAATAAATGCACGCAAATGAGATTGGGTTTGCGATGTGCTAAATGCTTACAGCTAGATAAATAATAAACAAAGTGAATGCTAATCGAATATTGCAATGAGATGGCAAGGCGACTTGCAATAGCTTTGTGTAGAAAGTGTCTACGTAGCAATTTGTAAGACTGCGGTTCAAAACCACAGCCACACGCCTCTCTATACAACAATTAATCTTCATCTTCTACAGCATTTATTTATCCAATCGCTTAACTCTAATAAAGACAACTTAAGCGTAACAACGGTAATAAATACCAAAGCAAATCTCTTCAATCCAGCTATGATTACACAATAGCTGATGTAATGAGCTGAACTCCAGCTCCACCATCTTCTGCTAAGTTTACTTGCTTATAAGTTACGCTTTGGTTTATGCTTAGCCATTTAGCAATGATGCACTTAATCAGTATTTATGTTTGTTTTTGTTAGTGTATCGGATATTTCATATTTTGCTCTGCTCTCGTTGCTGCGCCGTTTTGCATGCGACCTGTCACCTCTGTCTGTCAGCGTTTCAATTTTTCTGCTGAACTTTTCTCCACCGGCGCGCACAGACGTCAAGCACAGTGATTGATGCACTCGAGTTTTGACAGACCAACAAGCGATTGCCCAGCAAGTTCGTTGGACGCTTCCCGTTCATAGCTGCAATTATAACAATGCAGTACCGCTATTGTCTTATTCAAATTTAGTTTTGTGTGGTCAGTGGAAACTTTTGCTTTTGTTGGAGTTATTACTACTTGGGTTGTTGTTGTTGTTATTAGTGAAATTTATGGTTAAATGCAGCGCAGTTTTATCAGAAAGTTCAAATTGCATTGCGTTAAAATAATTGACTTGAGTGAGTTGGAACAATGCATCTCTATTGTGTTGCTAAAGTGAGTGGGTTGTGTGGCCAACATATTCTCAAAAGTGTTATCTTTATCTATCTCCTACAAAATTTGGACTACGTTCATTTCTAATGCTAATTGATAGAGATCATAGAGAGTTTCCAAAATTTTGACACTTCTTTTGAGGTAGATATGTGAATACTCGCTTTATGAGGTTAGAAAGTGAAAGCTTCAAAAGAAAAGGTACTCTGTTGAAAAGTGCTAAAAAGCTCTGGAAAAGCTTCATGAGGAAAGTTGAAAGGTGCTGAAAAGCTCTGTAGCTTTTTTAGCAAGCTTCAAGAAGAAATGTACTGCTTTGAAAAGTCTTCAGAAGCTATGCGAAAGCTTGAAGAGAAAATACACTGTTTGGCAAATTATTGAAAAGCTCTGTGAAAGCTTCAAAAGGAAAGATATGGATTTAAAAGGTATTCAACAATAATTTATATTATAATTTGAGGGAGAAAAGAAAAGGTACTCCGTTGAAAAGTGTTGAAAAGCTCTGTGGAAGCTTCAAGAAGTAATGTATTGCTTTGAAAAGTCTTCAGAAGCTCTGCGAAAGCTTGAAGAGCAAATACATTTCTTTGAAAACTTTTGAAAAGCTCTGTGAAAATCTCTAAAGGAAAGGTACTGCTTTGAAAAGTGTTGAAACCCTCTGTGTAAGCTTCAAAAGGGAAGATAGTGATTTAAAAGGTGTTCATAAGCTCGGTGAAAGCTTCAAGAGCAAGGGAATCACCTCAAAGTCGGCATTCTGTTATTCGTTCATTTAAATTTCTATCTGTATGCCCAAATTCAACACAATTCTCCCACAATATTTTTTCTATTCATTAAATGCATTACTCATAAAATAATTCACTGCACTCAATTGCCCATAAAACTGAAAATTTACTCATTATAACAAGCCGAAAAGAAAATTGGACTAAAAAGCGTAACACATAAATAAACCGTTGAAGACTTAAAAAAAGAATACAACAAAAACGAAAAAGAAATTATGCACTAATTTAAAGAACAAACGGAAATAAATTTGGAATGTGTCAGAAAGCATTTGAAATGAAATTTATCATAATCGCAATGAGAGCATAGCGACTCCGGCGACCCATAATAAGTGGCATAAATGAACCTGACTTATGACTAGTTCAATAGGTTGGTTGTTCGGTGCTTCTTAAGCTTAAATTCTTGTTGTGTTTTCATAATTTCGGCTCTTGCGTTGTGCGCGGAATATTGAATGAGGTGCTTAAGAGCTGCTACACAGCGCACGCGTGGTATTTCGAAGCTTGGTGATTAATTAAAGAATTTATAGATATTACGCTGATTAAGTAATTGCTGTATGTGTCTTAAGGATATCTTGGGAATTTTAAGTGTTTGCCATAATTTTGGACATGCTGCTCGCGATGTGTTGGGAATACATGAAATCATTTCAACAAATGCCAGCAACTCGTCAAGTGTTAAAAACATATTAGTATGGGCATATGAGTTAGGCATGTCAAATATGAGAATGAGTCATATATAATGACTAAAATATTTATGTGGTTACTCCCAAATGGGCGGTGTCAAAACGAAAGCGTCAATTCAAATTCAAAGCCAAAACAAAAAATATCGAAAAAAAAACAAAATAAATAAAAATAAAAATATATGTACATAACAATAACAATAGGCAGATTAGTTTATTGTGAAAATTTGTTGTGGCAATAAAAACTGATTGTAACGACGCGACATAAAAGCTCGCTGTTGGTACGCCAGTAACTGTTCTAAATTGGCGAGCACAAGGGTTTATTGGCGTTATAGCGAGAATATTGATAGCGAACTATTTTTAACTTTTGAAAAATATTTGTTAAATTGCTCATGAAGAGTCTTCTATATATTTTTATACCCTGAACAGGGTATATAAGTTTGTCACGAAGTTTGTAACACCCAGAAGGAAGCGTCGGAGGCCCTATAAAGTATATATATAAATGATCAGTATGTTGAACTGAGTCGATTTAGCCATGTCCGTCTGTCTGTCAGTCCGTCCGTTTTTCTGTATGTCAGTATATATACAGTTCAGTTTTTAAGATATCGTTTTGAAATTTTGCAGATGTTATTTTCTCTTCAAGAAGCTGCTCATTTGTCGGAACTGCCGATATCGGACCACTATAGCATATAACTGCCATACAAACTGAACGATCGGAATCAGAGGCTTGTATGGAAAACTTCCGCATTTTACTACATATCTTCACGAAATTTGGTGAGAATTATTGTTTATAGAAATAATTTAATCTCCGAAGAAATTGTTCAGATCGGTTCACTATAGCATATAGCTGACATACAAACTGAACGATCGGAATCAGAGGCTTGTATGGAAAATTTTCGCATTTGACGTGGTATCTTCACGAAATTTGACATGGATTACTGCTTAAGGTAATAATATAATCTCCGAAGAAATTGTTCAGATCGGTTAACTATATAACCTTAATGTTTCAACCCGGCTAAAAATAATTAGTATAATGTTTTTTTTTTTTTACTTACTTTTTCTTACGTCTTTAGATTTGCACATAGCGACTAAAAGAAATGCACCAGTGAAGGGTATATTAGCCGATGTTAACGTTTTTTCTTGTTTTTATTCACATAACCTCACTTTGCAAACTTTTAATAATTCTGTCTTCTTCTCCTTTCGAGTTATCTGCATACTATACTAAAAAATGCATAATTTTATATGCGCTCACCTCTTTATAGCTACATACATTTATAGATAATGACTTGAAGGTCACAAGGTCACTCATAAATAATGGATTATCACTCAAGAGTCAAAACTGTCGACTGCCACAATTTGAGCGCCACCGAATAGTTTAATTTTTAATCTCTTAAATCTTAATCACAAAATCTCACATTAAAGTACACACTTTTGACTGTTTGATTACTTAAATAGATGCATGCGCGCATGCGCAGTAGAGTGAGGCAAAAACAGAAACAACAAGCGCTTGCGAGCGTGAATTCAATCCTTCATTGTCGCCACCTGTGGCACTTCGTACTCGAAATTGAAAGCGAAATTTGAATTGAAATGAAAATAAACACTTCATGCATTAAATTGTCAGCGAAGAACGAGCGTGTACGCGCAGGTCTATGACACAACGCAGGCGCTGCAGCAGGCTTGATTATTTGATTTTATCATATCATTACAGTATAACTATGTGTTGCGTTTTTGAATGAACAGTGACTTGGCAAATAATTGAAATTACAAATTTAAGTTTATCATTCTTTAAATGCATTTCACACACAAACACACATACAAATACTCAAATTTACCTGTTGTACCTTCCGGTTTTTCGTATCGTTGATTTCTTTAATCCACAAACATTTGCATAATATTTCACATTTACATGTCTGTATGACAGCAGTGGCCTGTGTGTGTGTGCCACCCCCTACCGCGCCATATTTTAATTGCGCTCAGATATACAAATGTGGCAGGCCTTCTCATTATAATTATTTGTCGGATTAAATGATAAGTGCCAAGTCAGCCAAGCGATAATATAAACATCACTATTGTGTGATAAATGAAGGTGTCGGACAATCGGTGGCAGCTGGAGTGCTGTGTAATTTATCTAAAATAAAATGCTGACCTTGACATGCAGCAACTTAAAAATTATAAAAAAAATGTATTAATAACAACAACAACAATGTGCGTGAAAGTGGGTCTTCTTTGGTCCAATTATTAATATTATTTGTATTTTAGTTTTGATCTGCACTCATTACAAAATCCTCCCTTTTCAGCGTTGATTTATTGTTATTTATTATGCACTACATAATTTTTGAATTTTTCTCTTGCCAATGCATAGAAAATAAACAAATGTTCATAATAAATGCGCTCAAGTGTTGAAAATAGTAATTTGTCGGGCTGACATGATTCCACAGATGATTCATCGATGAAATTTGTTTTTCTTACACGTTTTTAGGGATTTTCATACAAAGTAAGGGCGTAGTGAAATTGATTGATATGTGGATATGAAGTGTAGATATGTTAGGTTAATATATATATCAGTGTAGAAATAGGAAATGACTTCAGGCGATCTTAGTCATCGTAAACAGCAGACAAGGGTTAAGCGCAGCAAAGTGTTGGTGAACACTTTACTTCCTGGTATTATATTGTTAGGCTAGGTTAGGTTCTATTGCTGTTTCCCACAAGAGAAGAATATACTTATACTATAAAAGACAGCCCTTTATGACGCCAAAGATTACCGTCTTACTTAGATTTAAGACGCGACAAAAGTTTATACTCTCGCAACATGTTCAAAATCATCAAAAGATTTCGGATCAGACTATAATTTTTCCAGGCCCCAGATATCGAACTTGATAACCACGACTATTTTTTAATGGAAATTTTGAAAAATCTCTGAGATATATTATATTAAGAAATTCAAAGGAAATCTGTTCCAAAATCAGGTCAATATTTCCTTTAGCCCCCATATACTTCATATTCGGATTTTCAAACTTCCTGTGGACTTTATACCTATCTATATCAGTTAGTATGTCAGATATCTTAGCAAAATTAAGTGAACGTAAAATCTTGGATATAATGTAGCTTGGTGGCAAAAATACATAGTTGAAATCGGTCCAGGAATTACCCCAGTCCACATATACTATATATTATATAATAATTTTTGTTTTCTAGTGGGCTTTATTCCGAATATGTGGATCAAATTGTGTGTTCTTTTAATAAGACTGAATAAAGGAATTGCGAGAGTATATAATATTCGTCTACACCCGAACTTAGTCCTTCTTTATTTGTTTACTTCTATATCCGCTAGTTCGGGAGTGTAGTAGGCGGGGTATTCCAAAAAGAAATGTATAAAAGTGTCATATTAATACTATAGGAGAAATATAGGAGTATAGTATATTTTGGATAAATTTTGTTCTTCTATCAAAGAAGCTTGGATGCTGGAGTATACTAAAATGATCTGGAAAATCAGAAAGTCTTGGGTAAAAGTTAAGTAGTAAAACAGAAAGATGGAAAATGTGGCAGAGATTCAGCAATACGTCGAGACAATCTAGAGATCTTAAAAACCTGTTTCTAAGAATATTTAATAACAGAACAAGTTTTCAAAATAAATAGCTTCAACAGCTAATATGATGCTATGCAATAGTTTGTGGGGTTACACTCAGCACCATTTTGGACACATCAATTGAATGAAGAAATTATTTAAGGAAAGATCTTTTTTTGGAACAGATGAAGTGCACCACTTAAGGGGTTACATGGGTTTCGTCACGTAAAAAATGGACTATTTTCAATATTTATTTTCGATGTAAAAAATTATTTAAATAATTCAAACTTTTTTATGTCTTATAGATACATATTTAAAGAATAATTTATGAAATTTACAAAAAAAATTACACTCCTGACAGGATCATCCAAAATGAATCATTCGCACGAGTAAATTGTATCTCGAGCACCTGTTCAAAATTTCCCCAAGTAGTTTTGAGTAGTTTTCGAGAAAATTTGACAACCGACTTTGAAAACACGGTTCCGAGAAAAGCGCGTTTAAAGTTTTGAGTAACAATACTACTTGACCTGGAGCGCACACCTTCCAAAAGCTGAATCTCCGAAATTATTATTTATATTATGTTGTCGAAATTAATAAGTCTAAAAACAAAAAATCGATTTTTTAAACCCATCCAAAATGGGCAGATGCCATTATATATAGTGTATAAATATTGCAGCTTCTTTAAATATTTTTTTCAACTTCTTACTTTAATCTGTTGCATTTTGTTTAATATTTTTCCTTTCTTCTCAATTTGCTTTGCGACATCGCACAACTTAATTACGAAAAGTTCCGATTTCGGCATGGCGTCTACATGCCTGTAGACTATATATGAAGTTATTTCAAAAGCATCTAAATATTTGTACTTGAAATGGCAAGCAATGTATGTATGTACCAAGTCGACGTCTAATTCATTACTCACAATGGTAAATATTATTTTATTTTAACGAGAACAGAATTCTACTTTTTAAATGATAAAGTGTGGCATACTTATTCTAACATCCGAGTTATTTTCGTATGCGCCTTTGGTATTGCATGCAAATTTATTTATATATACAACATTGTTATTGTTGTTGTTGCTGTTGTTATTAGTGTACTATGTATTTACAAGCGCTGCTAAGGCTGTAACTGTTTGCTTACGCACTATTTGCAGATAAGAGCTTGCGTTCTCATAAATTTGCTTGTTTTCTGTATGTTAAGCACAAATATGTATGCATATATGCCTAAAACTGCAATGTGAGTACACACACACACACATACAAGGTGATTACGACAGATGCTGATAAAAAAGATACAATTCGCTTGGCATTCTCATTCTGCTCGTGGGTGGGTGGGTGTGTGTGTGAGTTCATAGGTTTTCAATTACATTACACAAACACTTTTAATTAAGAACTCTTGTTCGTAACTGACTTTTTTTGCTCAATATTGTTGCTGCTTTTGCTGTTGTTGTTGTTGTACGCTATTATCTATTGTTATCGTGGAAATAATGTTGCTAATGGAAGTGATGATGAAATTAACGAAATTCAATCAGTGGGTAAGCACTTAATGGCGCCCATTGTTGTTGTGCAATGAGAGTTAAGCGTTCGATACTCCTCTACAGAATAAAATAGTGAAAAATATCAGAATGTATGTATATAGATTTGAGTTCAATCAGTTGCTGCAATGATGTTTATACGCACGTTGTTAGTCACCTTTGATAATAAATTTGACTTTTATTAATTAGGAAACTGGAATTTTAAACATTTACCTTTATTCTCAATCAAGCGACATTGAAAGAACTACAAAATTTAATTTCTGAAAGGTTTATAATTTAACTAAATTTTCTATAGTAATTTTTGGAAATCCAGTAACATATTCTATTGAAGGTCTACTGGTCCGCAGTGCTTCCGTATTTCCATACCATTTCATCATTTTCATATTTCACCCCAAAATCATTTTATTATAACGAAAGTAATAAAAGCAAAGTAATAAAAATAGAGCATAAAAGAATTGTTGAAGCATCACCATTTCATTATTTCAAAAAAATAAAAGCAAATAACGGTTAGCACCCAAACACAAAAACCAACTGTAAAGCTTAATTAATTAAGATCAACGAAAAAATGATTTTAATTGTGGTACTTTCGCATTAATTTTACACGCTTTGTACACTTTCAAACGGAAGAAAAAGAGCTTACAATTGATTCACGAACATAAATAAGAATTAAAATATATATTAGCCACAACCCTCGGTAGTGCAAAATCACAAGTAACCATTCATGAAAACAAAGCGTGAAAAATTCCCTCACAAAGAGTGTGAAAACAAAACGAAAATATTGCTTAAACTCAAGTATTTTATTTTAATTGTCACTGTGTGAGCCTCACACATTAAAGCAAAACTTTTAATTTCCAACGATAAAGCTGTTAGAAGAAATTGTCTGAGGAAAAGTAAAGCAATAAAGGCGTGAATCCGAAAGTATACAAACAAAAATAGTTTACAGAACTTTACTTTGTTGTTATTGTTTTGTATTTTTATTTAAATTTTTTATTTGCGTTTTTTTTTATTGCCACTTAGGCGAATTCTTCGTTAAACGCGCTTTTATGGATACTTTTCCACACTCTTCTTCTTCTTTATTGTTGTCACCGCGTAATGTTTTGCATATTATACTCGTATTACAAGCAACATGACTTTGGTATGTAATACACTAGCGATGGAAATAAGAGCAATAGCAAAGGAAGTTATCGTTTGTGTCAAATAAGTACCCGGAAATTCTCAAATTAAATGGATAAAAATATTGAACGAAGGGTTTGTGTGAAATTTTGTGTTTCAAATGTAATTTTATGTGTTATACTTGTATAATAAATTCTGTCAAATAAGTACCCGGAAATTCTCAAAAAATGTTGAAATATTCTCAGCGGAAATTTAAAATGAGAATTTACGTGTACTTATTTGACAGGATCTAATGAGGATATGGATATTACTAAAGAGTGGGTGTGCTTCATGGCATATACCTTTTTATACTAATAAAAATTAATAAAAAAATTTAAAAAAAATCTGATATTAGTGTGCATGATATTGCTGTATCATAGCCTCAAATAGAAAATCATTCTCCTCAAATATTTATAGAATTACTCTGAGCTTCTCTAGTTCGTTTTCTCGTGGAGGAGAAATTTATGAATTCAAAACCCGCAGCAGCATTTAATTTTAAACAATAATTTCTGGGTTGTCAATCTCCCTCTATTCTATTAATTATTTTCATCGCAACTGTAAAACCATATTTACACACAATTAAAAAAATTATCTTCATAATCAGTATGACCAAATGTGCTCGTGCTCGTGTCTCGCAAACAGTTAAGCAGAAGAGCTCGAAATCTATTTTGGCCGAAAAGTAATTTCTAAGCACGTTCAACTGTCGCCAAGCAACGGCACAGGCCTCCGAGTTTGTGTCTACTCAAAAAAAAATTAAACATTTAGAGGCGGCATGAAACCTTAGGGCTCTCCAATGAGCAGTTAGCAATATTATTATTGTAAAATTTTGCGCTTGTGTCACAGCTTTACTGTCGCGCTGTTTTTTATTCTTATTGAAACAGCGATAACGCGGCTTACAGTATTGAGAGTACTAATTTTAAAGCAATTTTGTTGTTATTACATTTTTTCTAAATAATTCGCCAGTGTGCAAAGTAACAAACAGCACGTTGTTTTATGTACTTTTGCGAGATTTTTTTTTACTTCCTTTTATTCAAACATTCTCACAGTCTTTTAATACAAGTTTTTTTCTCAATTTTTTTTTTATTTATTTATTTATTTTTAATATGCGTTTAGTCAGCGGAAAACTGTGCAATAGCGACCTTGTCTAAGTTTAAATTTTTGATAAATTATATTTAGCGCCGACTTTCAAATAAATAGTGATAACTTCAGTCATTCAATTATACTCTTGAAATTACATTTATAATTTATACGCTTTGAGCCAGAGCCGAGCTGAACTTCACACCTCTCTATACCAGAGACTCAACCTGATATTCGACAAAATGGAGATACATATATCCATATGTCCTATCCTCTGAGGAATTTTATGAGAGGCTTTTTTATACATATTTTACTGGAAATTAAATAAATAAATACTCGAAAATAAATATTAAAAAAATAAAAAAAACAAGAAGCTAATATACCCTTCACAGGTGCATTTCTTTTCGTAACTATGTGTTTAAGCAAATCTAAAGACGTAAGAAAAAGTAAATAAAAAACAAGCCCTTGATTCCGATCGTTCAGTTTGTATGGCAGCTATATGCTATAGTACCGATCTGAACAATTTTTTCGGAGATTAAATTATTTCTATGAGCAATAACTCACACCAAATTTCGTGAAGATATGTAGTAAAATGCGGAAGTTTTCCATACAAGCCCTTGATTCCGATCGTTCAGTTTGTATGGCAGCTATATGATATAGTGGTGCGATATCGGCAGTTCCGACAAATGAGCAGCTTCTTGAAGAGAAAATAACATATGCAAAATTTCAAAACGATATCTTAAAAACTGAAGGACTAGTTCGTATATATACAGACAGACAGACAGACGGACATGGCTAAATCGACTCAGTTCAACATACTGATCATTTATATATATATTTTATAGGGCCTACGACGCTTCCTTCTGGGTGTTACAAACTTCGTGACAAACTTAATATACCCTGTTCAGGGTATAATTAATTAACAAACACACCCATAAAAAGCCAAAATCTGTCTATAAGTTTTACTCAACATACATAACTTTCAAAAAAAATGGAATACTTCTATAGCCTAAAAATAGATCTCACAGATTTGATATAAATATTTTTTTTTTTTTTACTTATAAAAATGTTTTGTGTATTATGAATTAACTTACCTTTAATAAAAAAGCCTTTTCGAGTGGCGCACTTTTATTATTAATATTATTATTATTATTATTATCTTTAATATTTTAACTGCAGATTGCAAAGTCAATTTAACAGTCCTTTCAATAATTAAACAATTTAAATTAGAGTTTGACAAGCACTGTAAATACTTATTTTTTAATTAATACTGTTTTTAGTAACTTTCTTATTGTTTTTTTAGTACACATATTTTTAAATAAACAAATAAACTTTTAATTAGTTTTCAATTAAATATGCGTCAGCACTAAAAAATATTTATTGCAAATTGTTGTTGTTATAATCTCTTAATTTTCTGCTCGTATATTAACTACACTTCGCACTTAACAGTTCAATATTCGAAACCACTTCAATCAAATTATATTATTAGTCTTCGGTATTATTAAATTAACCCCTTTTTACAAACGCCACAAAAAAGGGCCATTCATGCACATATCGCTCGATTCGCACTTCTTCACTTTCTGCTGCATTAATTGCACACTACTGGCGCGCCAACTTCCCGCGTGTCCGGTTAATCTCCCCTTGTTTTGTTAAACTTTTTTCCCGACTTTTCTGACTCTGCACCTCAACACGCGACACGAACGAAACGCCCTACAAAAGGCACCACACACCAATCGACCGTCCGCAGCAAAAACAATGCGCCACAACAAGACAATAAACACTTCGCCACTAAGTACACAACGATCTATGATGTCTCCGTGTATTTTATATTTGTGTGTGTGTGCTGTGCTACGTCACTTCCACATGTGTCACTTACGCGCACGCTTTGTCGCTAATACAACGGCTGTCTGCTGCCTGCGTAGTAATTCGCAAAATGCTGGGAAGGAAAGTCCGTCTTAACCGCGCCGTACGCAAATCAAAACTGAAATTGCGGGAAATGCGTTTGGGGAAGCCAAGCAACAAACTGGCAACAGCACAATTATCAGCAACATTAAAAGCAACAGCAGCAGCAGTGGCGGTGGCGCTCGCAGTCGAAAAGTCACTTAGTGGCAAAGTCAGCTGGAGTCGCTCGGCCAAACAAAGTCATGGAATGAAATGCTGCAAACGAATGTGGCGTCGCGCTGTGGAGCATTGACTGAGGAGGTTAACAGAAGCCATAATGTTAACGTTAATCGGCGATTACAGTATGTTGAATGGCAGAGATGTTGTTAACATAACAGTTTCAACTTCAATTCAAATCTGATTCCAGTGTTCTACACTAGTGACTAAACGATTTTGGGGGCATAAAGAACTCTCCTAATTTTATGAGCATGTTAACGTACGTTCAAAAAATAACGGGAATTTTAAGATTTCGCGGTTTTGGAGAGTCCAATTGTGACATTTTTTATATTTTATTATTTATTATATTGATTATGTTTATTGACTTGCTCCAGAAGTGCAATAAAATGTTCAGTTGTATTCATTACTTACTTTGCCTGTGACAGCCGCTATGCTTAGACGCGTTTTTATGAGTTTGACGATATTCGTTTGTTAAAAGCATACACTTCGTTGATTTTTCGTGAAATCTTGGCCAAAATCCATACTGAAGCGATGACCCAGGTTCCATATTCACTAAACTCCATATGACTTTTTCCAGTTTCGAAAGGTAAATAGAACCTTCAAGGGACGTCGATTTAAAAGCATGCCCGAAGTCGAAAATCGACGATTGGAGAAAGCCCTACCATAAGTGTCTAATATCGAATGGGTGACGTTATTAATGTAGACGAATGAATAAGTATAAAAAAATAAAAATTTCGTTGAAATTGAACATTGTCAAGAAGTTTACATCTAACAATATTGGTAAAAATTATTTATTAAAAAATTTTTTTATGAAAATTAATAGATTTGAATATATTTTATATAATTTCTTGTGAAATTTAATTTTTAATTTTTTTTTTCATGACTGTAGTTTTATATAATTTTACAAACACTAAATTTATAGCCACCACTGTTTGCCTGCTCAATTAACATACCATAATTCTGCAAATTCCAATTAACATAGATTATTTTACAGTGCACTGTTAACTAGAAAAACTGTTACGCATAACATCGACCGCCGACAGCACCGCATATGTTAAACGCATTCGATTCGCTGACAGCGTACGCTGTATGCCGCTTGAGCATATCTAGTCATTTTCATGCTTCACACTTGATTGGCGCATATTTTTGGCGTTTACAATAAAAATGAAAATTCCAAAACTTTTGGTTCATTTGAAAAGATTCTTTGTTTTAGACGCTCATTGAACGCACTATTGTCCAAGTGTGTTTGTAAATTGGGTGCGTTTGCTGTGACTTCCCGCTTTCCCTAACCCGAATTTTTAGTTCCAAATTTATTTTCAATGTTTTTGGTAAATGTTGCGTGTTGCCACTATTTACATATATTTATTGTCTGCAATCCACCCCTTATGGCGTTCAGTTGAATCCGTTGGCATTTAGACACATTATTGCGCTCACTCTTCCCCGTTTTTGGAGTCAAATGTGCTGTTGTTATGTGTTGATATGACACTTGATTTGCATTTTCCAACTCATATGCATGGGAAATTCATTCAAAAATAGAATACACAGGAAATTGCACTTTTATATTTTTATGTGCAAATACAAAGCCGAACGCTTACTTTTTGGAGCGCATTCAATTTATTCCATATAAACAGCAAAATAATTTTATTGAATACTTGCTTTAAACTGTTATTACTATTGTTATTGATTTTGTTTTCTTTTACTTTTGACGCCGCGTGATAAGGAAGTCTGCTGCACTCTGCAGATTGCGGTTAGTGGGTGGTGGTCTGGAAAATGGCGAATGACTGAAAAGTTTTATTGGTTGCACAGCGTTTTCTTCGCTTTCGTAAGAATACACGCGTAGATACATTCAATAAATGTGTAGAAAACTTGTAGTATCTGTTGAAATAAAAATAACAGTACATTTATGATTATTTCTTCGTTTATTATGTGCTTAATGGCTACATTGATACTTTCTGCTTTGCCATTATTACTTCGAGAATCTTCAACATTGACAAAATATTCATCGCTTTAAATATCTTATAGAATTTTTTCAATTTTTTCATCCTAAATGTATGCAATGAGTTTTTTAAAATGATCATGATTTGCTCTAAACTTATGTAAATTACTTGCTGAACTCTTACCCAGATAGAATTTGGACGATTTTAAGCGATTTAATACACCTACGAATCGTTTGACAGATCACAAAAAATTCTTCCAAGTGTTTATGAAGGGTGATCCAGGTATATTTGGGTGATCCAGAGGTACTGGTTTCAATAGCCTTTTTTTGACATATCACGGGTGAGTCGTGTCCAGCTGTCATGTTACTTTTGTTCAGTATTGTTTGGCATTTCATCATGGAAAAGCTTACGCCTGAACAACGTTTACAACTTTTTGAAATTTATTACGAAAATGCAAGTTCTGTATAGAATGTGTTTCACTCAACTTATTGTCAACATAATTGGCCTACTGAGCGCACTTTACACCTTCATCTTGACATCCAGCATTAATTATGGTATAATATTCAACCGAGTAGGCCACGTTTTCACGCAGTGAAGAATATATAGCAGCCGTAGCTAAGAGTGTACACGAAGACTGTGGGGAGTCGATTCGGCGCCGTTCGCAGCAATCCGGACACATTATCGCTCCATGATAACCGACTATTTGATGCCTGAAATTGAAGCTCGTGATCTTGGCGACATTTGGTTTTGGTTCCACAAGACGTCACCATTTCCCACATATCGCATCAATCTTTTTTATTGAAAGAACATATAGGTGAGGAGATAATTTCACGTTTTGGGCCGGTGAACTGACTACCAAGATCGTGTGATACCACGCCGTTAGACATTTTTCTGTAGAAATATGTAAAGTCTAAAGTCTATGCAGACAATCCCGTTTCGATTCAGGCGGTAGAGCAAAACATCATGCATGTCATTCGCAGTTACCAGTCGTATTGTTCGAACAAGTCATGGAATATTGGACTCAACGGATGCAACATCTGAGACGTTGCCGCGACCAACATTTGAAAGACATAATCTTTAAAAATTAAATGCCAAAGAATGTTCCTACGAATGATAATAAACATTTCTTATTAAATTTAAATTTTCTGTGTTTTTTTCTTTAAAAAAGTAGGGAACCTCGAAATGGATTACCCGATATTAGAAGCAAAAATATATAAATTGAGTATTTTCGTAAGGTATGTTTTAATTCCTCGAGGAGTAACACCCAACTCAGCGAACCAGTTGAACTCTTCCGAATACATATTAGTTGCCTCAACAAATTTGCGAAAGGCTCAAAGCGCCTTGTCGGCTCTTGAGGGTCTTTGGTATCCATTACGAGGAGTTTGTAGCATCATAAAGTTTAGTAGACTTTAGCTGTGCTATTAAGATCTCTGAGATGGATTTGTCACAGTGATCTGCCCAATACCTTAACCTAACCTTAGCTAACTCCCAACTCTGTTGCTCGATCAAATGACTCTAATTCGACTCGAGTCGTTTATGCTTGCAAATACTGGTTTAAGCATATAAACCCTTATATCATCGGTATTTATATCTTAAATTAGAAACTTATTTTATAATATATGTAAATTCTAAACATATATATTTCTATCTTCGTTGTCGGCCATTTGCGACATACATAATTTCTTTGTTTCCCCTCCTTTTCAGAAATTATCTTTTCTACACTCATCTCAGCCGATTTATTTTTTAATCTCCATGAAATAATTTATATAACACCATCTAAACTGAATGAACCGTAGTGTGATGGTAATAAAGATCAATTTAAAAGGTCATAGATTAGAGAACACACATATTTGTTTAATACGATCGAAGACTTTAACATGCTGTAGATTGATAAAATGAAATAAAAGTATTATTGAGAAAAAATTTATTGTTATTCCTTTATAATCGTTGTATTTGCCATAAAGCTGGATATCGAATAGTTTTAAATGTCTTTTATATTCCCTCATCATAACAACTGCATTTGTTGGCTCTTTTGTGTAGATACACCCTCGCTGACAAGCGTAGACACGCGTGAACAATTAAATAATTGCGCTCAGACGGCTTCGACGACTTGCGTTGCAGTTTTTGTTGCTCGCTTCTTTTGTGACAGCAAAAAATAAATAAATTATCAATAATTGCACGCAACAAATTGCATATTAATTTGAAAAGCGAAAAGCAATTAAAACAAATATACGCGACGCACTAACCGCATAACGGTACTTAACCTCGCCGCTAAGCATATTTTGGCGCGCCAATTTGGCAAAGTACTTGCCACACTTTCGGACCACCGCGAAGGCGGTCGCAAATTGTTTCGTCGCTGCCCAGAAAGTGAAAGAAGTCTTTAAAATTTATTTATATTTTTGTATTTATTTATTTATTGTTTATTCAGTTATTTGATTTATTACAAATAAACGCGTAAAAATGCAATAAATATGTTTGGTATGGCTCTTATTGTGGGTTAGTAAGTACATACATAAATACATATGCTGTTATTCGATTGTTCAGTTGCCGCTACGGCAGGTTAGTACTCATACACTTAGTTTTTCAAAACATTTTAAATTGTTGTAATTCTAATTGTTACAGAAGAATACGAGATTTAGTAATATGAGGAAACTTACTAGCGTACCAAGAACTTTTTTCAAACAATTTTTGAATTATATTAAATAAATATGAAAATTTCAAATATGTGCTTCATATAGATCTTCTTCTTTTAATTTTGTTTCTCTGGCTAATATTCTTCTATTTTCAACTTTTCTTGCAACTTACCAACTAAACTGACTACATTTAAAGCTAAGCTAATGTTATGATAGTTACTGTTATTGTTACAGTTATAGTTATTGTCGTTGAAGCAAATAATTTAAATACAATTAAATGCGTTGTGCTTCTCCGCAGCTGCTGTGGCAAAACTTTCACGTCTGTACTCCTCAGCTGCCACACATTTCCACAACTTGTTGTTGGCGCACGCATTTACTAAGCAAATCCGCTGCATGTTGCACAACAATAGGTTTTGTAGTAGTGCAATTTGCACAATCGTTGTCGATTTATTCGCTGACAATTACTCACATCATCTTTGCAATTGACAGGTGGATCTACTGGCTTCAAAGTATCACGCTCCACATCGAACAGTGTGTTGAGTTCTAAGAGAATGAAGAGAGAGATACATGTGGTTTAATTAGATATAATAAAAATAAAATAAAAACTCTTAATTTGTATGTCTAGACCGTATATTAATTACACTCTATTCCGGGAATGAAATAACTGAAATAAAAGTAACGCATCTCAAGTCAAAAGTAGTTTGCAAATCGTTAATAAAAATTGTGTGTGATTTCAGTCCGAGATCTTCACTGGGCCAACAAGAGACGGTATAAGGGAGGGTTTTCTTTTCTCTGCATCATTTGTACCGGGCTAACAGTGGTCAAAAGTAGACCTCACAAGGCCGGAGAATGTGTTGTTTCCGATTCATCAAATAATATTTGAATTGGGGTACATGTTAGGCTCTGATGCAGATTTTAACTTAAAATATTGTTTAACACAAACTGTTGAGTTAGCTCGAAAGACTATTTTCCAGTCAAGCTAAAATCACGTTCCCAAAAAGCTTTGGAGGTTAGCTCCCTTGTATCACTACGACTTCATTATATTCTAGCACTTTAATATTTGGATTCCCTACCTTCACACTTCTGCACATTGCACGTTCCATAGACCGGCTCACGTTCCAAATATTTGCAATTGCTTGATTCTATCATCGCCTTTTGTTTCCAATCGAATTCCAGACATTTGGCATAACGTCGTTGGACACCTTCACCACAAGAGCGGGAGCACTGTAAAGACAAAAAAGTTGAGCTTTAAGCTCACTATGTTTTCTATAAAAACCAAAAACTCACCTCCGACCACTCGGAGTAATGCCACTTGGGTCCACAGAACGTCACTTCCTTGTGTGTGCAATTCATAACAGCACGCGGTCGCAACAGCAGATCGCATTCCGACTCATCCACCGCCACACCATCTCGCAAGCAAAGCACAGCACGCTTACGTTGCAGATTGAAGCAATCGCCGGTGCAATTACTCCATTCGGAAGCGAACCATGTGCCATATTGACACGCGGCAGCTTGTTGGCTGCCACTACAGATACGTTTCTGCTCGGGCGTGAAACGTAGATCACACAGATCGGTATAGGGTGGCGTACGATCGCAGTAGATCGAGCGGTGTTCAAAGCCTGCGCCGCAATCAGTCGAACACTCTTGATTCCAGCCCGACATCAGCCACACACCCGCTTTGTCCACGCGATCGTCCCGCAGATGGCGCCGCAATGGCGTGGTTGAGTTGTAAATGCTGCGCACCATAGTCGGCGCGCCGAGCAAGCGCGAGAAGACACGTGGTGTCTTGTCGGGTCCGCGTGCGTAGATCTTACGCCGATTAAGTTTCGGGCAATTACAGGTTTCATTTAACTGTGGCAACTTATCCTGCTCACACAATTCTTCGGAGACTACCTCCACCTTGCCATTATTTTGCTCCTGCACGCAATTCACAAAACGTGAGCGTACACCCTCGGCCTCACCGTCAGCACACTTACATTCCCCATATTCACCAGCACGCCAATAAGCCGCGCACAGTCCCCGATTACAATGATAGATATCCTCACTGAAGACTGGCTTCTCGACGAAGGCGCAGCGCTTAGGTGAATAGTAACGCGTCGGTGAATCGCGTATACAACGGAAAATGGGTGGTTGTACGCCGGGTCCACAAGAGCGATTACATTCACCGAAGCCGAGCAGCTTCCATGAAAACTTGCGGCGTTTGCGTTCGCGTGCGCGTGCGATTTGCGCCGAAACTGAGCCATCAATGTTGTTCTCTTCCAACTCGTCCAAGGGCTGACCCACCTCGTTCCATTGTGACTGCAGCTCCTCGTCCTCGGTTATCGAAGCCGACGGCACGGGAAGCGTGTAGTCATATTTGACGCCGGTATTGTGACCGCGCACAAAGAGCTATGTGAGTGGAATATAAGAAATTGTTAATTTTAATAATCCGTTTATCGAGTTGAAGGCTTACCAGTAGAACAACTGGTTTACTTATTGGTCCCTTCGAAGTGATTATGCTCAATTCGCGATTGTAATCATAGCTGTCATCGTTATACTCGAATATGCCACTATCCGAAGCACGATTGTTACCGTTAATCAGGAACATATCGTCGGTAGTTTTGAGTGCTAGAGAAATAGAAATTTATATTTATTTAAATAATTTAATAGTATTTTTGAATTAATTTTATTAAAAATATAATTTTAATTTGTTTTACCCAGTAAATTATCACTTCGTGCCAGCTGTTTGATCGTTAAATTCATCGCTCCCGCTGGTATTGTATGCACATAATTGTAACCATAACTCAACTTGGCTTTACTGAACACCTCAGAGACCATCTCACACAACACTGAACCGCATTTTGTTTGTGCGTCGCTGGTCGTGGCCGGGCGTATGGCACCACTTTCATGTACCGCCTAGGGAAACAGTGAAAGGATAAATAAACAAGTTAGTTCAAAAGCACTTCATATTACATTTACAATTTAATTTAGTTTAAATAATATAAACAAGTCAATTTGTTATTCAATTGTTTATGAACTTACCAAGTTTAAAACTAAAACAACTGCCAAGAATTTCCACATTTCGAAGTTGTTGTATTTAAATTTTCATAGTACGTTTCAACGTTTTCAACACTTTTCCCTTATTAAGTCTCGAATATATTATTTCTCTTTACTTCTCTTTATAAAATTAAGTAATTTCTAAAAATTATATAACTAAATATTTAAGTGGATTTGACTTAGAGAATATAGAGAACGCGAACTGTTATCTGCTCAAAAAAAAAAAAATAATAATGACTGAACTGGAGCAAAAACTTTTTAGCAAGGTGTTCTGTTAGCAGAGGAGCCCTTTGATATTAAAGTGAAGTTTGAATAAAATGGTTCATACGAGTACAAGTATTCACCCAAATCTAATGAGACCATCTCTGCATGAGATGATCAACAATTGGTTAGCATTTGAAATATACGAGTATATATCTAGCTGTTGAGAGCCTAACAACTCTGTTGGATAGACTCTGCACATTTTCTTTTTCATGTTTGTTATGATTCGTTTCAACGCTTGATTGAGATCTTAACTAAAGACCGTCACAGCATTTAGAACATATTATTAACTGTTTTCCAATAGATGTCTCTAGGGTCAAGCACTGGTCTATTAAATCGATTTTTTTATATCGATCTTGATCAACAAAATATGTGTAGAGATCTGTTTTCATCCCAAATTTATTCTCAACTGAAAATGTCACTTTTTGAGCCGAATTCTCGTCGTTTGCGGGAATGTCTCTAGGGTCAAGCACTGGTCGATTAAATCGTTTTATATCGATCTTGGACATTTGTGTCAAAATTTACCCAACAAAATATTTGTGGAGATCTGTTTGCATCTCAAACTTATTCTCAAAATAAATGTCACTTTTTGAGCCGAATTCTCAACATTTGCGGGAAGTTTTGTTTTTTTAATTTTTTCGACGTTTGTAACATCGACATTTGTAACCGCTTTTATAAAAAAAAATTAAATTTACAAAAAAACGGCGGAAGCAAAATTGTAGACCTAATATATGAAATCAATTACATGATTTAAGTGATTGAAGCTTTAAAAAACTTATTTAGAAGAAACTTAGAAATCAAGACTCTGCATGTCACAGTGAAATTCTATATCTATTGTACATTCCTCTTCTATATCAAAGTTAAGAATGCTTGAGTTGTTTGTAAGAAATTTCTATACACATGAAAGCATAATAACTTATGATTCCTTTAATAAATTCTCAAAACTATTGGAAAATAAATTTTAATTAATTTTTTTTTTAAATTTCCATACCGTCAATCAATAGCTGTGTATATAGATAACCTATAAATATATACCCATTTAGTGAAAATAACCAAAGGTTCAATTAACTTATCGAGACTGACCCAAATAGTATAATTATTTTTTCATGTTCCAACATTGGCCTACGAAATGCGATTATTTTTATACGCGTACGTAGTAAGTGAGAACATGGCATGCTTGTGGCATATGGTGGCAATTAATTACGCTAAGCAATCTATTGGAAATGAATTAACTATTCGCACAAAAAACAATGCAGAAACTCACTTAGTCCGCCTAACAACCAACCAAACGACCAACAGTTGGCAACGGCCAGCAGTGAACGCCTTCAACACACCACACACACCGCACTCACCAGTGCGTCCACCAGTCAACACTACAATGCGCCTACTTCCCCAAATTCTTTGCCAAGTCCACATAGGCCGGTGTGTGGACCACACACACGCCAGCGCCGAGGCAGTAACTCGCTGATATGGACGGCGTTGCGGTATGCTTTTAAGGATTTCATCGATTCGCATTCGAATATATGAATATGTATTTCAATTGCTTTCAGTTATGCAAAAACCGAAAAGAAAAAACAACACAGACTATGCTTTGGCATACTGGCCGCTGACGTTGAGTTGCTGAGCACCAAATGCTTGCCAAATCGCATAAATCTTAATTAAACCATTCTCGCTTTTTAGCGCCGGTTGGCAGAGCTGGGCGCACTTGCATACATACAAACAGACACGTTCTTCTAATAGGTAGGTGTACTGCCAGCGCCAATCGCGGCTGTCATGTCACAAGCAGTCGGCAATTTATGAATTGCTACACATCCACCGAAGAAATCATTGTGCATGGAGCTTTCGACTTTTATAGGCAATGCATATACAGTTATTTACGTTAACATTTCAATTAAGTATCGCTTTGGTGGCAATGCCATGAGGTAAATTTATATTTCACCACATTTTCATAGGCCTGAGCAAAGAGATTTCAAAGAAAATATTTATGGAAATATCTACTTCCTATATTTGGCGTTTTCCACAACTCAGTGGTGCACTTGAGCCGAAGTGCTTTTGTTTGCTTCTAATCTCGAGCGTAAAGTGCCGAAATATCATTCAATTTGTAGGCAATAAAAACGTTTGAACATTGGCAATTGTGGTGTTGTAGCAATAGATATGCACTTGACTTCAGCACACATCCCCACAGCAACAAATCACCAACAACCACTTGTGACCCCATTATAGGGCACTCCATGGCACTTGTTGCAAAGCCACCGCCTATCGGCAAATCGGTCTGACCCAATTATCACTTGTTAATTAGCCCAGAAAAGCATGCCACATTGAAGCGCACATCGCACAGTTCACTGATATTGAAATTTTGAAATTCTTTACTAATTTTTTCAATATCTTTCCTTTTTGCTCAATATCTGCCCAAGAGTGCAGTTCAATACCGTCGAAGAGTTCTAAGTATCTGTTAAGTATTGACGCTGAATATCGCTATTATTGCTCATAAATTGTATTATGTCAAAGTGCAAGTGAACTCACAACTCAGATTACACTAGGGTGACATACATACATACACATATACAAGTACACTCGAATATTTGCTTTTATTGTTGACAGCTGTTGTTCTTAGAGTAGGAGCATCTTCGGTATTTTGTTGCAACATCACTGACATATACACATACTTAATGACTTTATAGGGGTATTAAAAACACATTAGCATAGAAAATTCAAATATTCGCTGTCGATTTTTTTTACATTTTAAGTTAAGTAATTTTCCAATTTTTTTTTTTTAGTTTTAGAGTTTTAGTCTTAATATTGAAGAATATATAGTATAGTATGTCATATATATTCTAAAAAGAATCAGAATTTGTTTTTTTCCGTAAAAATTAAAAATTAATAATTTTCAAATTCCACCCATTCAGTTCCACTAGGTAAAGGGTTACACCAGCCTAGAATTTTCGAAAAATCGGTTTTTTTGACTTAAAGCATAATTGAGGGTCCCACAACTATCATTCAATTGGTAGATTAGTAGACAAAATACCTGTTCAATCCGTTGTGGTGACGAAGCATTCGGGTCATACAGTTTTTCTGCAAAATGCAAAACCCGAGAGCCCTTTTTAAAAGGGTTATTTCGGAGATTGGTCTAGCCCGATTTTGTATAAAAATATTTTGTTGTGGAAAATGCAAAACTCAAAAAACCATCCTGAAAAATGTGATTTCCGAGATTGGTCGTGTAAGCTCGATTTTGCATCAAAATATTTAAAAATTCAATAAAACCCGAAGGGGAGAAGGAATTTTCCTTTTATACCAGAAGCTCTAAACTCGAATAATTCCCTAAGTGCTCAATATTTTCTTCTAAATTTACAAATCCATGCAACCAAAGCCTGTTCACAAGGTTATTCATTACACTCACTGTACCGTCATTGTACTATGAAAACTAACCTAGCACAAAACAATGTTCTCTGGTAATCAATTAAAATTAGTCCAAAATCTGCAAAGCAAAAGAAATTTTACCGGAAAGGCAGTAATTTCGAAGAATGTGAAGAAACAGACTGAAATGCCAATAATATAAACAAGTAAGGAAAGGCTAAGTTCGGGTGCAACCGAACATTTTATACTCTCGCAATTTATTAAAGAAACTTACAAACATACAAAATTTACCCAAAAATTCGGCATAAAGTTTAATAGAATAACGAAAATCGTAATATATACTATATGAGGGTTGAGGTAATCCTAATATTAACCAATACATATATGCGAAATAAAGCCCACAGTGTTTTTGAAAAACCAATAATTAGATATATGGAGATGTTATGACCCAATTTTAATAATTTTTTTAACAGAACACTTTTAGAAAAAAACAATTTCCTATGAATTACATTAAATTATCTGAGTGATTTACCCAAATTTTCGGTTAAAATTTACCCTTAGGCGCTGAGTTCAACATGTTCGATATCCGGGGCCTTGAAAAGTTATAGTCCGTTTTCGACAATTTTTTCACAAGTGAAGCCAGAGATGATATGCACTATTTGTGTAAAGTTTTATTCCGTTATCTTCATTGGTTCCTTATGGTTACATTATAAAGTAAAGGGATAAGATGGATTTCAAAATGGATTTCAAAGTTGTGAACCGATTTCTCCCATTTTTTGTCCGTGTTATCAGGGTGTCAAGAAAATATTATATACCGAATTTCATTCGAATCGGTCGAGTAGTTCCTGAGATATGGTTTTTGACCCATAAGTGGGCGATGCCACGCCCATTTTCCATTTTGTAAAAAAATCTGAGTACAGCTCCCTTCTGCTATTTCTTCTGCAAAATTTAGTGTTTCTGACGTTTTTCGTTAGTTAGTTAACCCACTTTTAGTAATTTTCAACCTAACCTTTGTATGGGAGGTGGGCGTGGTTATTATCCGATTTCAACTATTTTCATGGTGTGTGGTGGGGTACGTAAGAGAACCGACTGCTTGGTTTGGTTTATATAGCTTTATTGGTTTGCGAGTTAAATACAAATAACAGATTTGTGGGTGGGGCCACGCCCACTTCCCCAAAAAAATTACATCCAAATATGCCCCCTCCTAGTACGATCCTTTATTCCAAATTTTATTTTATTTTTTATAACTTCATTTATGGTTTAGTTATGACACTTTATGTGTTTTTGGTTTTCGCCATTTTGTGGGCGTGGCAATGGTCCGATTCCGCCCATTTTCGAACTTAACCTCCTTATGGTGCCAAGGAATATTTGTGCCAAGTTTCGTCAAGATATCTTAATTTTTACTCAAGTTACAGCTTGCACAGACGGACAGACGGACAGACGGACGGACGGACAGACATCCGGATTTCAAATCTACTCGTCACCCTGATCACTTTGGTATATATGACTCTATATCTAACTCTTTTAGTTTTAGGTGTTACAAACAACCGTTATGTGAACAAAACTATAATACTCTCGTAGCAACTTTTGTTGCGAGAGTATAAAAAGGGGATTTAACTGTATGTATGCTTGAGAATCCTTGCATATGTTCATCGAAATGTGGATAACAGAATCCAATGCACTATTTTTCATAATTACCCCGTCTAGCTCCAGGTACTGTTTGGTATTGTATTGGAGTGGAGAATACTATCAACTAGAAAATATAATTTTTTGGTATTCCACTTTAATAAAAAATGTGCCACTTGTACAACAAACAGTTTCGCACTTCTCCACTTGTTCGAAAACAGATTTATTCCAACGCATTTGAAAAAGAAAAAAAAAACAATTTAAGTCGTTTAATAAATTTTATTAGTACAACTTAGTAGTACACCCATCAAAGAGTGCATAAATTTCCGAGAAAAGCATGCGCTAACACATTTCACACTTAATTACAAACAATTAGCGCACAAATTAATGGAGTAAATGTCGAATAAAAAAATTCTCACAACATAAAAACCACTTCGCCAATAAATTTCGACGCCCACACAATTAATTGAAGAAAACCACAAAAACGAAAAAAACGAAATTTTTGTGAAAAAAGTGTGTGTTACAAAATATTTAAGAGGTCATTAAATGATTAGTGCAAATATGCATTATCATCGTCAACAACAACAATACAACAATAACATAATTAGTGCAGCGAGCAAAAGCAAAAAAAACAAGAAGAAATTCAAAAGATGAAGACATCAAAAGCTTTACAGCTGTCACACAGCAGGCATGTCATGGCATTGCTGTCAGCGATTGTTTGTAATAATGTCACGATCATCAATGACATTTTTTTCTAATGATGCTTATGGTCGTGTGTGCTTTCATGTTTGCTATTGAAATGGTGCGAGATTTCAGGGACCCAGTGAGTAAAGAATTGTAACTATTAATTGATATTGTTAAAATATTGTTAGATATACTACTTTGCTTCCGCCGTTTTTTTGTAAATTTAAGGCTTTTTTTGTATAAAAACGGTTACAAAAATGTTATTCATTCGGCTCAAAAAGTGACATTTTTTCAGTTGAGAACAAGTTTGGGATGCAAACAGATCTTTACAAATATTTTGTTGGGTTAATGTTGGCACAAATGTCTAAGATCGATATAAATCGATTTAAGCGATTTAATCCACCAGTGCTTGACCCTAGAGACATTCCCGCAAATGTCGAGAATTTGGCTCAAAAAGTGACATTTTCAGTTGAGAATAAGTTTGAGATGCAAACAGATCTCTACAAATATTTTGTTAGGTTAATGTTGACACAAATGTCCCAGATCGATATAAAACGATTTAATCGACCAGTGCTTGACCCTAGAGACATTCCCGCAAAGGTCGAGAATTCGGCTCAAAAAGTAACATTTTCAGTTGAGAATAAATCTATTGGAAAACGGCGGAAGCAAAGTTGTAGACCTAATAAAATATTTATTATGCAACATAAAAGAATTTTTCAAAATCTTTACTAAAAGTAATTCAATTCAAAATTCAATTGTATCAAGACTTTTTAAAATGAAAATTCGTAATATGAAAATATATTTGCTTCACATCTGTTGCCGCTTTTTTCTCACAGGGACTCTTCTTCCGTTACCATTTTGAGCGCACGCTGCCTTTCGGCCAAAGTGAAATGTGACAGAAATATATTTTGTCATAAATTGGTAGTATCACAAATATTGGCCGTCAAAATATCTGTGGTGAATGCTACGACGAATGCAATATAATAGACATACTTACATATATGTAGCTTGTACAACATGTATTTAAGTATCAAATTTTGTTTTGACAGCGCTGACAAATAGTTGTGTGCAGTCACCTTTCGCTTTTGAAATGTTCAAGCTCAATCCACTGACTGATGATGAAAAAAGTAAGCTTTACAAGTTTACAGATATTACACTGCTACGTTTCATATGCGTTGCTTGTGATAAGTCAATCAACAAGAGACAATGAAGTGGTCACAAACTATCTACCACATATAATACATACCAATATTTGTACATATTTATTTGTAAATATATACACGAATATATGAATATCGCAAAAAAATAGTCCACAACCACTTATAGTTTATGGCGCTGCAAAAATATTTAGTCAAAATGCCAGTCCACGTTCAGCTCATACCAGATCGTCTATCAACGATCGCCTAGCCATATGTCCATTCGAGCTGTCAATAGAATTTTGATTGATTTCAATCGTCCGCTGCACGTTGGTCAGGAAGCATTTTGCCAAACGTATGTTAACGATAGCTATATGAGTACCACTATGTCTGTTTGTACTGCTTTCAGCGTGTTTGATCCACTTATCGGTCATGTATATTTTGTGTTAAGAGTAAAAGTCAATTTGGCTGTGGGCCAACCGGCGAAAAGCTTTCCTTCTAACTAACAACAACCAAATATTCAAAAATATGTGCTTACATGCGCTGAAAGGTGCCATGAACTATGCGAGATAGGAAATTTCATTGATTGCTCCGCAGTTGGAGCGTTTTTAGACAGAAGTTAGCATTTCTAATTGAAAGTAAATGCAAGTGAATACTCATGGTGGCAGCAAAGTCATATAGGCAATTTATTTTATTTTAGTTTTCAATTATAAATTCTAATACACAGCTGTGAGCTAAATGTTCATAAATTTCTTGAGTTCAACTAAATAGTAATTAAATAGAGCAACTCAAGTGCTGCCCAGAGGGTATTAATATCGTACTTGCTGTGGGAAACGCACTTTTAAGAGCGCGCTCTTGTGAAAGGTGTCAAGGAAAATACAATCAGTAGTAAAATTTTGTTCTTAAAATTCTCAATTATCCTTTGAGATGTCATTCATTATTGCGCTTGCATTTGAAACGTTATTAAGGGAGAGGTCTGGGTTTCAGCGCAAAAAAAAAACACTTTTTTGTGATTTATCGAATATCGATTAAGCAATTTTATTCAAACCTTCTATACATTATTGAGCATAGTTTTGACTATGTTCTGTAAATTTTTCATGCAAAAATATTAAACCATTAGCCCGTGACAGATATTCCCCTAGGACGTCTTGAAAAAAACACAATTTGCGGTGTTTACTGTTAAAAAAAAATTTTACTAAAGTAGGGGGGAGGTATTTTATGTGAAGAAAATGTGTACCAAGTTTGAAATGAATCGGTCGAGCAATTTTCTAATGGCAGTGAACACGGACTTCAAAAAAGTAGTTTTGAGAAAAACGAGTTTAAAGTTGCACTGCAATCCCAACCGCCCGTAGCAGTTAGAGTTAGAGCGTTAAAGGCCCCGAGACTAATTAAACAATAACTTCAAGAATATTGCTTAGATCGGATTAAAATTTTGAGGACATATTCTTGAAATGTTAAACAATAAGATAAAACAAAAAAAAATCGATTTTTCGAAAGTGAAAACCCAGACCCCTCCCTTAAACACTTCTATATGCTACTGAGCTCATTTGAATTTATGTTTTATCAATTACTTTCACTCCAACAGATACAAAAAGCAAAGAAAGAAATAAAGAATTATCATAGAAATTATGCGGATCCTATCCTTTGGATGACAGATATCAAAATTATGATGACAGGGCGTATGAGTAATTTTAATTTTTAGCAATTAAACAAACCACTATGTTTCTGTTTAATCCACATTATCTAACAAGCTTAACTTTTTTGATCCGTTAGCCAAAAAAATCATTTATAAAAAACACACAAAAAAATATAAAATTTCTTGAAAACAAAAATTTTACATATTTTCAACGAACAAGACCCCCAACAAACAATAATAAACTAGTTTTTTTATTCAGACCATATTTCCATATGACAAATGCGCTATTTCATCAAAATATAAACAAATCGTAAATTTCAAAAATAAAATTTGTCCTGACATTGTTAGCTAATAAGCTTTCAAAATGCCTCAAAACAAAACACAAATTCTACAATTTTATGGCGCACATATGAATACATATAAATGGACATACAAATGCACATATTTACACTTGTGTGTTTACAGTTGTTCTTGCTATACCATATGGTTGCAGAATAAAATTATAAGAATAAAAGAAGTGTCGGCTTTTAGCCGGCAACGATCGTAAAGTTCAATGAGCTGCCCATAAAATGCCGCTACTAAGGTTTTCCGTCAACAAAAGCAGCAGTCACACATGTTTAGTATGTGCTTTATATTACATTCATATAGAAAAATTCTGATTTGTAAAATGAAAAAGGAAAAATTAGTTCAAAATCAAGTGTGCACTGAGTTAATATTTAGCAAAAAAAATTATGTCAAAAAACAAGTTCACAGCTTCGATAATGCAACAGAAAAATTTACAAAGAAAAAAATCTGGAAAAAATCAAATTCTAATTCTTTTTGTTTTTGTCTTTTTCTGTTATTCTACTCAACAGATGTTACAAGTTTATTTTTAATACAAATCTTTTAAGCAAATTTTCAAAATTTTCATGTCTTGAAAATCTAAGGAATGTCCGAATTTTAGCATAAATATTTGCCCACTAAAATGCCATTCACCAAACACTTTTGGCTAGCTGCTTCAAAAAGAAAATAATATTAGAAAATAATAACGGCATATAGACTAACGGGCCGCACATACGCATGACTTAATTCAAATTGACCGCTTTACGCACAGCAAAGGCGGCAAACGCGCCCGAAATCGCTTGGTAGTGATGAGCCAACCGCCCGCCACTGCAGCGCTGGCATGTCGACAATGACATTTGGCTTTCTGTGCGTTGTGTCGGTATTTTAATAGAAATTTATGAATTAATATAAAGATTATTTTTGAATTTATCTCATTCAACATGTGAGAAATGTTTCGCTTTCAAGGTTTTCGGAATATTTGACATTTGCCGTTTTCGCTTTGCGGAGATTAAAAAACGCTTAAGCATGGGATTTGTTAATGTCAACTGCTGTTAACACTATTTTGCGAACTATTTTTACAATATTCCTTTTATAATAGTTTTAGAAAGCCATGCTAGTTTTTGAAAAGAGACATGGAGTCTACCGTTTACTTTAGATTATAGTAAAACTTTATGGTATCTTTCTCAGTAGAAACGAACCTTCTAGAAAGTAGTAAAATTGTATACTGAAATGGTTATAGAACACTTTGTTAAAGATTTAGAAAAGCCTTATGGTTAGCGCTAAATGATTTCAAATATTTTCCAAATGATCTCAGCGAAACTAGATATGGCTCCGTGGTAAAGAAAACCTTAAAGAGCCGTCGTTTTAAAAGCATACGAGAAATCGCTGAAAGAGTTAAAGGCTACTTCAAAAATCGAGTTTGATAAGTGTTTCGGCGATTGGAAGAAGCGCTCTCAGAACTATATTTTTTCGAAAAAAAAACGAAAATTTGCGTTATTTAAAAAAAAAAATCGTCAAAAAGGTTTGATGCAATTTATTTAAAAAAAATTGATTGAAATTATTGAAGTAAAGGCAGGCCTAATATCAAGTCAATACATATCCTGTCACAACTGGATGTTTATCCATTCTTTAAACATTTTGAATATTTTCAACAAATTTGAAACCATTCACTAATAAAATTCTAGAGCTTTCAGCATAAGAATCATTCGAAAAAATAAATACATAAATATTTTAAGTATTTTTAGACAAGAAATAATGAAATTTATTAGGCATACATTGGCCCACTTCCCGGATGCTTTCAAGTTAATGCAAATTTATACGAAAACGAATTGGAAACATTTTGGCATATGCGCCAAATAAAATATGAGATTTATTTAATCTTTTCCATTAAATAAATATTTAAGCTTCCACCTGCCAACAAAATAGAGATAACAAACGTTTGTTCCGGGATATACATTTTACAAGCAAATCAAATAGATAAAAAAATTTTAAAAATTTATAAAAAATAAAAATTAAAAAAAAAATATAAAAAATTGAAAATAAAAAAATTGCCTAATTACTTTTTCATGTTAGTTAAATCGAGGTGAATTAAAGTTTTGTTATTGTATTTTGCATTACGCACATTTCGGCGTGTTTATACAAATTTCCCAGACAGATTGCACTGATAACCCATACTATATTAAGCGTTAGACAACGCACTCAGCTCAACTCTTCAGCATTAACTCAACTCAAGACTTGAAGTAAAAATGGCAACATAACGGTAAATAGAAATAAATATTTCAGATAAACTGTTACTGTTAGCCGACACTTAAATATACATATATACTATACAACATAAGATGATGAATGTTTATTTGTATATCGGAAAGTATAGGCATGAGTGTGAAGCTGCGCCGTGGGTCAAAGTGTTTAGCCATTTGTCTTATGTTTTCTGTCTGTTTGCTATTTGTGCTCACCAAACATATTGATGTTACGTCAACAGATAATTTAGCAACAGATAATAACCAAATACAATTAGCCGCTATACGAAAATACATACACACGCACGACTCAATTGCAACGTCGCTCATACACACATATGTATATACGTACATGTGTGCACCCAATCTCACTTGCAAAGCGAAAGGTAAAAACGCTGTCGAAGTGGTAGGTGAAAAATAAAATTTTTGGTGAAGAAAGAAATTTTTTGTGCGTTTTGATGCCGATTTGAACGCCTTTCCATTGTGTGCGAGTCGAATTAGTTGCTTTTATTTGCTTTGAAATATCAATTGTTTGACGAAGAAAATTCTTGCTAGTGCAATTGCATTAAAGCTCACACTAATAACTGCCTATATTTATTATACGTACAATCAATGGATTTTTTAAAACAACAGAGAGTTTCATTTATGAATAAAGGGTTTCCTCGATATCAACTCAACACAGTAAACACAATGTCTAGAGAATTATTAGATAACAGGCGCCTTTCTTTAATCTCTAAACTTAGAGAAGGACTCGAGAAACAAAGAAAATTATTGTGTTTCCAAATTAAACGGAACCTAAATCTGATTTGAAGCAAATTTTAGCTTTCTAATAATTTTCTTCTAATAATCGTAATTTAATGCCGAGATCTCGGATGAGAGATCTTTTGTGTAATTTTGTGTATTAGATTTAGCTGGCGCCTCTTTAATTGAGTTCTAGTGTTGTTCTTTCCAAATTAAGAACCTTTTATAGGTTAGGTTAGGTTTAAAGGTTGACTCTCACCACAAGTCTCGCGATGGATTGACTGAAGGTGCCAGTCCATTGTGATGCTACTAAAGATAGATCACAAAGCAGACCCTTACACAACGCTGAAGCGCTTTGAGACTAACACAAATTTTATGAGGCGGCTAAGTTAGGTTCAAAGGTTGACTCTTACTACAAGTCTCGCGATGGACTGACTGAAGGTGCCAGTCCATTGTGATGCTCCTAAACATAAATCACAAAAAAGACCCTTACACAACGCCGAAGCGCTTTGAGCCTATCACACATTTTATGAGGCGGCTAAGTTATGTTCAAAGGTTGACTCTCACTAGAAGTCTCGCGTTGGACTGACTGAAGGTGCCAGTCCATTGTGAAGTTCCTAAACATAGATCACAAAAAAGACCCTTACACAACGCTGAAGCGCTTTGAGCCTATCACAAATTTTATGAGGCGACTAATATGGAGAGAGATGAGAAAAATTAAACATTTTTAGTAAAATCGCGTTCAAATATTATTAATTTCAAACCATCTAGACAAAAAGTTAGATATATAGCATACAGTTACATTGCCTAAAACCTTGCCTGGACTTGAAGCTGCACTTTTAAAGTCTCTAAAGTCTAGACCTGCTCGTTAAATTACTTTTGCTGACTATTCTAGCTCATTGTGTTGTGATTCTTAGGTGAGCATAATGCGTCAGCTTGACAGGAAACATTATTTAACAACATTCTTTGCAAAAAGAAAAATCTGGCATTATAAATGCAAATATTTCTCCTCACAAGTTATATCCAATGAATAAAATTACATTTATATCAAAATAGAGTCATGTCGCTATGTATGGATGTATGTATGCGTGTAATAATGAAATCAAACTGTCAAAGAAGTCTTTAGTGTCAGTTAGCACGTACTGTTTAACAGGTGAATGGATCGCTTAAGTGCACGCAACGCTTGCACTTATTACATTGAATATACACATATGATATATAGAGCAGTACACAGTGAGAGTAAAAAACATTGCGTGAGCAAAAAATTCTGAATTTGATTAGGCATTTGAATATTCATATTTATACATATGTACATGTATGTATGTGAATATATTTTATAAAAAAAAAATTTTTTTTTTAAGCAATTAAATATTTAGAAATATTTTCATTAATTTTTAACTTAATTTTTTTAATAATAAATTCCTTTCTGAAAAAAACAATTTGTATATTTTTGAATTCTTCACATTTTTATTTTTTTTATATTTTCTTTTATGAAAATTTGTCGTCTTCTTAACGACTTTTAATGAGATTTTTAATTTCTGCAATTTATCATTCGCACAAACACAAAATTTTAATTGTTCGCAGCTTTTGCATTTTAGCGCCTAAACTCAATTAATAACTCATTAGTTCACCCACTGACCGCTAAATACCGTCAAACAGTTTACCGGAACACACACCGAACACTGCTAACAACACGTTGTTGAGCGGTTGACAAAACATCAGCGAATGAGTTGGGCTGCGAGAAAAATTTATGATTTCGAATTTTTCAACACGAAAAACATATATTGTATCTACTACGCGCGTTGAAAATAAAAAAAGAAAATTAAAAGCGAAAAAATCACACACACAAAACACAATCCGATACATACATACATACAGACACACATAAGATAAATGCAAAAACAATAACAATTGTAATGCGCGAGCAATGGCTAACCAAATCATAACAGAAATACATAAAAACTAATAAAAACAACAACAACAACAACGGCTAAACAACACAAAAATCCTCATGAAGAGCCGCAATCGCACGCTTGCAGAGCAGAGTAGAGCAGCGCAGCGCAGCAATGCAGCATCCCATAGTATGTAGTTGATGCCAAAACTATTGTAGCTAACAACTAACAACAACAGCAACAACAAAGGCGCTAGCAGATCTCAACTATAGCAACTGTATGTATGTATGTATGAGCGCACATGCCACAATAGCCAAGTAACAACACAATTATTGGCGGCCAATACATATGAGTGAAAAATCGAAAAGCAACAACAACAACAACAACGACTAGTAAAAGAAAGACATACAAAGCTAACAGAAAAAAAGCAGCGAGAAAAAGCGCCAAGTGAACTTGCCAACGCCGTTTGTGGGAGAGGGTGGTGAGGTCAAGTTTGTGTTGGTTGTGTGAAAAAGCCAACAACAATGATATTGAAAAGTCGTAAAAAATATAGTGAGTATAATGCACAGATGCCTCGAAAGTATTCATTAATAATAATTCCATAATAACAACAATATCAACAAACACAATGGTGTTATTATTGTAAATCAGGCCTAAGTAGCAACGACAATAAAGACAAGTCAAAGGTGGTAAGTTAATTACAGGCATCTTCGTTGTTGAACAATCTGTGAGTGCAAGTGAAGCAGAGTCTTTCACTCTTGCAGAAATGAATGCCTACAAGGTGTGTTCAAAAAGTAACGGGAATTTTTTTGTCGATAGCCTTTTTTTTGGATAGCCTTTGTCTGACGAATGTGGAAGCTAGGACATCGTAACAGTATTGGTTTTGGCCTTTTTTAATTCACGAATCAGCAACGAAGTGAGAACTTGTAAATAAAACGAAAATCACTAAGCTCATAAAAATCTTAACGGCTACAGACACAGTTATCAATGACTAGAGCTTTTGGACAATTGAAAATTTAAAAAATCCCGTTATTTTTTGAACACTCCTCGAATACTCGTACACACAAATGTCACCGCTACCGAAAACACCTAAAGATACAGTTGTACTTCCCTAACTCGAATCGCCATAATCCACAAAAAAAACTTCTAGTTGGAGGAACTGCCGAGTTCCGGAAGTTAATTTGTATGAAATTTGACTTTGTCAATTCAAGGGTTCGAGTTAAGAACGAGTTAGAGAAGTTCGAGTTAGAGAAGTTCGAGTTATGGAAGTTCAACTCTATTTTGAAGCTTATATTTACAGTTAAGATGTAAAAATCATATTTCGAGTTATAAGTTTCATTTTCATTCATTATGTAGACTTCTGAAGTTTGATGAAAAAAGTGAGTTCCTGAGAAATTTTCGAAAAGTTGATCCAGTACTGAATTACGAACTGTAAAAACTTGCTCTAGAACAAAAAAGTAGTGTAGGAAAAGAATGAATCAGTGGAAAGCAGAAGATCTATTTGGAACTCGAGAAGATCTGAACTAGCCTACTCGAAAAAGAGATAAACGCCTTACTAAGTCAGTCTAAAAAAATTAATGTTTCATAAAGATTGAGATTCCCTTTACTTTCACGCCGTAGTGCTTTGTCGGTCACCAATACATACATATCATATCATTTATTTCATAAATCTGCACCCACTTATACTTAACCAACTCGTAACACTCTCAACTTCACACCACGAGAGACACGTTTGCATGCGACAAAGAGATCAAAAGTTCAAAACTCTAAAAAAAAAGGATTCGTAATATTCTTTTAGTCAAACCAACTACACAGCGTCCACTGAAATTGGACGGGTGATCTTGTTAGTTGCCGACTGCGGCACAAGATCAGCATCATCGCAACAAATGAGCGGCAGGCAGCTAAGTGCCAATTGGCCAAAGTGCCACCAAATAAAACTGAAAAAGGGAAAAATAAAGGAAACAAAAAGGTGTGCACATCATAAACCGCATTTAAATGATTTGCGAACGCAACAGCAGCTCGCACAGTTTTGTAGCGCAAAGAGTGGCCAGCAACCGCAACGGCCGCGGCGTGACCAACTGCACCAAACGGGCTGTGGCTTATCAACGCTATCATGTCCACACAGCGTACACGGTAATGTACATTTTAACAAATTAGAGATAATCGTTGCGCAAATGAGCCGACCAGATCGTGACAGCTATGTGACGATGCACGACGATCGCCCGTCAAAAGGCACCAACAAAGGCCGGTGTCGCGTTGGAAACTCTCAGCATCATGACGCTGGCATTGATAATGATGCTTAGAATGCAGCCGGCAAGCAAGGCACGCCAAGTTGTAAGACTCAACCAGCTGATTGATCAGCCAAATTCAATCAAATTTAATCAAGTGTGTAATTTTTCCTTAGCAACTTTTACACGTTCATTCAGTGTAGAAGAATTGAGAGATCATCAAAACGATCGGAGCGATCAAACGCGTCAAAGCTCAATCGCTTGACCAAGGCGATCCGCCCGACAATGAGGCGCACGATTTTTATTATATTTACGACTATTAGCTGATGAATGAATCGATTTCGCATACAGTAATCATTAAAGTATTGATTACAGCATAATCTATGTTATTTCATTCTTATCAAGAAAACTCATCAACTATAGAATAAATGCGGCGAAGGTCAGACGGTGTAAAAGGTCAAGCCAAGCTGTAACCAACACTTAATGTGAGAACAAAATTTAGTTAAGAAGGCAGAGGAGACGTACACAGTTATGTTAGAAACCAAAATTAAATAAGAAAATATTTTGAAATATTACCACTAGAAATACGTGGAAAAAGAGTTCTTAATTTTGATTTTTTCTACGAACTCTTTCTTTAAAACCTATGCCTTATACTAAAAGACTAAACTTTAGTATTACTCACCCGACAAATACCCTCCACACATACGGCCTTACGTCTATAATAGTGTGTATAATATACTGCCGGTCTGCCACAGGTGGTTCCATCAGTGACCGATTGATTCATGCTCACGAATACGTCCGAACCACTTGGACGACAAAACAGCTCACACTCGTTGTGTTCTTTCTCGTAACCCAACCAATTGTAGAACTTGTCTTTGTAAGGAATTCTATTGAAGGCGGCGCATTGTTCATCACGTTGCCGCTTTTTATTCGCCTTACACTTTTCGTCCTTGCAAAGGCGAAAACGTGTTATAATACCTCGACAACCGGTGGGACCATTGGGTTCTGGATAGAATTCTCGATCAATTGGGGCAGCATCAAGTGAATTTAGTTTGCTAAAAAATAAGATACTTGATGAAAATATGAAAACACAGATACCTAAATTTACTGTAGGGGTTAATTCTAGTTTTAGTTAGTCGAAATGTGTTCTTTCATCCTTTTGGGGTTTTCTCTGACTCAAAATATATAAAAAAATAGAACTAAGAATCTAGAAGTTGAAATTTTACAAGGTTTGGACCAACTAGATTTGAACTTCCCCCACTCAAATCACCATATTCTACAGAAAAACTTCGAGTTAGGGAGACTTCGAATTATGGGAAGTAATTTGTATGGCTTATATTTCCAATTATAGAGTTCTAGTTATGGGGAACTACAAGATATGGAAGTTCAATGGGGAAACTACTACTAATTGAACTATGGGGAACTACAAGATATGGAAGTTCAATTCAGTTTGTTGCATATTACAACAAAAATTTAACTGAGATCTCGATCCTAATGGGTCGGTAATTATATTAAATATATATTATGTGGATGTAATATTTATATTGGATTCCAAAAGATATGGAACTGAATATCAATGAAAGTAAAACAATAAAATTTTCACAACAATTTCAGACTCATCTTCTTACTCACCGTTCTATGCATTTTCTGCGCCGGATTTGCACACAGGAATTACTGCATTTAGTCCACTTTTCCCAGCGATCCCAAGTATAAGTTGTGCCCACACGTTTTATTATGCTAATGAGCCTTTTGCGAGAGTGCTTTGGCCTTTCCGCTGTGGTTTCATCGTCATCGTCATCATCATCGTCATCCTGCTCCTCGTCATAATCATTATCTGCATTTTCCTCCGCACTTTCGCTCCTCAAGCTTTCCATTCGATTGCCACTACGTAGGGGTTTCAAAATTTCGGTACCGTTAGCTATTTTGGATGACTCAGTAGGGTTTGGAGTGGACGGTAACTCGGCGCCATACGAGAAGCTCACTAGCGCCAATGAGAACAGCAAAAACTGTAGTTTTAAACTAATGGGAATTCAAAAAATTCAAGGTGTTACTTACAGTCATCGAATAAAGTATGTGTATGTCAATAATTTAAAATTTTCTTATACATTGTTACACTATTTTGATGACATAGGTAAGTAAAGAATTGTATATGAAACTCACTCATTGATTGATTGCGCTAATTTTGCTTTTACATGCTCTAATTAGTAAATTGCCTTTATTCTACCAAAAAGGCGATAAATCCATTATGTCCAATTCACACATCTTAAAACGCGAACAATAAATTTTAAACGTAATTTGACGTATTCAAATGACTCATAAAACCCTTTTATGTGAACAAATGCGATTTAATTAATATATATTTTTGTTTTCATTTGTATTCAATTAGCTTTTGTTGTAATCACCTAAATCAAACAATTTGCTCAAATCGCGGAAATTGGTGACAAATTGTTTGTGTATTCAAATCCCATGGCGATGATCACATCCCAACCGCGCCCAATTTAATTTTCGCATATTGCAAATTTATCTATTTTTTTCTATTTTTTTATTTTTTGAACAAGTATTTACGCAGAAAAGAGTTCATTGTGCTCATTAGCAAAACATAACCCGGCTTTTCTTTTATCTGTCTTTTTCGTTTTATTTTTATTTTTTTTTTACTTTTTTTTTTGGTATTCAAACTATAAACAATTTTGTTATATTTATTTATACTCTTAATTGACATTATTGATATTTTTTCATTCGCTCTCCTTAATTGGAAGATTCCTTCATTATTATCAGTAACTTTTCTCAATTAGAAAGCGATTTTCAAAAAAAAAAATTCTGAAACCAAATTTTACAGTTATTAATAATCTAATTATTTCTTATTCTCTTTTTTCAATACAATCAGAGTAACGCCCTCCGGATTGCGAACGCAGAACAAACCTTAGTGTCTTTATTTGCAACATTTCAGCATTCTTTTGATAAGAGTCGCCAATTCGCAATTTATGAGATCAATTCTACTTTATCAGCCAACTTTGACATCAATTCTACTTTATCAGCACACTTTATTAGACACCTATGTTGAAAAATTAAAAATTAATTTCGAAGTCTGTACAAGAACGTCCTCGCTATTGAATACCCTGCATCCAACTGATTATACCGTTTAAAATATATTTTTTCTCTGGAGAAATTTTCACGCTACACAAGAAGCTTTTTATCCCCATTCTGTGGCATTTGTGAAAAATTTAATAAAACAGGCGGCATTTCATATACGAGTATATAATTGTATATAAAAATATAAAAATGTATATATATAAAAAACTGACATCTGCCTGACGATTGGCAGGAATGAACATTTCGACACTTTATAGTATTATATACGATATTTAAATTGCCACATGTGTGGTACATGCCTAAACTTAAGTATTTGTATAAATAGGATCTGCATATAGTAGAAGACACCTGCAAAAGGTGTTGCGCAGTCTTTACTTTTCTGTCTTAAAAGCTTATTTTTTTTAATGTTTCGAATATGTTTTGTTTTGAAATGTTTCGAATGTGAAAATTAAATTAGTTGTGAATATGAATCGAAAAACAAACTTAATAGTATAATCCTCTAGGAATTATAAAGCTCATATCCTAAAAACGTTTTGATAGACATCTTAAAATAATATCTACACCGGCCTTTATATTTTATTTAAATTGATATACAGTTAAACTTCCATAAAGCGAACTTCTATAACTCGAAGTGCACCATAACTCGAAATCTTGAATTGGCAAGAGAAGTAAAATTTCATTCAAATTACCTTCCATAACTCGAAATTATTTGTGGATACAGTGATACGAGTTAGGGAAGTTAAACTGTATGCTAAAAATTAGTTAGTCCAACGCACGTCTCCGAAACCTTTTAATATACAACGGAGCATTCAAAAACACTTATTTTACCCCGTAACATCAAAATGATAATAGGACAACTCTACTTGAATTCCAGAGAACTGTCTATCCGTGTAAGATTTAACTGCAATAAAAATATGGGCATCCTGACAAACTCTGTGTTTCTTGACACATCTGAGGAGATGTGCGAAATCTGTCCAATTTATATTGCCCACAAAATAGCATTATTCGAAAAATTATGAGGTGTTTTAAGTCAATCAGCAGTGAACTAAAATATTAAACTCTAATTTGACATAGAATGCCACAATAGAGGCGTAATGTATGTACAGAGAAACCTCTCTTAACGGACACTTCCCTTGAGTGGACATATTTTCATGTACTAAGTTAAACTTTTAAACAAATGACCCTCTCTTAGGCGGACACCTCTCGGGGGGAGGACGAAACCATGACAAAAATAATCATAGTCGATCTCTCGGTATCTACCGTTCCTTCTTTGTATGTTTAATACAATAACAACTAGCAGCCGGAAATGTATATTTTCGCACTATGGAGGCTGTACACTGTAAAATTTATTTTCAAAATTTTTCTATTGATTTTTCATAGTTTTGATGTTATAGAATTTAACGAGAGTACATGAAATATTTCTATATGTTTTATAAAACAGTACTTATATGAATATCCACAAAATTGTTTAATAATATACATATTTAACATGAATTTGTTATTAATCTATGAATTTTATTAACCCTTCGAAATACAACGAATTTGTTATTAATCTATGATTTACATTAACCCTCCGAAATATTCAACAAATTAAATAAATTTATTTATAACTTTTTGTATTATTTATTCCACTTATTGATTTTGAAATACAAGCTTACTGATCTTATGTATGTTTCTTAAATATAGTAAACAAATTTGCTTATTATTAAATAATTTACAAAAAAGAATATTGAACTATTGTGAACTTGTTATCTTAGAATTCTCCGTCATATCAACTCTGTGTTTTATTATCATTCACAACCGATGCGCTTGAATCAGCCATTTTCATGTTTTGCTTTTATCTGCTACTTCGTAACATTCGTACCAACTTTTTATATATCTATCGGTGCATTTTAAGTTGGCAGTCATTGATATTATCGTCATCGTACACGATTTCACAATCATCGGTATAGTTTTCTTCTCAACAAATGAAGTTGCATATTTAAAGCTGGTTATTTTACATATATGTATATTGAACTAGAAAGAGAGAAAAATTTGAACATTGTTCAGTGAGTTGCAGAATTTGAACAGAAGAACATTCACGAAAATACTCGCAGGTATACATATCAAGAAAAACGAGCAGGTATAGCACTGATATAGGCAGTTTTCAGTTGCAAGAACCCAACTGCGCAGTATATAAACTTCGGAAAGAGCTGGGATACGCACATAATTTGAAAGTAATTCGAGCCGTCAGGAAGTGTTTCTTACAACAGCAAATCAGCATTCATATTTTCAATATAAATTCTACAAACGTTTACCAAAAAAAGATCAAGGAAAATATTGTGCTATTAAAGAATTCTTAACTAAAAGGAAGTCGTACCAAATAATACGAAAATGGAACGTTTTTCTAATTTATTGAAAGTCACTTACGATGACGGAACTAATAAACTAAATATATATATCCAGAATCCATCTACAGATTATAATGAGTTAAAAGAAACCATTGCAAAACAACTGTTTGAGGAGCGCCACTTAGCAAGGTTTCAATTTAGTACTGCGTGGTTTGGTGAGTACATACAGCTGCAATTAAAATTTGGAACTAGTTAACATATGTTTTTTGTACAAATGCGTATACATACAGCCGTTGAAAAATATTTAAGAACGATGTTGAGTTCAGACATTAGATATTATTTTTAATAAAATACGCTTAAATTCATAGGATAAAAACTTTATTTCATAAACTGAAGATGTCTTCAGCATATAATACTCAATTTTTCTTAGAAAAACGTAAAATTTTTTGATTCACACAGAAAAGTTTGCATATATGATGTTTTTCAACGGGTGTAAATGAAGTGTGTATGTATGCCTCGTTTTTGTTATCACAATTTCATAACAAAACAAGTATAGTATGACTCATTTACAGATGTTCAGTTTATATTTTGTATGTATATTTATGCACTGCTTCTGCATTTAGCTCACAAAAATATATTTCCAGTAAAGAATAGGAAATGACTTGGTTTTTATTTTCCCTTTAAATAGATGAAGATGGCGATGAAATCGACATTTGCAACCAAGAGGATTATGATTTGTTCCTTTTCAAACGAATGGATAGATTACAACTGTACATCACACCATTGGAGCAGTGGAAGGAAACGTTCAATGTTCAGGACAAATGCGATGCTCAAGCCCAACCCGCAGCCGAAGCAGAAGCCGATGACGATCCGAGCTTCTCTGTATTACACGCTCGCGTAGAATGTGATGCCTGTGGTGCGTCCCCAATTTTTGGTTTCCGCTACAAGTGTATTCAATGCCCGAATTACGATTTATGCCAAAACTGTGAAGCCAAACACAAGCACCCGGAACATATGATGGTACGAATGCCAAAAGAGAACTCGCCAAGTGTAATTGAAGCTTGGATAAGTAATCCATGTGGACGGGGCAACAGCCGCCGTGCAAAGCGTGAACGTAAGAGTTCAACTGCAGGGGGATGTCCATTTTTTGATATTGGAGCAGCTGCAACTGCTACAGCAAATGACAACTGTACTAATGCTGAGGCAGAACCTAAGAAACATCATCATCACGAACGCAAACATCACCGCCGTCAAATGCGCAATGGCTTTTTGTCCAACATGTATGAGATGATGTCCGATCTCGCCGAAGGTGGTGCTACTTATAGGCAAATGGATGAAAGTGATCCCATTACCCCAACAGCTCCTACTCCACCAAGGGAGAAAGAATCAACAAAGGCAAAGGAAGCTGATGCTGCTAAAGCCGCTGGTGAGGCAGCTGCTGCTTGTGAAGCAGCCGCTAAAATAGCAGCTGAAGTAGCAAGCACTGTAAACAAGCAGGCTGCAGAAATAACAGCAACCGTTGAAGAGCAAATTGCAGCAAACTTTTTGAAATCAACGTTCAACACAGGAGCTGGAGCTCCTGCTAAAGATAACGCAGATGTAGGAACAGCTGGGGAAAGGCCAACTCCTAAAATGGTAAGTTTCTGTGAAGAAATCAATGTGATATAAATAAGTAAATTATATTTTCTAAAATATATAGGCACCTACTGGAACTTCAACGCCTACATCTCAAACTGATTCAAGCAACACTAACAACAAATCAAACGACAACACTTCGGTTCCGGTTACACCGACTCTAGAAGATTTCGCTCAATTCATTGATCCGAAATTTATGAAAGCAGGAATACAGTTGCTTAATAATTTCAGCGGTATGTTCGCAAAAATGCTTGATCCAATGGATGGAGCTGATGACAACAGTTATGCATCTGCATATTCTGGTACTGGCTATCAGGCACGCAAAAACTCCTCAGCTTCAGCCAAAAGTTCAATGGGCTCAACAGCTTCCACAAGCACTCAAATGAGCACAAATGGTAAGCAGTCTGCCGAAGCAGAAAAATCAAATAAAAACGAAGCAGCCAAAAATACTGAGAAAACTGTAGAACCAACTAATCCCGATACGACAACAAAGATCACTGAAAAGGCACGTGCTCCAAGGCGTGAACGTTCAGAAAGCGAGGAAAATGACTGGCAAATGATTGACAAACAAGCTGCCGAGTCCACAACAAATTTAGTTGATATTTCTGCTGCTAGCTCGACAGAAACTATTGAGAAAATTGATTTACCTGGTGCCGTAGGTATAACTCCGACAACGCCTGCATCAACTCCAATTGTACAAAATGCAAAACCAAATGCGGACATAAGTTTTGAACAACTCAGCATGGACTTGAAGAAACATGTTGAAAGGGAAATGGAGCGTAACAAAATCGACAGAAACATTAAAATTGCTGATGTCTTAAACGGTCAGACTAACAGCAATGCCATGCCATCTGTTAACACTGGCGCTACACCCAAAACCCAGAATATAGCTGTACTCGTTTATCACAAAGGTAAGTTTGAAATGTAAAATTAGTAAATAGTGGTTGCTAATAATTCTGTCATCCTTAACAGATCCTACTATCAATAATGCTATACATGCTATGGTAGCAATGGGCTTTAGCAATGAAGGCGGCTGGTTAACACAGTTACTGGAGTCGGTCAATGGCAATATTTCGGCAGCATTGGATTTGATGTCACCGGCACAGAGCCAAGGCAACAATTGAGATGTCTATAATAGCAGCACAGTCTGTCGCTCTTTTAGTAGTAGTAGTATAGTAGTATAATTTTTCTCTCTAGAATGCGTAATTCAACGTTCTGAACAAAAATCATCATAATTTCACTATAATTTCGTATGCACTCGTTTCTTTGCTGAAACGTTATGTACGCAGTACTAACACTAACAAGTGTTCTCGTTCGTGAGCTGGATTCTTCAACATTTTTTTAGATCCCTATATATTTTTTTCCTCTTCGAACATTGAAATGCGTATTTAAATATATCTACAAATATATATATATTCTTATTTCACTTATTTCATATACTATATCATATATTTCATATTATTTACATATATATATTTTTCAAACAATCACATTTTACTTTATAAATGGCTTTTAAAATGGTTTTCTCAATTACTATATATATATATATATGTATACCAATACGATAAACCCTATCCATAAAGGAATGTTGGTTCTAATAAAATAAAAATGTAAAAAAAAAATATGAAAACTGTTTTATAATTCTTTAACATCTACTGTTGTGAATTACTTTTGCTTACGAGTAGTTAGCTAGGAGTGCAGCCCATTCCGTGCTCAATAAGCGCTAGACGCGCCATTTTGTACGAGTATGAGAACCAATAACGCTCACGACCAATAGCTTGATTTTGACAATTCTGTATACTCTAAGAAGAGGTATGCCAGTAATCTACTCTACTATTATAAAGAGGAAAGATTTGTATGTATGTTTGTATTGAATAAACTCGAAAACTACTATGCCGATTTCAAAAATTCTTTCACCATTGGAAAGCTACATTCACCCCGAGTAACATAGGCTGGCATCTCAACTTTCTGGATATAGTTCCCAGGTGAGGATATCAAAAAGACTCCGTGATGGAGAATCTTAATCTGAAACTGAAAATCGTCCTGCAAGTCATTCTCTTCGCAATCGCAGGCCAGAGAGTCGAGTAACAAGCGCTCACAGCCGCTTGCTGAACAAAATTTCAAAACCTCCCAAGTACGCGCTTGAGGGTTGAGTATGGAGGGTGTGCAGCGGCTTGAAGAACAAAATATTAGAAATATACAAACTCGCAATAGGGAGTCGAACTCTGATCGTTCTCAACGCCTTCATAATCAGAGAGAAAGACAACGGACACAAAAGACTAGAGGTTGTAATCACGTTTTAGCTCATTGCAAATAATATGTATGTAATTCATGTTCCAATTTTCCTCATTTTACTTTTTATACCCTGAACAGACAGGGTATATTAAGTTTGTCACGATTTTGTAACAGCCAGAAGGAAGCGTCGGAGACCCTATAAAGTATATATATAAATGATCAGTATGTTGAGCTGAGTCGATTTAGCCATGTCTGTCTGTCTGTCCGTCTGTATATATACGAACTAGTCCTTCAGTTTTTAAGATATCGTTTTGAAATTTTGCAGATGTTATTTTCTCTTCAAGAAGCTGCTCATTTGTCGGAACTGCCGATATCGGACCACTATATCATATAGCTGACATACAAACTGAACGATCGGAATCAAGGGCTTGTATGGAAAACTTCCGCATTTTACTACATATCTTCACGAAATTTGGTGTGAGTTATTGTTCATAGAAATACTTTAATCTCCGAAAAAATTGTTCAGATCGGACCACTATATCATATAGCTGCCATACAAACCGAACGATCGGAATCAATGGCTTGTATGGAAAACTTCCGCATTTTACTACATATCTTCACGAAAGTTCACGGCAAAAAAAAATAGCCTTTTAAAATTAGCTTTTTTTACTTACTTTTTCTTACGTCTTTAGATTTGCTTAAACACATAGTTACTAAAAGAAATGCACCTGTGAAGGCTATATTAGCTTCGGTACAGCCGAAGTTAACGTTTTTTCTTGTTTTAAAATAAACCCACACAAGAAACGGCAAAGTACATACATATGGGAGAGTGTGTAAAAACTTATAACTTTTGAAATGTTTGTTTAAGCCCGAGTGAAGCCGGAGTGGTCTGCTAGTCGATAAGACTATAAAGACTGGATTTCTTATTTGTCTGTCATCGACCAGTCGCCATGCATAATGTAAATTTTTGTACCTGGTAGCCCAACGCGTACTAACAGGGTTGTCATTTTATTGGACATTGGACCAAGCATTTATGTGGAGGAAGGGAAAACAGGCTTCGCTAAAAATAAATCTAGTTATTCTAAATATCATAAATTCATATTAGTATCATTCATATGAGTACCTCTCTCATTTATTATAATATTTTTTCTTCAATTGTTAGCTTAGATCTTATACACAGAAACCACTACAATTCTCAATAACGATAACTAATAAAGTACAATTGCTACAAAATAAAAAATTACAAAATCATTAGCTATTCATAATTTAAGCCACAAGCACGCTTCTAAATTCGAACTTTGTACAATCACATATCCTTTAAAAGGTAGACTTATTGCTTAATCCTTAAATATTATCTAATTCTAATAAAGTTTCCTCAGAAATATCATTAATGGTCCCCATGTAGTCAGCACCAAAACGGCCGCCGTTAGGTATTTATAGAACTTTTCATGCTCCTTTAAGTTGCGGCGGAAGAAGCCTGTGTTATAGCCGGTGTATTGCGCTAGCATTGCAGTCACAAATGTTAGCAAGCCAAGAAAATTGTGTACAAAGTCATTCACAAACGGCGACACATACTGACGATAATTCCAGGAATATAGACCCAAAGAGCCAGAGAGGCAGTTGATCACAAAGAACACACAGGCAGCTAAACCTAAAAGAAAAATTGTAAATAATCCATGATTAATGACTCAGTGTTTGTTCGTATACATTCGTATCGTCGTGCATACCTAGTTTTCCATGCCACGAACGAAAATGGTGTTCTTTAGGTAGCGATTTCTGCAGCGTACCAGCCACCCCTAAAATGCCACCGATTAGTTGCAACCAAAAATGCAACGTTGTCTTTGTACTCGGATGCAAGGAGCGCGTTAGCCAGTTGTTATTGCAACGCACCATCATGCCCTCAGCGGAGAGAAAAACAAACTGCAAAGGAATGGGTACAGTTATGTACATGCTCAGCTAAGTTAATTTCCATTGATTGACATATAGTATGTATATATGTACTTACCCCAAGCGTGCAGAGAAAGGCATGTGTTGCTGTCTTTTGGAATTTCATTTGCGCACATTTCACCGACAGACAAACGGTTATGGCCAAAATGAAGCATTGATTGGCGAGATTCCACGTATAGCTGCTGATGACCATTGTGATTTTATTGGTAATTAATTAGTAATTAAATTATTATTCCAATTAGCCAAATCTAATAAACCGTATGTTTCGATTTCACCGCTGTTGATTTGACACTGACGCTGAAATGAAAATGAGATAACTGTTAGTTCTCATATCGATATGTAACTAGTGTGCCGAACTACTACGGTTAAATAGACGTAGATAAGAAGCAAGTGATAAGGCATTGCATTTGCGCACATACAAACATACTCAGAAGAAAGAATAGTTTAAAAAAAGATGATTTTTTTCAAATATAAAATCCGGTATTTTGTGAACAGCCGTATGACTATCGCACCTTCAACGGAAATTTATCTCAAGCATGATCATAAACAAAATAAATCTATATTTAATTGTTCTACAGCAATTTATACCAAAGGCACTTCGGGCAAAACCGGAAATAAAACCGTTCTGATTTCAATAATCAAATGCCAAGACCTTTGGTGCTGACTTTTCTTTTTAGAATGTTAACTATTTTGATTTTCAATAATAGTTCAAAACTAATAGTCATGCACCCACGGTATTCAGTTAAATTTTCATAACATTGAACTATACACACCAATTGTACTCGACAGTCCAACACCTGGTGTTGTAGTGAATATTTTATGAATGCGGCCTACCACAAAAATGACTTCAAATTTCGGTTTCCACCACTCCCCTCCACAAATGTGCTTCCCTCTGGTATTCGCTAAGCGCTCTGTCTATCCTCAGAATGCTAAAGCCTGCTTCTTTTGTAGTATAAACAATAACAACATTGTTATCATTAGAGGTTTTTAATAGTGAAATATACAATATATTCAAACAATATACACACAATCGGAATGAATGCAGACACTCATTATTTATATATAAATATGTATCGCTAACTTATTTGGGGATTAATTTAGTAATATATTTATTGGTTTAATGCGATTTTCAGGTATTGCGATAACGTCCTTAGCATTGCATATTATCAATATATATTTAGTACGAGTGTCGATATATTTGTCTATATGTGCGTATATCGCGCATATTCTAAAGCAAATATTGTGTAAAATTTTATCTTAGAAATCTTTGATAAGCACGGCTACTTGCCAATGGTAACAATACAATACAAAAAAAAATTATAATAACAATAATATATATGCATATATATAAATATATATAAATATCTATACGCTATTTAATATCTAGCGTTATTTAATCGAAGTCTTCAATTAATCACGTACGTGAGCAGACAACCACCTAAGACTTTATTTAAAAGCCATTGTGCCTTTTCACAAGTTGAGAAATCAATTAACTTTGCGCCTCATCAGTCACAATACGGTGTCGCTGTGCGAGAGTCCTTGCAGAAACCGAATTTTCAATTTTTATTTTTTAAGTGCATGAAGAACAGTCTATATTTGTTCCAAAAAAACAACAAAGTGTTTATTTAGTTCAAAATGGTTGCAATAGATGCTAAAGAAAGCTCGTTCTGGGCAAAGATTTTGGAAAGAGTGGAAATCCTGATCTGGGTGCTTAACCAGGCATGCATTGGCTTCGTGACGATATATATGTTTTGGATATGCATTTACCAGGACATGGATACCATGCAGTTGCACGCTTTCCTGGTGACCATTGGGGTAAGCAAACTGTAAATTTATTTCAACAAAAGCAGCCAGCTTATTTGCTTGAACCTAAATTAGTTGAATAAATTTTGTTTTTTGAATCCACGCAGTTCTCCCTGCTAATGGCCGAGGGTATAATGTGTCACTATAGCATCAATCCGCTGACGAATGGCTTCAAACGCAAATCCAAAACCACCATCCATTGGGTGTTGCTGACGCTCGGCGGTGGTTGTGGCGTGGCCGGTTGTCTTGTTATGATCGTTATAGTGAAATTCAAAATGGATCAAATACATAATCGTTTAGGTGAGCTAGCAGAAATATCATACGCAAATCAGATCTTAATAATTGTCCAACTTTGTGTCTCCAACAGGTTTCGCCGCATTTATACTCTGTCTCATCAGCATGCTGTCAGGCTTAAGCGCGCTCTTTTCGCGCAACCTCCGTCGCATACTTAGTCCTTTACTCAATAAAGGCTTCCACAATGTGGTAGGTTTTGGCACATTTCTCACGGCACTACTGGCGCAGTACTACGGCTATGAGTTTTTTCACCACAGCATACTGTGGTCCTTCATCAATGTTTTGCAAGTGGTGACTCTGGTCTCACTAGTGCTCACTTCAATTGGTCCGCTGAAGGCACTTTATCAGAAAATTACGAGTTATTTTGAATGAAATGCTCAGCTCAGTGTATATCGGTGGCACTCAAGGAAGTAACTCGAAAGTGTTTGAAGTTCTAATAAGTATTATGTATATTATTCTGCAATATTTGTATGTATTTATTGTCTTTATTGTAAGGCAGCTTAAGTGTACTTGTGTTTTTTAATAATAAATTATTAAATTAATAGTATTTTAAAGGATTATATGTTTTTTTAAATCAATATCAATAATAGTACATCAATAGATCATTCATGGTAATATCCCTACCGAACTTTCTCTCTTGTATTGATCACCTTACCAACCTTGGAAGCTTTCACAGTTCTATATTGTCATTAATAACTGAGTCTCCGTATTCGGATATAATTAAGCGCGCAAACACACACACAAATCGTTTGTGATCAATCAGCGATTTAATTGATCGTCGATTAAACACTTCCTTAATGTATCTAGACAATCGCCAGCTGCTAATTACTTTCTAATTTGGCATCACAATGGATACAATTCTACAACATGCACGTGTCTACCAAGCACACACTTAACACACACACTGCTCATATGAACACAGCACGATCACTTGTTGTTTTTGCACAATCGAAAGCAAGGTTAACCTTTCTACTTACCACTGGCTTGTGTGATTGACTCCTCTAGTAAATACTTTTTTGGCAATCTACCCTTATTTTTCGCAATTTTAAACTAAATTATTTGCTTTTATCACAGTATTTTTGTTGTCACACCAACAAAGCACCCTCAAATATAATTTTTATTCTCGATTAGACGCTTTCGCGCAACAACGACTTCCTCTTATTGAGTTTGAAACACGACTGAGCTGGCTAAGCGCTCCTTTCAAGCCACAAATAATCATTTTAAATTCATGTATAACAAAAAAAGAACAAATGAAAAACAACAATTCTGCCTCATTTGAAAAGCTCACTGCCGTCACAATCATGCTGTATGCATGAAACAGTTTCAAAGAATCGGCTAAACTTGAACACAGAATTTCGCGCTACCAAGTGACGTCACAAGTCAGCTTCGTTGCGCGCAGTGAGCGCGGCATTGGTAAACCCCCAGCTATTTCGATGAATAAGCAAAAGTGTGCAACAAATTAGCTCAGAAAAATAAAATCGGGATATATTTATTAATTGCTTGTATATGTGTAGTTGGGTACGAAGTGATGACTCGTATATTGTGGTTAATTCACGTGCCTTAAGTTGACTGATCTAAGCTTTATTTTATTTCCTTTAAACAATTGCATTATCACTTCTGCTTTTAAGTTAATTTTTAGCTGTAAAAATTAGGAAATGGAAAAAAGCCAATAATGACATTTCTGACATGAAAAGCTTCTCATAAAATCCATTTCCAGCCTGATCGATTTATCGAGTAATACCAGTACCAGCTTTCCAATGGTGAAAGAATTTTTTAAATCGGCACAGTAGCTTTTGAGTTTATTCATTTCAAACATGCATACAAATCTTTCCTCTTTATAATAGTAGTATAGATGTGCATTCCCACTGAAGTACGATCAAATTTTTAACTGTACGTTAGTTGCTGTTAGTAAGCAGCTGCTAGGGTCAAACGTGTTTATAGAGTTTGGCCATTTTCGTTTAATAAACTTCGATTCTTGCTCGTGAATTATTGACCTAAAACAATACTGTAACGTTACCCTGGCTTCATATTCGCCAGTCTTGGCTTCGTCTATTTCCAAAATTAAAGAAAAACGTGAAGGTCCTTCTTTTTACATCAGAAATCGCTGAAAGAGTCAAAGGCTGTCCCAAAAATCGAGTTTGAGAAATGTATCCGAAGATTGAAAGAAGCGTAGATATGTATATACTATTATCGAATGGGAACGATTCTAAAACAGAGACGAATGAATGCACTTTTATTTTTTTCAATAAACAAAAATTCCCGTTATTTTTTTAACACATCTCGTTTATAATAATTACAAAAATATTATTCATTTATTACTAAATTTATTATTTGTTCCTTCAAGAAGAGCTCAATTATATATAATTCCGTCTAAATTTTGTACGGTTATAACAAAAACGAAAAGTACCTATCTATTTTGGTATCGAGATTTTCTAAATATTTCTAAAACTTATCTACTTTGCAGCAAAAAATGTGATATATATAATTATTTGGACTCAAAAGAGCTCTATTATTTAGTTTTCGATTTTTAATTTTTATACTCTCGCAACAAAAGTTGCTAAGAGAGTATTATAGTTTTGTTCACATAACGGTTGTTTGTAAGTCATAAAACTAAAGGAGTTAGATATAGGGTTATATCCGGATGTCTGTCTGTATATGATCCGTACACAAATACTGTATATGATCCGTGGCATCACTTGTGAAAAAATTGTCGAAATCGGACTATAACTTTTCAATGCTCCGGATGTCGAACATGTTGAACTCAGTGCCTAAGGGTAAATTTTAGCCGAAAATATGGGTAAATCTCTCAGATAATTTAATGTAATTCAGAGGAAATTGTCTTCTTCTAATAGTGTGTCTCTTTTCCAAAAATTATTAAAATCGGGTATTAACATCTCCTAGCTCCCATAGTAATTATAGGTTTTTCAAAAGTACGGTGGGCTTTATTCCGCATGTATCGGTTAATATGTGATACATCTTAGCAAAATTAAGTGAGCATATTGTCTTGGATATTGTGTACCTTGCTGGTGAAAATGAATGAAATCGGTTCAGGAATTACCTCAGCCCTCGTATACTATATATGCTGATTTTCGTTATTGTATTAAACTTTATGCCGAATTTATGGGTAAATTTGTGTGTTATGTAAATAAAATTTCTTTAGTAACTTGCGAGAGTATAAAATGTTCGGTTGCACCCGTACTTAGCCTTTCCTTACTTGTTTCACTTATGTTTGTATGTACATATATGTGCGTATGATTTTGCCAAATCATATTAATAAGCTCATATGAGTTCCAAATTCAATAATTATACACTTATATATTATACTTGCATATATAAAAATTTACAAGTGGCCAGTACAACACTTTCGAAATTTGCTAATTATTGCGAAAATTAAACAAAAGGCATAATATGTATAAGTACATGGAAGAAAAAATTGGAGGCAAAATACTCCTTCAATGTCAAATTGCATTCGCATTATATAAGTAAACGGTATTTTGAAAGTAAATTAACTATATTCTTAACATTACAAACATATTTATATGTATATACATATATATATATGTTTGTATGTGGAATTGTTTGTGTATCTAAAATATATCACTTTATTTCGACCAGTGCTTTGAATTGTACTAAAGTTACATATAAACAAGCACACGCAATGATCATGCAATTAATTCTGTTTGCTAAAACTGTATAACAGAAAAGTTAGTTAAGAGACCTCAAAAACCATATTTAGAGCTGAGCTGCTATATGTGTATTATAAGCATATGCGTGGAAACAGAATTTAACAATTGCAGTAAATACAATATATTCAAGCAAAAAATACTTATTTATTTTCAGATAAGTAGTTCTAAAAATGGTAAAATCTGGTCAATATTTCCTCTAATCCGTAAAACTTCCGTTGGACTTAATACCGTATATATCGGTTAATTTGTGAGCATAAAATCTTGGATATAATGTAGCTAGGTGGCAAAAATAGTTGAAAACGGTCCACGAATTACCCCAGCCCCCTTATATATAATATATAACGATTGGACTTCCTTCCTTACTTTTCCTATTTTATACCGCAAAAAAGTCACCTATATTGAAAAAAAAAATAAAAAATCTTTAATCCCAACCATCAAGCCATTGAAGTCCGCCCCTGGCTTTTTCCTTTGCATTTCTGATTTACGTGACAGTTTTGCAATTCGTTTAGAAATTCTAATTCAGGAATTTTGCAATTTGCGTATGTCTACGAGTGCATAAATTGCCTTTATCTCAAGTTGTACATCTAACACTCGAGTGTCTTGAATATTTTGAAATTCCATCATTCTAACACCCCCTGCCTTTGATATATTTTTAGTGCTACTTAACGATTGCGATTATTAAAGGAAAATCCGATACGGATGTCTTTATCTTATCAAAAAACGTGCGGCAGACACGTCGGCCAGTTGTCAAAACCTTTGTGAATGGAGCTTACTCACTTGTCAAGGAAGGAATCATAATGGTTCTCTTATGATTTTGATAACCGAAAGCAACTTATGGGCCTGGTAATATTTATCGCTTTATTGTTAGAGATAACATAATTAACATAGATATAAACTTGATCTACATAACGAGAAGTGATTTTCCGCCCGCTGACGAAGCAAATAATAATTTCAGAAACAATGATGATATGAAACCTGGATAAAAGTTGATAATCAGTGCTTTTATTTAACATAGAACTACATTCTTAAAAGAATTGACAATGAGTGTTCGTATAATGGGAGTGAGTACATTAACTGTCAAAACTAAATTTTCTAAAAATATTAAGAAAATTTCTTTCAAGCGGAAAAAGAGCTTAAGCTCAAATGAAACATATCCCCGAGTGTTATAGGCTAAAGAATTAAAAAAAGCTATAATCCAAGAGAGAAGAACTACTCTCACTACTAAAAGTTAGTTCAGAAGCTTATACGTTCACACCCAATCTCCTTGATCTTTGCGAACATTTATGTTATTGTTTTTTACTGAACCAGCACGTGCATGTAAACCAGTTTTTGAGGTTAACACTTTCTCAGCTCGTAATTGCTCATATTACATATACACATTACTTGATTAATTACATTAAAAAAGTCGCTTAGTTGTTGTTTACTAAACGTGAATTATTGTCAACAAAGGCACACCAACTTAGTAGGGGTAGAAATAGGGTGATCAAGATCTTACCTCGGGTTGTTCCTCTCGAACGTTGTATTACTTTCAACAACAAGTTTAACTTGTATGGAAGTGCTAAGTTCGGGCGTTCACTTTTCGACCCTATCCACTAAAAAATTATGAAAGATCACACTAGTTATAAACAATAATTAAAAAGGGATGATGTTATAGTTATAGATAGAAGTCTATACCTAGTTAGCTCTCTTTACTTATTTTAGTATATTGAATTACCTTACTAATATAACAATATAGCCGCCAAAGAGCAACAAATATAAAACAGAAACCACAGATGTTTTATGTGAATTTGCCTTGAGTTAAAGACCTAGATTATAATGCATTAATTTATAAGCTTTAGGAGATAATGCAACTGAACTATAAAGGTTAAGAAATTGCAATAACATTTGCGGTTGAAACGCTCCAATATCGCCAACAAGTGCTCATAGATTTAAATAAGTATGCTTAAGAGTGAAATAAGAAACAAGAAAATAATATGAATTTATAGATTAACATCCAAAATCTAACGAATACTTAGAGGTAGGTCCTAAAAGTGATATTTACTACATTAACAACTTAGCCATTAGTATTCGAGGTTCCTATTTAAAAGTAGCTATAATTTTGGACTGTTAGACGAGTACTTTTGAGTGATCTCATACTAATGAATGATTATATAGTATTTTTTTGTATGCCAGAACCTTTCCTATATACGAAAGCCTATAGTTATATATTATTACTCGATAAATGGTAGAATCCTCTATTAAAGAATACTGTCTATTATTATGTTTATGATTCATTTCTACACGGTTATATTCTACATGGGTAAAGCCTATAAGCATAAAAGGCAAATACTCTACTCGAGGTAAATTCTGAATTGAATCATATTGAGGGCTGCCACGTATTATAAATATGTCCGTATTTTCCAGATATAAGGGGTGTGCGGCATAAATCGGTTGAGAAGTGTTCGGGCAGAAATGCACGAGCAAAACCGACCACTGACCGACCCAAAAAAACCGGGGTTTCTATTAAAACTGTTTTTTGTTTTTGCAAAAAACCGGTTTTCGCTACACCATCCGACTACCCACAGTGCCACGGGTGGGCCACAAAAAAACCGTTACCAAAAAGTAACCAATAACCGGTTACTGTAGTACTACACAGTACCAGGCGTTTGCCGCAAAAATTCGGTAGTAAGTGGGGTAGGGGTTTTTAGTGAAAAATTGGCAATACGGGAACCCTGTATATGCAATTTGTCAAAACAATATACACCGGCACAAAAAATTAGCTGATTTGGCGTTCAACTTAACTCTAAATCCGTTTATGCATCCGAGTTAACTCGTCTACATACGTAAAGAAAATGTGTATATTCTATCCGAGTAGATCATTTAACTCGTGGTGAAAAAGTGTTTATGCATGTGGGTTGAACTTACCCGTGTATAATATAACCGAGTAGAAATGAAACATAAACGTAGTATATAATTTGTTTTAGGAATATGACCATCATCGACCTCTGGTAGTCCCAAACTGAACACATTCATCTACAGTTCCAAATTTTTGTGGAGAATGATATCTCCTGTTATTTGAGAACAATGTGTTTCTCTAGTCTTTCGCGAATAGTTCTCCAACATTGAAGATTAGAGAAAAGTGCTAGTTATATAATCATTAGCTGGGATTGATCTTTAGGCCAATATAAAACATTATATTGGCAATCAAGCCTCTGATGCCCTGCGATATTCCTTAAACCCCCACGGAGAATAACTTGACGGTATTTTCTTCTTCCTTTTTCTTCATCTTTTCACAACAATATTGATAATCGCAACACGCCTAATGTAAAAACATTTGTGATGCACACCGTCAAGTGGCGGCGGGAGATCCCCACTCAGCTGAATTCTGTAGAATTTCTATAATGCCAGTAAGCTTGCTTATTTACATAGTATATTTATGTGTCTGGCTGTACGTGTGTGTGCCTTATTCTTGTTTTTATTTTGCAAAAACCCGTTTTGATTTTAATTAATAAAGCTAACAAAAACGCGCATCGTGTGCCTTTTGCTGAGAGAGAGATCGGCGGCTGGCGTGCGATGCATTGCTCATTTGTCAGTGTTCTCGCGACAGTCTCGGTGGGTGGATAACTAATATTTACATTAATAAATATTATGCAAGTTTTCTTTGTGTTTTCATTGTGCAATTTGCTCCGCTTACGAAAAATCTACAATTTCATTATCAACACTTTTGATACAAACACGTGCAAAGAGTGCTCTTTATTGCGTGCAAATGTGAAGAATCCTCAAGCTTCGGTCGGGCTTATCAAAAATTCTGTGGAAATATCACTTGTATGGGATTTGTGGAATCATATTTGTTATGTATTTATATTATATGCACACTTGTTGGATTTCAATGGAATTGCACAATCCAGCACATATGTCTGGGGGTGTGTGTGGGGAGTGCAGAAACGTTTCCAACTAGTGCAAATTGTTATCATCTAATTCTTATTATGCCAGAAATAGATGCATATGCTCATATTAATAATAATATTATTTACATATTTCAAACTAAAATTTGTGGTGGCAAACTGAATTGGTTATTATTGTCACTTAACAAGAACTTTTTAATTTGTTGGAAACTCCTGTGCGTCATTTCACGAAATGAGCCAAAGTTCTTTAATCGCAGTGTCTCAAAAATAATAACTTTTCATAAAAAAAAATTTAATAACTTTTTTCAGAATTTTTTAAGAAATTCTAAAATAATCCATTTATTTAACGTATTACCTTTCACTACACTTTGAAAAGATTTCCTTCAATATCACAAGCACATTTAAAAATACGAATATTCGAAATGCCGGAAAACGATGTGCACGCGCCGGTTGTTGGAAAAAAAGTGAGACTCCTCTACATATGTTATTTGAAATTTCAAAAACAAAGCAACTACATATTGAAATGGAATGAATAATATTGTACGAAATTAGCAAGTTAGCAGCAAACATAAAGAGATCTTTTAGATAACCAACTGTGTACGAGGTGTGTTCAAAAAATAACGGGAATTTTTGGTTTTTGAAAAACATAAAGAGATCTTTTAGATAACCAACTGTGTACGAGGTGTGTTCAAAAAATAACGGGAATTTTTGGTTTTTGAAAAACATTAAGAGATCTTTTAGATAACCAACTGTATACGAGGTGTGTTCAAAAAATAACGGGAATTTTCGTTTTTTGGAAAACATAAAGAGAACTTTTAGATAACCAACTGTGTACGAGATGTGTTCAAAAAATAACGGGAATTTTTGGTTTTTGGAAAACATAAAGAGATCTTTTAGATAACCAACTGTGTACGAGGTGTGTTCAAAAAATAACGGGAATTTTAATTTTTTGAAAATATATGTGTTCAATCATCTACATTAAGTTGCCTTCAAAATAGTCTCCATTCGATATTATGGACTTAAGCCAGCGCTTCTTCTAATCGTCGAAACACTTTTCAACTCGATTTTTGAGAAAGCCTTAACCTTTTTCAACGTTTAGGTCTGTAAAACGACGGCTATTTAGGTACTCTTTATTTTTTGGAAATAGCAAAAAGTAACACAGTACAAAAAATGGACATTTGGGCAATTGGAAATTTTAAAATTCCCGTTACTTTTTGAACACACCTCGCATTTGGATAAACAAATATGCAAATTTATGTACTATGATATACAGAGAGCATCGATGTATGTTTGTATGTTTGTACATTCTTTTTATTTTATATGTGGCACAATATTAGCATATGACGCCTCGAAAGCTGCCCATTTCGTAGAACTCAACTACAACAATAATAGCAATTATATAGCATCTCGTAGACGCCAATGTTTTTACATACATCATCTGTCTGTAGATATTCTACTCCCAGAAGCGTCCACAATTACTTTTATCTAATTGTATTCATTTCGTTATATTGACTTGCAAAGCAACAACAATAAAAAAACGTGACATCTTTAGTATGACAAAAAGCAATAAAAAACAGCTAAATCTTACGCGAAAAGCTTACAATTCCCATGCAGTAGCATATGATGGGTGTGTGTATGCATACACTGTGTAACAAATTTATGAAAAAATATTTAAAAAAATATATTTTAAAAAATATTTTTTTAATTTTGAAGAATGATGAAAGTTTCAGAAAGAGTTTTATATTTGATCGATGAAATTCAAAAAAAAATTTTTTTGGTTAGGGAATATTTAAAAATTTTGAGAATTTCAAGACAATATTCGATTTTTGTGGAATGAGTTTTTTTTTTATTGAAATAAAGTATTTTATACAAAGACATTATTTATTAATTATTTTAAGATGTTTTAGTTTTCTTGCGTATTCAGGAGCTAGTGTTTCGAAACCTTTGAAACATACTTGAGGTCAGTACCACTAGGGAGTAGCACTGAGAAGATATTTTATAAATAGTTAGTTCAACACAATTTTGTTATTATGATAAGAGAGGATATTAGAGATATTTTTAGAGTTAAAGATCCCAGTCGATAGTTAAAATCTTCGATCAACCCACTCGAATGAAGTATGTGTTGTAGCTATCAATATATACGATCTCAGATGAATGATGTTCTCCGCAAAATTAAATTATTCTGACTGTTGCTTAGAATAATGTTGGAAATTTAAGCATGCCAGAACTCACATCTTATCAACCCGTCATGACGTTGTTGGGATTCGAATTACTTTACGCGTCAATAATTTTGAAATTTTCAATTGATAAGCACAACAGACGGACAGAACACTAAGCGCTGCAATAAAACAATAAGTATGAAATAAAAGCAAAAAAATAAATAAAAAATACAAATAAATAAATTATCTAAATAAACGATCGTTAAAAAGACACATACTCGTACATAGACATTTAAATACGAGCAAATGCATTCTACACAAAAAATGTTGACTTCAACGGAACGCCTCGAGGCAACGATCAGTTCAAAGCACAGTGACTATGGCAGCACAACGTTAAAGAATCGCGCGGCGACAACTAACGGTCAAGAATCGACAACAGCGGAAATACCCATTGCCATAGACGCAGCTTCACTGGCATCGTGCGAGAAGAACAGCGATCATATCGGCAGTGACCAGTCGGTGGAGCAGTATCATTCCAGCGACAGTGCGGCAGCTAGTGGCCACGATATCGCCTATCAGAGTTCCTCCAACCCAGTGACGACTTACACTTCAAGTCTCTTCGCAGCCGCTAGCAAAGCTTCCCCCGCAGCGCGTTTTCAAATACGAAACTCCCGTTACCCACGTTACGCCTACAGTAGAATGGAAACGTACATCGATGAGAAGTCCACCGGACAGAAGTCCATATGGAAGTCTGTGGCATTTCAGCGCCTCGAAACATTCCTGTTTATTTTGAACCAGATGTGCATCGGATTTGTGACCATCTACATGAACTGGCTGTGCCTCAGCACCGGCTTGCAGAAGACCTCGTTGCATGCGTGGCTGGTGACACTCGGAGTAAGTGAACAAAGTGATTTACCTAAATAGGTAGTGTAGTGAGTAAAGCACGGATATGTGAGACACATACGTTCATTCGTTTGTGTTAGTTTTTTTGTATAGTGCAACTAACAAACAAATTATTTAAACACATGTGATGCTATGTTGCGGTTTTACCGCCCCTTGTATTGATAATATTTAATATTTTTGCAAACGCAATATACTTGGATAACCTAAGTGACCTGTTGAGACTATGAGTTAAGTGGGAATTTTAGATTTTTTTTGGAAATCCGCACAGATAACCCATATTAAAAAGTGAATGAAGAACATTACTACGAAAAATAGGTGAAAATAAAAGAAATCCGAAAGTATGGTACAATTAAAGATAGTTGAAATGATTAACTTAAAAAATTATTAAAGAGAGACAAGTTTTATTGAGGTCTAAAATTCGAATTTCCAGGTTCTATAAACTTCTGAAAAATATATTTCAAAAAATGTATTGTTAGATGAATCTCTGGGTTTCGGTGAAATTTCTATGGGTTCTCATATATACATATGTATATAGTTCAATTTGAAGATTATTTGTGATAACTGTGTGAATTATATAATACTCTTGAATTTATCTCGGTATATCGAACATTTCGCAAATACCTTCCATTTGCAGTCAATATTTCCAATAAAAAAAATTCTTTTTATATCCCTTCTCGAAAATTATTTCAAAAGTCACCTTACTTAAATCAGTGTACTTCGTATTGTAATAAATCGTCCTTTTCATGGAATTAAATTTTACAGGTCCTAAAAAATATTTTTAATCGTAAGTCTCTAAGTAAATCTCTATAGTTTCATATCCATATTCCAAAAACCGCTTAAAGGGACTCCTTACTGAATTAATATTTGTGAATCAATTCCCTTGGTAGTTTTTTCTGATTTCAGACTTTCTTAAACTCTCTTGTCCGTATTTAAGTAATTAATTTTTCTTTAAAAATATATTTAATTTCTATTTTGTAAAAAAGTGGTATCACCTCTAATATTATTTAATTTTTTCAACTTTAGTCAAACCGAAGAGTGAAATTTTACTGACATTTTATAGAACTAATGAGTTTTATTTTTAATCTAATATATGTATGTAAATTATAAACAAATTAATTATTCGTTAAAACTAACACTTTTTCTTAATAAAATATTGAGAATTATATACACCCAACAAACATTGGAATTGAAATTCTCAAATGTTGGAGAAAATATTAATTTTCAATTTGAAGTTCAATATTCATGCAATTTGAAAGACTCAAAGGCTAATTCAAATTTCTGAAAGGCTATTTCTCAAATTGGTTTTCATCATTTTACAATTTGAGAAAAAAACAATTACTCGTTTCGTTGAGAAAATGTTTGAGATTTTGACATTCCCAAATTGAGAACAAAGGGAAATTTCATATTAAAAATGTGCCTTTTAGTTTGAAATTGGCTATGTTTTCAAATTAAAATGCATTTGAGAACAAACATTTGAAATTAAGATTGATTCTCAAAGGCATCTCAATTTGAGAATCAACAAAAATGTTCATTGGGTATATAGAGAAAAGTTTAATTCTCTTATCTGTATTAGTGCAATTAGTTCACACCCTGCACTTGGTTAGCGCTTAAAAAAGATCGCGTAAAATAGTCATTCCTTTTTATATGCCTAAAAGTATGCAACAAACGCATGATGAATTTCATTACTCTGCGCAAAATCAACCCACTTATCATTTCTATTCACCTAGTATTCGTTGTTGATGGCCGAAGCGGTGATGATACACTACAATGCCAACCCGCTAACGTCACACTACAAACGGCATCAAAAACACACCATACACTGGGTGCTGCAACTGGCAGGCGGCGGCCTGGGCATGGGCGGTACTCTATATAAATGCATACAAAAGGGTTTCCTGCTAACGAGCACACATGGCAAACTGGGTAAGTGGCTAAGAAATTATTTTTATTTTATTTATTAACTCATATGAAGTAGAAAATATGAAATTTTTATTTTAATTTTTAAAATTTTTCACTTTTACTCAGGTTTCGCAACATTTATACTCTGCTTGGTGTCTTGGTTAAGCGGTTTGACTGCGCTTTATCAACTCAAATTGAAGCATTATGTCCGTCCATTATTAAATCGGACATTCCACAACTTGATCGGATTCGCTTGCTTCGTACTAGCGCTGCTGAGTCAATATTATGGCTATGAGACGGGTTTCTTTAGAAGAGCACACAAAGATGGATCCACACTCCCCATTTGCATGAAGGCCATTACGCTCATCTCGCTAGTGCTCACTTGTATTGGACCGATAAAAGCGTTGCTGCAGAAGATCCGTACCCTTATAAGAGGCTGATGAAACTATATTATATATTATTATTCCTTGACAGTCTGTATGGTTACCAAGCATAATATCTGTAGATAATCTGATTTTAATATTCTCGATGAATTTGTATTTATTATTACCATTTAAACTAGTTAATACTATATCTATGACTATCTATCTATTTAATATTGTAAATATTAAAAAACGACATTTAAAACTGTACTTTGAACTTTTTTGAGGAGTCATTAATTGTACGAACGCTGTAAAGTACACTATTTTATTGGAGGTTAGGTCTAATTTCAAAACATTTCTATTGAAATCTAGTGACTATCTCTCCTAGATAATGAGAACGATACGAACTTTACAGCTTGGCCTGTAACTCTCAAAGCTGGTTGTTGATTTCTGTAGTAAAACTTTCGAGGGGACTAAAATTAACCCACAAAAAAATTTAAGCAATAATTTTGAAGGTCTTAGCTTTCATTGAAGTTCTTCAACCGATAGCGAGAGAAGTTCTACCATTGAAGTTCTTCAAAGTCACAGTCTATTTATACAAAAATACACAACCATCGAAGCATTTCGCCAGCGATGGAAGAGTGGCCTAATTAAACAGCGGCAAAGGTGCAACCCCCGATAAGTTGGTAGCAAAGTTTCTGGCTGTACACAAAATCAATCAGCGCTGCAATAGGCCAGCCAATATAGAGCTTCAGCTTGACACACTGATAAAGACATTGAGAAGCAAAGATAAAAATTACAAAACAAAAATAAGAAAACAATCATATTAATCACGAGTCGATGTCGTAGTGGAGTGGGAACGCAATCAGCCACATGCAATGGCGTCGATGATGCGGGGGAACGCGTTTTTACATATTGAGATATTATTTCGGATAGAAGACAATGCTTGCAAAAACAGTAATAAGCGAAACGCGCTCTCAGCCGGAGCGCAAGCGGGGCAACATTTAGGTTTCGCGCAAATTACAGTGAAACACAAATCTTTTTAGATAAATACCAAAAGCTGTGCAGTCAACGAAATGACACGTCGCGGCAAATTTGTAGTGAACAAAGTGAGCAATCCCCGAATACATTTCAACAGGGACACACACTCAGCACCAGCACCACTAGGTTCAGCAGCACCGCAACACTGCCACAATGTGAGCAGCAGCGCACCGGCGCAGGTGGGCTGCGGCGTACGGCGTGCCACACAGCCACCGCCACCACCCACGCTCACGCTTACACAAAAGCTCGAATTCGTATTGACGCTCGTTAATCGTCTGCTTATCGGCTTCATAACAATCTACTTGTGTTGGATGAGTCTGCGTTTGGATAGCAAGGATATTCCATGGCATGCAGTCTTTTGTACGCTGGGTGTAAGTAAAGATAACAGTGGTTAGATCGCATGAGGAATTAGTAAGTAAATACAAATATTTACCGTTTACAGTTTCTCTGCTTGATGTCCGAAGGTCTCATGGCCTACTATCGTGGCAACGTCTGGACCCAAGTGTGCCATCGGCCGGAGAAGGCACGTTTGCATTGGGTGTTACAGTTGTGTGGCGCCATAATCGGTCTCATTGGCATTGTGATAAAAATGTTTCTGGAAGAGGTGCACTTTCACACGCGTCACGGCATCATAGGTGTGTTGAGAGAGTCGATTTACAATCAATGCTATATATACAAACATTTATTCTTCCAGGTCTGGCTACCATGGTCATTTTATTCATCAGCTTATTGAGCGGTCTCAGCTCACTTTACGCCGCCGAATTGAAGGGTCGTCTGCAGCCACGTTTTAACAAAACATTGCACAATATTATTGGCCTAATGACGTTTACATTGGCCATGCTGAGCATGTATTACTCCTTTGAGACGCAACTATTTAACGATTACTCGTTAGATGCCTCGACTTATATGGACTTCCGTTTGCTCTTGGAGATTATCACCATTATTATATTCGTGTTGACCGCCTACGGGCCTTTGTGGTGCTTGTTTTATAGTCGTTTGTAGTAAACGACGAAGGGATATTGATATTTAGTGTTATTGAAAGTTGGAAAGTGATACAAACAAGAAAAGAGAAGATTCTAGCTTTACAAATAGAAATTTATAACAGAATTTTTCTGAGGAAAATTTTTGAAAACTTCCTGGTATTAAGATTATTCGAGTTCTAACTCGACTTTAACAGTTTCAAAAACACTGAATACCAACATAAACACATTAACAACAACAAAAACATCTAACTTATAGCTGTTAACTCCAAACAATGCAAGAAGTGAACGGCAAATATCCCTGCCCACTAGCAATTAAAACGAAACGATTTAGCTTTTATTTTTGCAATAGCTTTGTGCAGTTTTATTTAATTTGCATATTATTTAATATAAGAATGTGTGTGTATAATAGTTGTCACAAATAATACTTTTTGAATGCCGCAATATAAATTAATATGAGTTCTCATAAAATACGCTGCAATATATATAAATAAATAAATATCACGTATGACCTAAATAATGTTTATAAAAAAATTCGTAAATTCAGTTTTTTCGGATTTAAGTTGTGAAATTCTAGAATTTTTATGTTTTAAATGGATTTAATGCATATTTGTTTGTTTATATGTACGTAAATGTGCTGTGATGTCATGGATTTATGAAAATGGACTTTCATTTTAGTTGAAATATTCGGATATTTCAGGAGTATATATGGTAAGTGTTGTATATAAAGCACTCGAAGGCATTTAGTCATCACTAGTCTAAAACTGATGTGTTTCAGAAAACGGTACAGTTAAAATTTAATTGGCTTGCTAGCTGAGCTTAATGTCTAACAAAGCTTATTTAATATTAATATTTTTAATGTAATTTTTATAGTGGGTTACAGTGTTGTATTTGCGAAAAATATTTTTATTTCTACAATGAGAGCTGTTAATTTTAAGTACTGATAAAATCATTGATTTGGAATTAAGTACAGTTGAACTTCCATAACTCGAAGTTCTCCATAATTAGAACTCTTGAATTGGCAATAGAAGTAAAATTTCTTACAAATTTCCTTCTATAACTTGATCTCTCTCTAACTGTACTTTCAATTCGATATTAACTTTAGTATTTAGTAATTTTAATTATTTCTTTCAATTTATATTTCTCTAGACCGATTTTAGATTAATCTTGCGACATTATTTATAAAATTCAACGAATACAACACCACAACCACACTATCTATTTTTTTTTATTACTTTTTTTATATAAAATACGTTTCATATACGTTTAATTCTCATTTTACATTTTGGTCGTGCGCTTGATAGCGAATGACATAGAAATCGCTTCAATGTAACGGCGCAACGATGGTGCACTAGCACCGCCCTCGGCAGCGCCATAGACACGACCACGCAAGCCGTTACCGCTGGCATCACCAACAGCTCTGACCTTAGCTGCACCGCAACATTGCGGCTCATTGCAGTAGCGACATGCTTTAGTAGAGAAATAGGTGTTCTCACACTCTTCATCGTCCTCCATGGTGTCAGTGATCTCGTAGTCCTCCGCATGCAACTTACTACGCTGTTCATAACGTAAATAGAGCGTCAAACAGATGAAGAGCACAAAGAGTAGCGCACAAATGGCGCCGCTTGCGATGCTCGCCTCCTCGAGCATTGGACGTGGTCGTTTCGGCAAGAAGGATGCATCGTACTCCTTGTACTCGCAGCGTGGCCCCATAAAACCGTTTGCGCACTCGCAATTATACATGACCGAATCGCCCAGCTTAACCGAGAAACAGGTGGCATCATTCAAGCAATACCATGCGTCGTAGTTCACCGGACACTTGTACGTTGGGAACGTAATGTTTGGTCGCGGTGTTGTTGTGGTAGTGGTGATCGGCTCTGTGGTGGTGGTGGTAGTAGTGGTCGTGGTCGTAGCGGATGTTGTCGACTTTTGTGGCGAAAGCGATGAGGCTGCCGAGGAGAGTGTGCGTGGCTTCGGTATGGAGCGACTAGAGCATGCATCAACCGCATTCGGCTGCTTCAAAAGACAAGCGAGCACTAGCGTCATCGTGCAGACGCTAAAGAGTAGCGTGCATTTGCGCTTGAGCATAGACATGATGTTGAGAGTTTGCGTTTAGTTTGCTTATAGAAATAAAGTAACTTAGTTAAAAGAATGTGTTCAATACTTGAGAGCGCGAGTGAGTGTTGAGTGTAGGATGTGTGAGTTGAAAACTTGTATCAGAGTTTTGGTTTTCGCTTCACAAAATACTGTTTCTTGGAATGGAAATTATTCGAGTTGGAATTCAGTTAATGCTATTGGTTTTAATTACTTAAATAAAGTACGAGACAACTTAAATATGTTTTGATAACTTATAGTTTTATCTATCGTTTACTTAAAATTCAAGTTCTTTGATTTCAGTTGCTGCTTCGAGGTTAATATTATACAGTTATTACAAAAATGTACGAGTCCACAAATAATACAAAGATTTTTGTTGACGATTCGCACAGCTTTTTCGCTTCTGTTACAATTATATTTTTGGTTTAAAAAATTCTACACTTCAAACTGTACGTAGTGTAACTATAACGAATGACTTTATTTAAAACAGTTAAATCAAGTTGCTAAACCACTAACTTGCTATCACAATTGACGGACATGTACACACATATAACGGTACAACGGTATTTCCACACAAAATATTAACTTTCGAACTTAATTACACACTGAGGTGTTTACAAAACACTTTAAACTTAGATTATCTAAAACTATTAAATATTGTAAAAACGGGCAAAATTCGTTGTTGAAAAGTTTTAAAAAATCAGTTGGTCCTTGTCGCTTTTGTGGTGTACCTGCGAAAATAAGATGAAACGAATTACATTTTTTAAGCTATCTGTAACAAGTATAGATCAAACTAAGTGAGAGACTTATTAAAAAAAAAAAATAAATAAAAAAATATAATAATAATAAAATAAAATATATTAAAAATTATTTAAAAAAAAGTAAAATGAAAATCATTAAAAAAAATTTAATGCTTAAGAATTAACAACTTGATACACATTTTATTTAGAGCTGTAACAAACTGTTCGTAAAATTTTCCGTGAAAGTTGAAAATGTTCAAACTAAATCATAGAAAATGGAGAAAGTTCCGAAAAAGGTACCAAGACTGAGTTATCACTGAAAGCAAAAGACTTTGAACACTTGTTGCATACTAAAACTCATCGTTTTAAATCGATGGGCTCCAAATTGTCATTTCTCACCGACTTTATTCTAAATTTTATTATTATTATTTTAATTTATTTACAAATGTATTTTTGATGATGTCATGTCAAAAAGACGAGATCATGTAAAAATTGCTTAAAGTCTCAAAATACTAATTATTTTTGTACAATCATTATGCAGTAAAGGATCTTTCGAGAAAATCATATGCGTCATGGCGGCATAGACATAGAATTGACATTGACATAGGTTTGTTTACAAATATATCATAGAGAAAGTACCGTGTGTATCATCCGACTGACTAAGAACTCATGCATTTAGGGGCAAAGTGCAGCAAGACTTTCGGCGCCACAATCAGCGATTCACGTTAAATTAACAATGACTAAGTTATGACGTATGTATGTGTGTGGAATGAGCTGAATTACACATGTGCGATAAGCAAAAAAAAAAAACACTGAAGAATGAATTGTAAATAACACAAGTGTCGATGACTGTGTGATGAAAATGCAGAGATGAGTATTTCGAAATTTTAAGAAATTTTCTTGTCATTTTTTTTTTAATTTTTAATTTCATGTAACTACAAATCACTAGCGAATTATTCGATTGCTCATTTTTATTTCAAATACCCAGTTCGTTTAAATTTTGCACATATTTTCAAACCAATTTTTTATATTTTCTTTATAAACACATATTTTTTCTAATATTTTTAATTTCATTTTTTTTTGTTATTTTTGTATAGCGCTGTCCCCCGTTGATTATCCTAGCTCATCAAAGCTGGCTGTGATATGCGTTGAGAATCCATATCACAACCACTTGATGAGGCTTAGATAAGCAACATTTTATAGCCACTGTGGTTGTTGTTTTTTGTTTTCTTTTTTTTATAGATTTGTTTTTGTTTTTGCATTCTTATTATTTTAGATGACATGATCAAGCTGCAAGCGCCGGCTAACCCAGTTGATGGTTGATGATGTTGACATTTATGCAATTTATGAAGAATGGTATATCCTGCAGCGTTTCGTGCATTCCTCTAATGGTCGCTCGTGTGTGTACGCGCACTACTACTCGCATGTGTGTTTGTGTGTGTATGAATTTGTAATTGCATGTTATTTGAGTGACAGATTTTCATGATTGCTCGTTTAGTTCTTGTTTTTTAATTTTTTTTGTTTTTGTTTTTGGTTTGGTGCAGCTCTTAAGAAGACGTCCAGCTAAGCTCATCAAAGCTGGCTGTGATATGCAGTTGCAAATAGAGCATTTCACAACCACTTTGTGAGATTTAGACAAACGTATTTTGTTATTGTTGTGTTACATTACAAACTAGAAGAGGCTTTTAAACTACCCGGTGTGTGTGTTGTAATGGTGATTATGGTGAATTACTGTTATGAAATGAGCAATAAAACAAATATTTAATTTTTACCAAGCCAATTCACAAGTTTTTGTTGATAACAAAATAATATAATTTTCAATGCTGATTGTGCACTTTTCACATTTGCTAATTAATTTTTTATTAAATTTTTTTTTTTTCATTTTCAAAAAATTTCACAAAAATTTGCAATTCCTCGATGATCATTGTTAGTGTCTCCGTTAATGCTTTAGAATCGCGACGCTCCTCAAAGCTGGCTGTGATATGAATTTCAAAAATATATTTTAAGAAGAAAATGTCAACATTTCGCAGCCACTTTGAAGAATGACACAATTCTATTAGAAAGTACTGGGATGAGTTTTTACTTTAGAAAATAACAAATGAATGCAAATGATTTTTACTACCGACAGCCAACTCTAGTAACAGCCATACAAAGATAAGACAGAATTCAGAATTTCAATGGCATTCCGTTGTTATTGAAGATTTGAATAGTCAGCATCAAATTTGATAAAACGGAAAGGAAATCACACACACACACATAACCACAAATTCGCAATTTCTAAACTGTTTGATAATTATATAGTTAATTATTGCAGCAAAAAAAATAAATAAAATAAATGAGATGAAAGCAAATGCTACCTAATCATGCTCCACAACAAGGTTAGAGTCAAAATAATAAGAATTTCTAAAAAAAAATGTTGGTACAAAGCATTTCACTGCGCAGTGTCTGAATGTTTTTGTTTAGTGTTTTTTTTTAATTTTTGTTCAGTTGATAAGTAAAAAAATGGAAAAAGCTCCAGCGTAAAGCAACCACAAAAATGAATTATTTCGCTTGTCACTCAACAAGTCAACGAAACGCACCGAGTGTCAGCGGCATACTCGTACATACATACATAAATGAGGATGACAAAATTAGTGAAAACAAAAGCAAAAGAGATGCTTTTAACTACCACAATTTCACTTCAATTTCGCTTTAGCTCATAGCTCTAGGAGATGGATGTTTAAGAAGATATGATTATTTATCTGGACACACATACATACAGATTCAAATATTCTATAGATTATTTTATCTATATTTCAGTTAATTTAAGCTATTATTATTGTTGTTGTACTAATAATAGGTTTTATAAAATATTAAAAGTTCTGATAAACTCACAGAATAAATAATATTTAATTATTGGCTTTAGAACTGGAGCATTATTTTAGAACCACTTAGTGGAAGCAGTTTGTTTAAGTGGATCACCTATTGCTCAGCGACGACATACAAACATATACTGCAATTTATTTGAACACAAATGTAATTAAGAATAAATGCATCAAAGCAAAATATGCTAAATATTTCTTATTAAATAATTACGAATATTTCATCATCACTGTTTCAAAAGTGAGAAGCATGCGCTCTCAGGGCTTTATCATGACTCGGCGAGTAATGAGGCGCGTTAAAACATAAAAATACATACATTTTGACATGCATACATAAATTGATACAACGGACCGAGATTTAGAGGTCTCTGCAAGCAGAGATTGCATGCATTCAAGATTTAAAATCATCAAAATATATAAAAAAAACACGCTTTGTAACACTGCAAGTATGATTGGCGAGCTAACTGCTGATGTTCAATGCTTAATGGTTGGTGGTGAAGCGTTAATAATTAAGCTGGCGCTAGGCAATTTCCCGAAACGATAGCGAAAATCATTTCGTTCCATATGATTTGCCATAAAATGAATTATGTTACGAAAAAAGAGAGAGAAACTCGTGTAAAGCTGAAATCATAAAGCGGGCATCAATCAAATTCCACGAGCGGTGGCAGCAAGCATCACTTGACCCAAGCTACCTACCATCATCCATGCAGGCGCACATGACAGTCGCTGAATGCGTGCAAGCGTTGGTTGGTGATTTCGAAATCATATTAAATGTGCAAACAGCATCCATACATACATACATACAGGCAGACAGACATATATAAAAAGCCTGTGCATGTGCTAAACGAATTGTTCATCCGCCTTGAATGAAAAAAAACTGAATTTATTGATGTGACGTTCAGTCAAATGTGTAGCTGTTTGACTCATAGCACCAGCGAACATGTGTTGAGCAAATTGTCACAGTTTCCAGATTTACCTGGGTCATTAGCACAATTTCGGTTTGCTGCTGTGGATGACGAGAATGGAGTGCGTGTTAGGTAAAATATATATATTTTAAAGATTAGTCACTTAATAATTCGTAACAATAACGCTTTCCAAAGCAATAAAATTTATTTTTCAATAGAAAAAAATTACAAATTTAAGGAATAAAGTAAAGCAATTAATGAGTCCCGTCCCTTAGCAACAATTAGAAATTTATTTCGTGTATGTATGTGTGTGTAGGTCAAGATCAGCACAACTGTACTGCGAACACGCGCATATGTATGTTTGTATATTTGTACATGCTTTCACCAACGCTTCTTATTTGTCTTGTTGTCTCGGCATTTATGTATGTATGAATTCACGTTGATCGGAATGATCTTATGCTGATGATGATCTGTCTCAACTATTTGCTAATGTCTTTTTCTTCTTCTTTCTTTCTTTTTCACAACAACTTTATTAATATAGCCTTGCTTTTGGCGTCTTTGTTTTTGCACAAATTTAACACAGCATATTAAGTAGTTTCGCCACAATGAAACGCGTGTTAACAATGATACACAAACCCACAACGTCAGAAACAAAAAAGATATGCCATTAGCCTATTTATTAATTCAATGAATTTTAAATATTTATTTCTTCATAACAACAATGTAGCCTACGCGTGTCAGTTATAGACGAATCGACATTAATACATGTAACACATACAGATAGTCTAATGAAAACCACACGCATCTGGAACTTTGCCGAAATTGCTAATAAGAAACAAAAACAAAAAAAGCAAATATTTAAAGAAAAATACAAAAAAAACAGACACACAAATATTGCTAATGTTGTTGTTGTTGTTGTTTTATATATTCATTGATATTTTGCTTTGTGGTTAACAAGCGACTCTAATAAAGCGACACGCGCATGCATATTTTGGAATTCTATTTGCTTGAACACACGCTGCTTTAGCCACCGAAATGCCACGAAAATGGCGCATAAAATAGACGTCACACCGTATTTAATTAAATAGCTGACGCGTATACAGCTAGCCGTAGCGATTATAATTGAGGTGAGGTGAGGTGTAGACAGACAAATGACGTCTATTAATATTGTCAATTCAATTTATTTGAAACGCAAAAAACGCGAGAAATACAATATACCACATGCGGGGATGTGTATATTTGTCTATATGTAAATTAATGGCGCACACACATTCCAGCGACAGGTGTACTCGTACAGGGTGATGCCAGTTGGACACTTTTTGCTTTAGCTTGTTGTTGTTGTTTTGCAGAGTTTTGATGATTTATTCCACTTTCTTAACAAATTCCATTTCTAATTTTTGTTAAACAATTTTATAAAATTTTAATTTTTTCGTTTACGCATATTCTGCTTATCGACACACATTATTTCACACTATTTGCTGCACTTTGTAAATTTAAAATTTTTTTTAGTTGTTCAGGTGTAGGAAAGTGTGTCTACTGACCCCACACGCACACACACGCACAATCTTACGACGACTTCCAATGAAACGGCACAAAATGCGTATTGAATGAGCAACTCGAATCGTTGGAATGCCAAGCGCACGCGCGCACACATTGACAACAACCACCAACACTTCAGCAACGCCACACGAAGTCGGTCGCACAGCGCGCGTATAAAATTCAAACTATGCAGTCATAACGGAAATTTCTTACTTTGGTGCTACAACAACAATAATGCGACGCGAACGACGCGCTAAAAGGTGCGGCTTGTTTGCGCACCGAAGCTATGCAACAAAACGACAAAATAAGACACTGAACAGTGATCGTTTGTTTGCGGCCCCATTGCTGCACCACCGTCCCACTCACTATTTTCAACCGCGCCACGCGACAATACGATGTGTACGCTATGACAAGTTACGGATTAATGAATGAATGAATGAGTAGTGACGACGACGGCGGCGACCGTCACAGCGTACACATGAATGAGACTCTGCACCCGCCACCACCGCCGCCGTCACCGTCACCGTCACAGCCAACACAAACCAACACAAAGAGTCAAGTTGTAGTAGAGGCACAACAACCGGTCAGCTTGGAAAGGGGAGCAACAGCAACAACGCTCAGTCGCTCAGTGGCTACGCTCCGCAAGCGACAGAAGAGCAGCAACAACACGATTCAATGAGACGAAACGATTGGAGGAATAGCACAGGGCCAGGGTAAATGGTGAGGCGACGCATTGAAAATGCCTCGGCTCTATTTACTCGACGCGAATGCATAAAAGCGGAGAACGGAAGTGGGGAATGACCAAAAATAAATCCCCATAACAACGTATTTCACGTCTCACCTCACACACAGAGCCAATGACGCGAAGACGGAGGCGCAAGCAGCAAGCTGCGGCGTATTCTAAACTGTTAAGTGCATAGACAAAACGACCGAGTTGTTGTTGTAGTGGTGGTGTCCGTAAAATGAATCGAAAAAATAAAAATAAAAATAAACGAAAATGTGAATACAACTGTAAACCGAATATAAAATTTGTTGTTTCCGTTGTAAGCGCTGCGCCTACGCAATTATTACTCGTTTTCGAACATTTGGCTGTTGTTGCGCGTCACATTTTCGGAACGCAATGCAAATGGGTCCTGTGTGTACTTGTGTGGCTTTCTGGAAAATGCAATTTTTATATGGTTATTAGTTTCTAAGTACAGTTATTTCAATTTAGTATTTCGCGGCATTTGCATTTATCACTAAATTCCGCGAAAAAATACAAAATTTGCGTTTCGAAAACATATTTGATAACGCATATGAATCACACAGACAGGAAATACGACGAACATGACTTCGTATTCTAAAGAGCAATGCACGATTTATTAGATTTTATTAATGAGGCCTTGGATTTTGAAAACAAAAAATCACTCGCAAAGACTTGTTTGAACTCTAAAAATGTTGCGAAAACACATAATGATGTGCAACACAAAGAAAACGAATAAAAATTAATTACCTCACTTGCGCATTCATATTCATTTGATAAAAATCAAAATTGCGTTGTACCGAATGTTGGTCAATGCAATATTTATGGGCGGATATTTTCGAGCGCAGATCATGCTAATCTAGTAATTACACAAAAAGTTCGCTTGTTAGATCAGCCAAACACGCAGCGAATATTCTGCGATGCCAACAACACTACAAACAAACGAGATGCACAGATAAATGAGTAAGACCAGACGCACTAATACAAAGCAGACCTACAGACAGACAGAAAGACCGTGCGAGATAAACACAAGCATCATAGATCAGGCGAGACTAGTTTTCAACCGCATACAAATACAGTGAGTTTGTACTAAAACGCATTGGGTTCTACAAGTACGATTAACGCACACGCATACGCACAGGTTCAAGTCGTACACACATACATATAGAATAAACTCGCAGACAAATCACAAACACACACGCACAAACGCATTAATTACGACAGACAGTCCCCAGTCAATGGCCGACGTTCGTCTTTGGGGGGCACGCACGCATACAGCAAATTAAACAAAAAAAATCTAAAAAAAAAAAAATTTAAGTAAGGTAGAGAGGTGCGTAGTGTGCACATACCGTTGTCGGCCGGCGTACGAGACGTGGAACGCCAACACTTTTATAGTACGAGCATAGTGAGCAAAAGCAAAGCAATGAAACCCATAGAAGAAAGCGTTGTTGTTTGTTGTCTATCTGTATCGGACGGATGAACGGACGGACCAGACGTCGGTATTCTTACGTTGTCGCTTGTCGCTTGTCGGCTGGTAGCGGTGGTAGTGGTACTGGCGGTGGCGATGGTGTCTTCGATTGCTGACTTTAGATTTCTTTTGCTTACTATTTCGAGCGAAATGAAGCCAAAGAAGCGTGTGCTGCCTCGCTAATGAGTGTAAACCTGAGCCGGTGCTGCCGCCACTGAAGACGCAACACAACGCAAGACAACGCAACGCGCAAAGCCTTAAACTTTGTGCAACACTGTACTAAATGTTAACAATGTGTTGTTGACTTTGTTAATGCCGCTGTTTGCTTGCTGCTTGTTCGCTCGCTTGCTATTTTCTTGTTTTTCCCCCGTATGTCTACTACTACTTCTTTGTTTTTATTGTATGCTATTTTTATAGCATCCTTTTTGAGCTCGGTATTTTTACTTTGGTAGCTAGCTAGCATACTTTGCGTGGCCATACTATGTGATGCCGGCTTCCAAAGTGAACAATCGTCTACACTGAGGTCAAATGTTTTCTATTTTACTTGCCTTCTTTCTTTCTCTATGCCGCCATCGACTTTACGGCCTTCGATTATGTTTAGCAGCGCGCCGCTCGCTCGACTCACTTCATCGAACGGAATGTTGCGTGGTTATTGTTGGTGACACTGTAAAGAAAAAGGAAAATGCGGAAAATTGTAGTGAAACTGTGAACAGCATGGCAGCCAAGTGCAATCATAAATGTGAAAGCTGAATATTTCAACATATGACAACCGTTAGAATGCATAAAACGGATGTACATAGTATATTAGCGCGGGAACAGAAGCGCGAATGGGGTAGGTATGGGGAAAGGATGTGTAGATTAATATAATTCCATATAATTTGACACAAAATGGCGTAACTCAAGCAATTTGACATGATTTCTGGTCACATACATAAGTGGTTATAGTACTGGTTATATACTGGGTTTTGAGAATGCCTTTTTTTTAAATTGTGTATTTTCGTACAAAGCTCTAAGCTCAAAATTATGGTAACTACAGTTTGAAGACCCAAAACATCATGACAAGCACGATATCTCCAATTTTTCCTACTAAATCTAAACTTAAAATCTTGTTTATCATGATAACTCCATTGCTATGAGCCTTTCAGTCAATGAGGTTTTCAAAAACAATTACCACATGAAATTTATAAACTCATAATCTAGCAACTGAACTCAAAAACCACTCATTTCAATTTGCAAACTGTTGTAATTCCTCCTTTGCAAGCGAAAATCCAACAGAAAACCAAACTCAAAGATATGAAGCCAAGTCTGCGAACAGTATAAAACAACAATGCGAAAAAAAAAAAACAAATTAAAAACATTAAAGGCGAACCTAAGAAAATGAAAACAAAATAATCGTTCAGTGCAACTTTGACAAAAACAAAAGACGGCACAAAGCAAAACTCGAAAAACGACGCCAAGATTTTTTCCCTCCAAAAAACTTCCATTACGGGTTGTTTTGCTGTTCCAACGCCAAGGAGGCAAGGCAAATAACACAAGGCACCACATTTCAAGCAATGGGTCGTTGTACAAACGTCATAATGAAGTTAATCCGGCGTCGTTCATAATGATGCAAGGTAATGTTGTTTATACATTTCCATACAAACGTACATACATACGTGGTGTGAAGCATAACATGATGATGACTGACTTTGGTGAGCATGTTTTTAATACACCACTCACATACAGACAGACACGTGTGTGCGGCGGATGTGTGTTGTTGGGCAATGCAGTTGTTGTTGGCAACCAGTTGAAGGGCTTGTTTAAAACACAAGCGAATGCGAATATGAAAGACACAACAGAATAAAATATAAAAAATAAAAAAATAAATTAAATAAACACACACACACATACATTGAGAGTGTGTATAATAAATAAACAGTAATGCATGGCAAGCGAAAACTGCATGGAATGACAGGGAAAAGGTAAAAACCGAGACACAAGTGAACTCCACAGCAAAAACATTGCACATAAATGAGCAGAAGTGCGCATAACACCAAGTAAAACATACAAGTCAGCGCGCTTGGTGGAAAAATATACAACTCCAGTTGGACTACAAAGGTAAACAACAGCATTAAATTAAGCTAAAAGGCGCGGAAGGAAAAACTGCCGGAATAAACCAAGAGTTTCACTTCACTTCAAATTCGAAATTAACAAAGTAAACTCTAGCAGAAATAAGAAGAAGAGAAACGTAGTTTTGAGATTCTAAAACACGCTAAACTTCAAAATATTAGTTCTAACCTCAAAGAAAGAACTAAAAATATACTCAGTTATCCACAAACCCATAAGAGAAACATTGTAGCTTTAAAAATACAACAACAACAACAAAAACAATAAGCATCAGCAAGGCGCCGCCACAGGTTTATTTACATTTCAGCGCGGCACATGCGCAGCGCATATACTTTTGGGGGGCTCCACACCCTACAGAACCACGCATAACACACACATTCACATGCATACTTTGATTCTGTCGCGCGCGCAAAAAAAAGCAGCGAATTGATAATTATCTCGGCGCGCATGACGCTCATCGCGCTTTTGCCATATTTATGGGTAATTTTCTGTGCGCGCACGCGTATTACTGATCGGCGATCAAAGACACCAAGCCTGATGTCGTCGAACGTGCCGTTGAGATGTAGATACAAGCGGCGACGACGACGACGACGCGATGAGTATGGTGTATGTAGAAGGTGCTGATAGCGGTAATGTTTTGTGCTAAAGCCTCTACAGGTGTATGTGTGTGTGGTAACAGAAGCACGCTTGGTCGACCACTCCATGGAATGTTGTCAAGAATTCTGAGAATTCTTGTGGGACGAAGACTTTGGATCGCTGGTCAGGTACATCCACATGTCTATGCACGTAAATACATCTGTACATATGTCTCGGTTTATACAAGTGCTCGTCATCCGACTTGAAGCTCGCACAATAGCATAAATACACGTTTCTTCAGCTACATATATGGATATAAGCTTGCCCCAGCATGCTAGTGGATAGCAGGCGGTAGATATAGCAGCAAACTTTACTGCCGATAGCAATCTGTCTGCCAGTATGATACCATCATGTATAGGATGTATAAAATAACTTTGGTAGAAGCATAATTTTAGGAGCAAGCAGATCTGAACGGTTCTCAAGATGGTCTCTAAAGTTTTGGTCAAACTGACGTTACTAAAACATACAAGTATTAAAAATTAAAGTGAGAATAGATAAGGTTATATCAATTTGATAAGATAAATGGTAAATTTTGTTCATAATTTGAGCACAAAAAATCGCAAATGAACATAACCTCAAATTATGTTTTCTAATACGAGGTTCATAGAGATTATTATTAAACTCAAAATATAAACATTTTATTTTGCATTTTACCTCGCAATTTGCCACACATCAAGAGACGTGGTTGCGCACACGCTGTGGCGATTTAACGGTTTTCCGCATACTTTTCCATTAAGCCAAGTCAAGCCAAATAATTGTTGTGCGCAACAAAACGTGTTTCTTGTGGACACACATTCAATGGCTGAGGAATTTTCGCAACATTTTTTTGGTATTGACCATGGAACGGTAATTGATTGCATTGTGTGTGTGAGGTATGTTGTACTTACATACGGCCACACCACATTCCTTTACGAAAAATTTTGTGCGGGAAAAATTAGAAATGAGCGCTGATAATGGAGACAATAAGAGCTCATTGAATTTGTTACTTTCTTCTACAATTCTTCAATTCTGAAAACACCAGGTAGAAAAGAAAGTAAAGTTATCTGTTAGAGATCCTTTCAAGAGAGCCCATTGTGAGAATCTGCATACACATGTCGTTCTTAGAAATCCATTTTTGCTTATAGGAATCAGGAACACATTGTTACTTTCTCTCGTAAGCAGTCCGTACCTGCCTTAACTCTAGCTCTTATGCTTATAATTTCGAAAAAGCATTAATTGCTTGCTTGTGAAAGTGGCAAATTCAAAAATTAACTATTATTTCACGCTGGTTCCTTCAGCTAGTTTATATTTATAATACTAACTTGGTATAGCGCTAAAAATAGCATCGCCAGCAGCAAAAAGCGGAGGGGTGAAAAATCGTGTAAAGTTATAAGCATGCAAAGCACAAAATCATGAAGCAACTCCGGCCACAACCAAAGCAATTTTGAGTGCTGCTAAGAATATGCTGCACATGTGCAGAAGGGTCAACGACGTCGGCACATTGACAGCACATATTCTATATATTCTATTTAGCGTGTGGCAGCATTAAAACATAAAATATGGCAAAAGCAAAGTGGAGTACTGGAAAATCAACTTCCCCCTTTTCAAAAGCGGCTTGAAGCTTGTTGCTTAATGATAATTATATAGTGCCTACTACGTATGGATCGGCGGTGTTAAGGTGCACAGTTTTTAATAGTTTAATTTTTCATACTCGAATAACGCAATGAGAAGAGCTGCTAAAAATATAACTAACTTGCATTGCAATAAAGTAGGGGAGCCAGCTAACCGCAAAAACTGCCAGTTGGAAAAAATGGAGACAAATGCAAAGCAAAGTGCACGCGATATATTTAATGAGTAACTTATCAAGTCTAGCAAGGGGGAGAGCACAACATAGCAGCATAGCATTAAAAATATAAAAATATACCAAATTGCGGAACCGCTACTACTAAAGACTTCGAACTATCGCCGTCATAATTAAGAAGGTAGCAATAAAAAAATAATAAGGAAATATGTAGAGAAAAAACTATAAAAGCGACGTCTTCATACCAAATTTTTATAGATCACTTAAGGTAAACGGACTATATAGTGGGGTATCAAAGCTAATTAACAGTACCGCAGCGCAAGCGAAGCATGCAAAAATTATTTAGTTTATGGTAATATAAATCCATTAATACCAGGCGGATCAGTAAGTCGTAAAACTATTCGCGTCCACTTACGTACACACGTAACACATACGAGTATATAAGAAAGCTTATAGGCCTAGCATCAAACAGATCGAATTTATATATGTATGTACCGACGCTTATGGCAAACGGAAAAAATGCCGCAAAAACACAAGTAAACAACTTTGGCATTCCAAGAAGTCTATTGCCTTTTTAAAAGAAGCAGCCACCACCACCTCCAACAACAACGACCGCACCGATTGGCACACCGAAGTAAACAAGAAATAAGAAAAAGTCAAATCGAGTCGGCAGCTGCAGCAGAAGTTGCAACAACTCAACAAGAATGCAACAGCAACAATAATAACAACAACAACATTCTCCGCGTGTGTACACACACACACACGCGAAGAATGTTGTTACGATCGTCAACAGTGTACACACACACACACGCGAAGAATGTTGTTGTTGTGTGTGTGTGTCGCGCATAAAGGAATTCGTTCATGGAATCCATGAATTGTATAAATGCCTGCACCATCGCCATACCGAACGGCACAGGAGGCGAGTGATCAAAACAACAAAATCGAACAAAACAGGAGACAAATGATCATCAACAACAAGCTTTGCTCTGCTGCTGTGGCAGAAGGCATTGACTGCAGATCGCGATCGCCCGCCCGACGAACGCATGATTCCGATTAGTTCTACTATAAAGCATACTTTGCCGCGCGCAAATCTAAATGCCACACAGGCATCAGCGCATGCGTACGAATTGACACACACACACACACACACATAATAATACGATCGTCAACAGTGCAACATTGCCTTTCCTGTTATGATACGAGCGCGCATTGTGCCTATGCGAAATGCGAAATGCGGTATGCAATGTGAAATGCCCATTTTGAAGGCGGAGTTCACAGGCATCATCGCAATAACACGCCATGAAATTCCTTCCCACGAGGACTACTATATTTGTCTGGCTCTGCCGCATAGGTAAGTTAGCCGACATTACCGAACTATCCATACAAAGTCTTGATTAGTTCTTTTGTCTGTTTGTTTGTTTGGCTGTCTGTCTGGTTTTGGTATGCTCCTTGTTTTTTTTTTTTAGTTTCGCTCTGTTTTTGTTACTTTTATAAATGACTTTGAGAAATGGGTTCAAGGAACGCTGTGGACTTAATGCCTTTGAAGCGAGAAATTCTTTGAACTCGATGAAGGACACTGCAGCAGACATAAACAAAGTGCAAATGTACAGCGTAGATACGTATGTATGTTTGCGTATATTTTCTTATTTGTTTTGACGTTACCATGACTTTGTTTTCGAAGATGCGGCACAAAGCGCAAAATTGGCGCCAAAAGTGTACTTGTGTTGCTCAACTGGTGTCTTAAAAAAACGTGTTGGGAATGTTTTCAAGGAATTCAGACTTCTTCCCATTTCAGTTTATATGTATATGGGATGCGATGCTCTTTTAGGAAAATTATGCTGTACTGCAACAAACATCTCACGATAGACAATGTGTAAGGAATCCAGAATAATTATTTTAAAAATGTTAACAATTCAAAAGTAAGCCAGGATTGGATTAGATGTACCGCATTTTAACAAATTTTAAACAGAGAAACTTTAAAAATTGAGTCTAGGATTGTTAATATGAATTCACCGACAAACTAAAAGTTACGACAGGAGAAAAGGTCAACTAAAGGCAAGACCAGGCAATCTAGTCCGATTTACAGCGTTGGCTAGGTTAAGTCGAGTAGCTTGAAGAAAGGAACACTAAGTAGAGAGTGCCTTTGACTTTGATTTGATTTGATATCAACTTCTCAAGAAGAGAACACTGTTGTTAATGGACAAAAATCCAATAATCACAGTCACCATCGGTTTTAAGTCTCTTGAATGACTACAATCGGAAAACTTAACATTATAAGCTACTCAAACGAAATGCCGATCAATATTTATAGAATCATATACTTTATTTATAAAGCCTTCGCAGTCATATACTGAAAGGAGCTGAACAGGAGTAATGTTATGATTTGAAAACAGACAACATTAACAGAGAAATGACGTTAACAGCGCCGGAATGTAACATCAACGAAGGAAAAACGAAAAATCAACATTGCGTTTAGAGAAGTATACAATTTGAGCGCTCGAGTAAGAGAAATGTCTACTTCTGCTAAAACACAAAAACGAGCGAAGCACAACTCAAACGAACTGTTTTGGAGTGAGTAATATTTGCGCGGTAGTGAATGAAAACAGTTTGAGAGCTCATGTACTATTTTGCGCAATTTATTTTGGTGATTATTTTATACATTGTAGTGTAAAACTCTACGCGATGACTACAAAAAATTAGATTTTTCATATTTAAACTATTTATGTAATCAAAGAGAATACATGAAATAACGAGTTTTTGACTACCAATAGGTACCTATGTATATATAAAACTATATGTAGAATTATATGATGATTTCGTATGCCAAAATCGTCACGTACGCATATGAACTACAACAAAAAACAAAAATAATATGTGAAGTCATGTCTCGTATATAATGTAATAGAACCAAGTAAATAAGAAGAAAGCAACAGAAACGCTCAAATTGAGATCAAAAAAGCAAGTCACGAATTCTTTGAAATTTAGCATATATTTGGAACAAATCTATTAGGAAATAATGCAAGACATCTTCATTCCAATTTACAAAATATGTTATTGGTAGAGGTATTCACACCGGAACTATTACTCTTTAATAAAAATGAAAGGAAATATACAAAAGTAATAGACAGGAAGTCACTTATTTGGGCTCTAAAAACTCTTTCACAGTTTTAACCTCAAATAATATTAATACCTCAATTTTAATAATCCAAATATCGATGATCTATTGATCTATAAAACATCAGATAAGAAAAAAATTAATATATTTAAATATCAAATTAATCAATATGCAAAATTAAATATATTATATATCAAATTAACCAATATCCAAAATAAAATATATTTTTTGCAATTTAGTCAACAACTATCAACAAACCTCTTAAAAATTATTAAATATTAGCAAACGTCGCGGAAACTTTTGATCTTAAATATAAACCAATTAGCGCAGCTCTCGGCAATGACATTACGAATAAATCTAATCAACATGTTTTAATAACTTATGACACTTGCAGGGAGTACATGCCAACCATCCACAAAAAAATAAAATCTTAAAATCACGTTAAAAACTCATTACAGGCGATGAAATCTAATTATAAAACCACTAAGAATGTATATTGAGAAATGCAAGTGAAAAAGAAACTAAGAGGCGTTAAAAGAAACCCACAACCAATCAACTAAATGCGATACAAAGTATACGACCACTTTCAACGGTATAGCGGTATATCGAAGTGAGTATGTGTGCGCGTGTGACTGTGTGCGAATGAAGTAATTTTAATGAAGCTCGCGTTGAGGTCGGTTGCTTTAATGCACTCGCAGCAAGTGACTGTCAACACCGAAGCACGCCGACACACACCAACAACAGCAACAGCGGCAGGGCCTTTTAGCAGCTACAAATCAATTTTCAAAGTTCAAAGCGTAGGAGTCTCGCACCGCAACGCCTTCGCCACTGGCGACCTCTCATCATCGACTCACTACTCCCACAGACAGCCACCCACTTTTCAGCCGCACTTTGGGGTTTCATAAACACAACACCACTTCCCACACGAACACACACAACGCGCCGCGCAGACAAGACGATATACTGTTGTTGCTGCAGACGAGCAAGCCAACGACAGACAGACCGACCGACCGACCGACCGAGCAACCAAGCGTCTGACAGCCCAGTAGGCTTTCAAACAAATAAACAAACCAGGTTATACCCTGCCATGTCAAGAACTGGGAGTGGTACCATTAAGTAAATGCTGTTGTTGTAAAATGTGTACAACGCTTGCATCGTGGGTATATACGACTTTTAGCATATACATATGTATGTACGAAGTATCAGTCGTAGAGGAAGCGAACGAACGGAAGTTATCCGCGAGTGAACCACCACTCCATCCACTCGCACCAAAGAAACATTTAGCTCTAACTAAACTAATTACAAAATAGAGCAGCTAAATTAAAACTATGAGTAACAGTAAATGCTGGCTGGTGAATTTAAAGTTCACGCACAGCACAGCACATCAGCCAACCAACCAAACAGCTAACCCTTCACCACACCAACACAGACGTAATGGAACATAAATAAATTCCCATATTGTCATATAATGAAAGCTTTATAAGGGCAATTTGGGTGTTGCTTGCTGTTGGGGACCTCGCTCGTTGCTTCTTTAGTCACTTCCACATAGCGGATTCCATACAGACACATCCAATCATAGATCTATTGCAACTGGGAGGGGGTCACTGGCGTACACGCACCACTGAACACCGAGATCAATTGAAGCAATACAAATTCAAAAAGGGAGTAGGGAGTGGGGTGTGGCCATATGACAGTGATGATGTTGATGATGATGAGAGAGTGGAAAATTGATTTCAACAACACAGCAAAGGGCAGCAAAGGGCAGCCAGGTCGCGCTGCTACTGCTGCGATGTAATAATTCTAAAAGCAGTGACAACGGCAACTGTCAAAATAGCAGTGAACGTAAAAAGCTTGTAGCTTGTAAGTAGAAGCATAGCACATCAAAAGTTGTCTTAATACGCGCACACGAGCATTTTAAAAGCAACACCAGCACTTTACACATGGACAGACGTGAAACTCAGCTGACATGACATTGCAAGTATAAGCTGGAACTCTGGCACTGTGTGAAGAAAAGAAGCAAGTGTCATCGTGTTGTCGTCGTCGTCTTCGTCAACTTGTTCTTGGGTATTTGCGTTGTTGTTAGTGACAATGACAAATATTAAATACTATTACATTTTACAACAACAGCAACAAAGTTGTGAAAAGCTTTTGTTACAAATAATCATACAAGTAAAACCGAGCTCAACACATCTTTCACATCATCGCCGTCATTCGAGCAACTTTAATACTTACAAGCATTACAAGTATGTGTGTGTGTCGGACAAAACTGACACTCGAGCCATAGCAGCATAGCAGCATTGGCATGCCAAGCCAAAGTAGCAGGGCAAATAAGAACATTACTTCACACAAACGGTGTTCTTCTGCTGCACATACACACACATACATATTCATTTGCAGAAAAATCCAATATATAGCAGCAACTACTCACTGCCCGCGCCACCGCTGTTGACGTAACATTCAAATAAGTTCAACAACCCATTTTAAAATCGATCACATGAACATGGTGTGAAATCTCACTCCGAGGCGGTGGCATGTGTTGTGTCAGAAGTCAGAAATTGCTCGGCATTTATTTCTATGTACACAGCTAGTTATTCGACTGTTACCAGTAGAACCCAGCAACTGCTTGAAATGCTCAACTCCAAATTGTCACAACCCACGTTATCATTCTAATAAGCTAGAAAATGTCTGTATTTAAGAAAATGTGGGGTTTCCTCTCAATCTGGCTGAAACGATTAACTTTCCATCGAAACTGAAAATAAAAAATAAAAATGCTAATGCGAAAGTTAATAAGAACCCTTCCAAGACTTTTTTACTCTCTTTCTTTGGTGACAGCATTAATAATGGCAGACAAATTGACATTGTTACTAAATTTAATTACAGCGACAGTTGTTGACACTAAAATTAATAAATTCCAAGGAGGAAAACAAAAAATGGCATAGCACTAACGGAACGTGACTGTCAAACGCTGTCAAACGAAAACTTTGGTTTTCACGAAATGAAAATTAAAAAAATAAAAATAAAAAACATCGCACTACTGGGGATATTTCCATAGACGTACATAATAGGATAATAGAAGGATAAGAGAAAATACAAAAGTGTATACAAAATACTTCAGTTGGTAGATTTTAGTTGTACATTATGTAAAGGAGATCCTGAAGGAACACTAGGACGCGTAATAGCCTATTTACGCTTAGTTATTTCAAATTTGCTTCTTATTTCAGTTTAGAAGAAATTGAAGTTTTCCTTTGTAGAACGCAACGCTCTTAACATTTTGCTCATATCTCTGAGAATCAAAACTCCGTTGCCGCGATAGTCGGGCTTATGTAACAGAAACTGACAAATACTGCAGGCCAGGGTCTATCAACTCACATAAAATGTTCAAAGCTATTTGACGCTTTAATAAACAACAATAGATCCAAGGTTTGTATAATTTTGCTTGTTATACATAAGAAAAACTCGGAACACCATAGACAGTAAATGTTGTTGTTGTTGTATCGACATAAAAAACTGCCCCAAATAATTATGATGAATGCTGCCTATTTGACCGTCTTTATCCAAATAAGTACCTGGGTCCGCCCGGTTAATTAGAACTGACTGTCATGTAAATGGATAAATAGCGAATGAGCAGATGCCAACATTTTGAAACTCAAAAATATAAAAATATCAAAAATTAAATAAATGATCTTTATAATTAATTATAATATTAATGAAATAAATTATGATACGTATTAACAATAATAAAAATATTATACATAGACCGATAATATCAACTTTCGCACTTTTTATAACAGTACAGAGCAAGTCCAATACCGTTTGTTACACAAATGTACATATGTATGTACTATTTTTATGTATGCAACTGTACAGCAAAAATCAAATCAAAACAAAAACATAAAAAAATCAGGAAGAACACAAACGGGGGATATGTATAGAAAAAGATGCACAACGGAAAAGGCAAATACCTTAAAAATAGTCAAATGACAATGTTGTTGTTGTTGTTGCTCTTGTTGCCATTACTACAGACATTTAGCTGCATTGGCATATGCAATGAGGAAATCAACGGCGAAAGGAAAAATTTTAGAAATGCAATAAAAACAAATGCACAACATGCAAAGAGCGAAAGCAGATGGTTAACGAATTGGTTCGTAAAAGAGAAAATAATTTCGAAAAGGCAGGACAGTCGTACACGGGGCAATTGAGTGTGAATGAGAGAGAGATGGTGAGAATAGGCGAAAAAATGCCAACAACAAAGATGTCAACAACATTTCAGATGCCGGCTGCACCGAACACCGGGGAAAACAGATGCAATGTAACGCACAGCGCTCGAGCACGACGACTGCAACAAATAAACTGGCACAACGCTGCAGCCTGCTGCTTTGTTTTTGTTGATGTATGCACATCATCAACATCATCATCATCATCTGCTTCATCATCAGCTACCTAGTACGTTCGTATGTATGTATGTAGCATACCAGATGCCACCAGTTAAGCTAGCAGCTAGCTGCACCATTGTTTGTCTCGTTGCACGGCCGGTCGGTTTGTTGACGTCGATTGGCCTGACTGCGCTATTGGAATTGCCTTGCCTCGCTTGCTAACTTGCTCGGTGCTTGCTGTTTGTTGAATGCATTGGCTGGGAATGCAGCATATTTTCGAAATGAAAAACAACATGATTCTACGTACAGTACCCAACACAAAATAAAGCGACCGAAGAGCCTAAGCAAAACAAAACTCAATACAGAGTATAATGCATATGTATAATATACAACAAATGTATGCGCACAGACGCCATTTAAAAATGTACAGATAAATAGATATTTATTTAAGTGGTTAAACTGTAAGGTGTCGGTATTTATATGCTCATATGTCTGTCTGTATTTTTGTAAATGTACTAAACAAATTGTTTTCACATTTTAAATTTTTTTGTCTCGAATATTTTCAAGAACACGTGCTTTGGTCAAATCGACAGATGCAACAAATTTGTGCCACACATTAGTTACGGCCAACCAGGGACCGGAAATAAGAGTTATTTTACAATTTTTAATAAAAAAAATCATACATAAAGGAACATCGTAGAAAAGTTTTGATTACACCATCATGATTTTTAGGTGAACTATATGCGAAATATTGTATGATTTTTAAATTTTGATTTTTATATATTTAGATCAAAAATAAAAGTTATTTTTGATTTTTATTTTTTTAGATCAAAAATAAAAGTTATTTTTGATTTTTATTTTTTTAGATCAAAAATAAAAGTTATTTTTGATTTTTATTTTTTTAGATCAAAAAATAAGAATTATTTTTGATTTTTATATTTTTAAATCCATAATAAAAATCAATTCAAAATTTGTGACATATAAAAATTGGAATGATGCAGCATATTGTAATACATACGGCATAAATAGATAAATAAAAATTTTGAATTGATTTTTATTATTGATTTAAAAATATAAAAATCAAAAATAATTCTTATTTTTTGATCTAAAAAAATAAAAATCAAAAATAACTTTTATTTTTGATCTAAATATATAAAAATCAAAAATAACTCTTATTTTTTGATTTTTTTTGATAAAAGTCATAAGAGTTACGGTCCCTGCGGCCAACAGTTATTCTTCAAATAAAATACAAAGTAACCAAATCTCCGGCATCTGGAGGAAACATTAAATAGTGTGGGACAGATCTAAATATAAACAGGAAATAGAATTTTCACGCTGCGCAACAACAGCAATACATTGTATTTTCAATTAAACAATGAAATCGTATTCACTTTTCCTATGAGTTAGAACAGAAATTTTATTTCAAGAAAGAAAGTAATGTTTTGAGTAGAAAACAGATGTCTAACAGAAGACGAGTAGTGTTACCAAAATTACAGTCACTGGAAAGAAGGGAAATACAACTGAACTTCCACAACTCGAACTTCTATAAATAGAAGTTTTTTTATGGTTTGTGGTGATTCGAGTTAAGGAAGTTCAACTGTATATTTCGAATTTATAATACAAAGAAGATTATATCAAAACATTGAGGCTTCATTTAATAAAAAAATAAAATAATCATTTCGTGTAATATTCGATTCGGGAAGAAAATTCCTAATCGTATGTTGGTAAAAAAAATTCAGTTGACCTTCCATAACTCGAAGTCCTACATAATTCGATCTCTTGAATTGGCAATAGAAGTCAAATTACAGAAGTTCAACTGTATTATATTAATTTCAACAAGTCTTAAAAATCGAGTCACCTCAATCTTGTGATACGGATATGTCTTCAACTGAAGGAGATAATATTGCGCCATTAGACCGTAGAGAAACTACATTTGACGGAGCCTGAACTACTAATTAACTGGAACTACTTAATTAAGTTGTTTGATTATAAAAATTGAAATTAATTTATATTTAAAAAATGCTTTATATTCATTATTTATGCAGCAACATGTGACTTACGTGGAACGTCGTGAATTAATTTCCGAAAGTGAATTTTACACTTTTTAAATTTAAAATGTAGCATATTAATTTCAATGTTTCGATCGCGCCTGATGTATGTTCATACATGACACCTGTCAAAACATCTGTCTTCTAAAAAAAAAACTACCAAAATATGGGTACTATTTTTTTATATTGAATCAAAAAAAAAGTTGTAGACTATGTACATCCTCAAACCATTCCGCCAGCGTCACATTCGAAACTATATGCACTACACGCTGACAGATGCAGAGCAGACATGCGCTAAATAAATATAATAGCGCCGCTGCCACCAATATTAGCGTCTACGTCAACCGCTGCCACACCAACATCCGTAGCAGGCAACAGACGGAAGACAGCGATGAAGACGAACACAAATTGAAATTGCAAGAAAAATTCCATTTGAACGACCTTTCCATTATTGTGTACTCATATACACATAAACACATTCGCACACACGCACATATTTATAGAGTAGTACGATACTAGTAGTATTTCCTGTGCTGTGCGTTTTCTTTTCAGTTTGAATACTTTTTATATGCACCTTCACACGCTCTTTGCGCCCTGTCTCGATTTTATTATGACGAAGACCAGGCCAATCGGTCGTTGCTTGGTTGCTTGCTTGGTTGGTTGGTAGGGAGGTCGGCGAACTAATTTTAAATTAACGAATACAAGAAAAAATAGTAGTGAAAATAAGTACGAACTTGAGTAGAACATATACAACACGCTCATTCGCTTCGTCGTCGTCGCCGCTGTTGTTGTCCGTTCGTTAGTTTTACTACGGCTTTGTTTCTGCTCATCTGTGTACTCTATTTAGTATTTAATTTCCCCCCGAAACCAGTACTGAATGAAATTTGTTGTTCGTGCGGCAACGTATTTCGTACACCAACGAGCGATTTCAACCACTACACATGCGGCACACACCTTTGCATACGCATACGCATGCAGTCGCGTAGACACGCTATAAAGATACTAGATAAATCATTCCCCTCACGTAAATAAGAGAGTGAGTTGAGAGAAACTTTAAAATAAAAGCGAGGATGAAAAAGAGAGCGTGTGGTATTCGAACTCTTATTAGCATTAAGTTGCCAACTATCTATGCTGTGTCAATTTACTTAAGTTTCACCTTATTATTGGCCATCACTGTAGACTTTGTGGAATAAAAATTTTAATTTTTAAATGTAAACTAAATACTAAATATACACCCCATATGAGCACCTCGGTTATACGAAAGAACTAAGTGCGGGACTTTTGCTAGTTTATTATTATGTGCGGAATGTGTACAAAAGTCACAACATCAACAGTGGACCAATGATCAAAATAAAAATAATAATTTGCAATGTAAAAAATGAGATTGGCAACGCGAAATCGTCGTTAAATATTCTCAAATGCTCCAAATTCATTTATTGACACATTTCCTCTCTTACGCTGTACAAAATTCTCCTTTATTTGCCATTTATTCATTTTCTCATTCTCCGTAGGCATACATATGACAAGCATGTGTTTTGCCACTGTTGGCATTCTTTTAGAGAAACGTAAAAATGCAGCAATACAGAAAAGCCAACAACCGCTGCTGCGGCTACGGCTGCGAAGCGACTTTTTTACTTTTTACGCTGTGACCGACCAATCAACCGAAAGGCCAACAAAACGACAAAAAAGGCAAAACAGCCAAACCGACGACGAAACGAAATAAACGAAGGCGTAATACATAATGAGCAGAGCAAACTCAGCGCGAGCTAAATAAGAAGAGCAAACAACAAAAACTATATCACATACCAAAATGCAGGAAAAAGAACGTAGCAAAATGAGTTGCACATACACATATAAAGCTAATAACATTAGCAGAGGCGTTACACTTATTTGCGTGAGGGGATCTTAAGGGGCTCGGAATCGTGTTTAACCTCATTATAGGGATTTATAAAAAAGATAAATAGTATTCTAATGTAATAAATATAAAATAAATTAGTATGCTACAAATAAGACGGACTATAACGGGGAACATAGCTTAACATATTATAACATTTCGAAAATAAGTCTTTATATAGAACTACAGTGTTATGACCGGTGTAAACAAACTAAAACCGAAAATTAACCAAAACAAATTAATTTGACAATTTAGTATTTTCGGTTTGTTTCTGAGTCAGTTACAGTTGCCGTATTTTCTAATATTCCAATAGTGACTTTCTAACAGTTTGTAGATCTAAAACTGACAAATATCTCTAATTATAAACAAATGATATGAAGAGATTAATATATGACTTACCGATCCAAACAAGTTAGATCGCCGAAATAACAGCCCTTGGCCGGATAAAATTCGGGTCAATTCAGGTATCGTAGAACCGGCTGTTGTGGGAGTTGATAAACTGTTGCTAGTTGGGTATGACAAACTATTATAAGAATGCTAATTAATGAACAGTTTTTTTTTTCATTTTTACCATAAATATGGAAACAACTTCACAAACTATACATTTTAAATTATATTTTTTGGGCTTATGTATACAGTTTTCTACACTTTATATAAGTAAATTTGTGGTTTAAAGCGGTTTTCCTTTCCTTTTCCTTATAACTGCCTAACAATTCTTGAAATTCAACAAAAATCCACTGAAAACTCGCAAATGAGAATTGAGTTTACAATTTTTTTTTTATATTTTCTTGAGGCGCTTGCGTTCGCACTTTCTTTTATTAGGGTGGTATTTGATAGGATGTGAAAGAGTATGTAGCAGACAACTGCCATGTAGTATACACAAATATACATTTTGCATGTACAGATGTTGGTTCTTCTTGTCGGTACGAGCGAGCATTTTCCACTATGGCAAATAAAACGTTAATGCCTTTGTACATATGTATGTATATTTGCGGTAAGTGAAGAAAATTATTACATTGTAAGCTAAGCCATGATAGCACGAGATATATGAAATGTGTCAAAATATAGAGTACATCAGTAAATAACAGCAAAAACGTATGGGAAAACTGTGTATTAAACTTACATTTTGTTGCTAGATGTGTGATCACGACGTGAACTACTGCTGCTTTGGCAAAGTCGATCCGCACTTTTCAACTGCTTCGACACAAGTTTTTCCTTTAACAGTTCAAATTCGAATAATTAACAATTAAACGAACTTGGTAATTATTTTCATATAAATTACAATGAAATTTTGTTTTGTCCAATTCGTAAATGGCGTAAAACCACACGCACTTCCTTGCTTTCTGATGTTAGTTTCTGGAACAGCGCGCACTGTTGGTATATACACATAATAAATTGCGTAGCGAATTTTCTAGTTTCGTGTTCTCTGTTATTACTTCAAATTTTTGGAAATCAGTTTTCACAGCACAAGTAGTTTATCTATTTTTTGGTATATGTTGGTATTTCTATTGCTACACACTTGCAATTTTTGTGTATATTAATATTTATTTTACCGATATTCTTCACATATCTTAATCTTGTTTTTTCTGTACAAATTCAATTTAAGTATCTGTATTGTGATATACACCATCCAAAATTTTTCGCTGCGCTTACGCTTATTTGCTGTCGCTGTGGCGGTAGCGGTGACTGTGGCAATCAGCCAATATTTCTACCAACTAGCCAGTGAAGTTGAGTTTCCTCTCCACTAATGAAGCGAATGGTGGCCAAGAGCAGCAGCAACAAACACGTCCACCCTAAATGAATGTTCGAACCAAACAAACAGTGAGCGCCGTAAAAAACTTAAAGTAACCGTACAAAACTGAAAACGGAAGACAAACTGTCGGCAACACCTCTCTTTCTCTCTAATCTCTTTGATGAGAACACAGTTCAAACCTTATGGGGGAAATATTGAACGAACATAAGTGAAGAGGAGAAATATGTAAACAAAACAGAAATCAAATTTGTCGAGCGTTCAGTTGAAAGTACATGTCTGATGTTTGATGCCACTAATTTTGTTCGACTAGATTTTAAATGTAGGTATTAAATGCAAAGGCGAATATTGTTTGTTTTTGAGTCCAACTAAACCGCCACAAGCGGAAAATATCTGGTAAAACTTTCTCATTTGGAAAATAAGTTCTATTGGTTCATGGTTAAGAAAGGTAGCAATTGGTTCAATAAGCAAGATTAATAAAAAAATAGAAATTAAAATATAGATTTCTTCAGTGATGGTGTAAAAAGTATTAGAAAATAAACAAATTTACAAAGCATATGGTTTAGCTTTAACTGTAATACTAATATAATCCCTATCTTGTATATTTTATATTTCCATGTTTATATGTATAAATTGTAGACAGCTTAACGGACCTAACAGAATCTGAATATGCAGTACTTCGCTTCCGAAGATATAGAATCAGTTTAGCAATGCTCATTTCATCAATTACAAACGATCACTATTACAATTCAACTCCCGGACAAGCTCTTGGTAGCTGCAGTGGCTACATGAAGTGGAGAGGACAACTGCTGACGTCCACGGATATGAGAGATAATTTCTGCACAGACAATAGTAAGTAAATGGAATAAAGAAGAGACTTGCATATACTCATACGCGATCTACTATATTTAGCATGTAGCCTTGGATCAGTTGGCGAGCGGGCGATTGCACAGTATGCAGAAATGAATGAATGAATTAAAACGAATGTATTACCTCAAGTGCAGACAATGTGCAAATATGTATGTGTATATGTGGGTGGTGGCGATAGACTATTGAATAAATACTACAAATTCTCGCTTGAGATCCACCAACCAGATAGTGGTCACAGTGTAGAAGAAGTGCAGTGAGGAGGCGTAAATGCATTCTCATATGTAAATGAAGATAGAGTTGTGTTGGAATCGTCTGTGTATAGTTTGCGAATGCTTATAATCGTGCCATAGAATGCGTAAATACTTGGTATTTTTACTCTCAAACTGATGAGTGCTCGTACGAAACGAGCGGAGATGCTGTGTCAAGGCACAACGACTGTCTGCGTTCTTTACGGATAAACGGAAGTGGCACTTATGGGTGGTTCCCTCACTAACGCCACTACTATCTTCATCACTATAGCCAACAAGTTAATGTAAAACATTTCGATGTGTTATTTTGGGTGCGTCGGAGATGAATTTACAAGTATGCTCATGGAAGTAAAATGTACTTCCTGTCACGATTTATTTGGATTATTCCTACTTATTGAAATGGCTATTTAAACGAAAAATCAATTTATGTATATTAAGTATTCTTCAGACTTAATCAGCTTTTGTATTGCCTATTTTATTTGTCGATTTTACTTTCTACATACATTTGTAAGTTGCAGGTCATATTGTTGTAATCTGTTCTACCATTAGAATATATTTTTAACGGCGGATGGGTCTTCGTAAATAATATGGGGCACTAGAAAGATGTAAATTAAAAGTTGTAGAACTGTGGTGTGCGAATGAGTGACATTAACCTCAAATTCGTTTAGTTCGATAAGCCAGTCAATATTTTATTCAAAACATTTATAAAAGTAATCGTTGCAAAAGTTCAACAAGGTAGTATCGAAAACCACTTACCGAATAATTTTCATAATTAATTGCCTCCACTGAATTGCGATTTATAGCAACAACAACGCACTCAAGTATTGCTCCAGCACCGCTTGCGCCAAAACTGCTCCATTCTCTACAGCCAAGGAATATGCCGTATCGCCGTTCTCATTAGTTGCCGTCATATCCGGATCTTTGGCTAATAATTCGTTGCAGGTATGTGGATGATTTCCAGCTGCGGCATACATTAAGGCCGTGTTACCTACAATATCCATATGTGTTGAGCGAGCACCATGTTCCAGCAACAAACGCACCACCTCATTGTGACCACCACAGGCTGCCAGCAGAAGTGGTGTCACCATCTCAGGTGCTTCTGCATTCACATCAGCACCAGAATCAATAAGTAAACGTACTGCAGCCAACTGACCGTAGTAGGACGCCCAGTGGAGGGCAGTAAACCCAGTCGCATCTTTAAAATCGATATTGTGTGCATTCCGCTCGAACTCGGCACGCACTTGATCATCGGTGATCTCACCTTGACCGGCACGTTCGTGGAAGGGTAATGTTACTTCCACTGGACAAAAGGTTGCTTCGGTATTACCGCGCTGTAGGTTTGTCAGCACAGTGGCATGTGGACGATACGGGAGAAATGCACTTTTTCGTTTTGATGCTCCACTGACACCACCCGCACTGGAATGTAATGAAGTGGGCGTTGATAAAGGTGTGGTTGAATTTGGTGAAGGCGTATCCGCATTGAGTTGCATATTCCATTTCGAACTAAAAATTAAAACAATTACATTTTTTTTTTCAAAAGCTTTCTATAATCTTATTTAATCTCATTCAAATTCCATATACATATTTCGAGGAAAACATTTACAAATTAAGGGTCTATCCAAATAAGTATTAAATTAGGTTTTATAGGATCTCAAAGAGCGCTACCTAAAGAAGTTAAAGCCCGCCGAACCACAGTTTTAAGTTTCAAATGTTAATAGTTGGCAACACTTCCTAACATAAGTACTTACATAACAGTACAATGTGAACATATAAGAACTCATGCTCATTAACGCTATACAAACCCTTCCCCTTAAAATTTACCTAATAATACTCGGATATATGTATCATTGATTGGCTTTACGTTTTTAGTATCAATCTTATTCGTTTTTCTATGAATAAACCAACCAAATAATTGTTTACCCATTTAATCTTTAGCTACAAAATTTTAATTCCATGATGAGAGCAACTAATTTTCTCTTTACGTCAAACAAGCCCCTTATACGGTAAACAATACAATTTCCCCAACTTACAACTTACCGGCTTTGTTCGTCATCTGAATTCGAATTGGTCGCAGGCGAATTTGCGGCCGAAGACATGTTCGACTAAATGCTTGTTCTGTCGGTTCTCCGTTGTGCTGTTATGATGAGGATTTTCTGTCTTCTTCACACCCCAATGCCACACCAAATGCCAGACACAACAGACACAAAATACGCCGTCAATTCGAAATAGCCAGGCGGACTAGGCTATCTTTTCGAACTTTAATGTGAATGAACTGCAAAGAAATGGAAACAATGAAATGTAAAATACGAAGCACTGGATGCACGAAGAAAAAAGAAAAACAAACACAAAAAGGAAATACGAGAACGGAAGATGAGCAAAATGCCATTAAAAAGGAGAATGTGATTTATCATCAAGTACATCAATAACTGAACTGCGCGCCATTTTCCGCACTTTAGCCCACAATTCACCCCATAATATTTCATATGAACTCGTATAAACTTTTCAGTAAAACTTTACGCTATACTTATGCATGTATTAAAACATAATATTAACACATTCATAACATAATATACAGTCAATTGTAGCGGTTAGAGCCTAGCCGTTGTAGCTGACGAAAAATGCGAGCACGATGCCATGGATGAACGCTACCCGCCCATAGCCGGCACTAAACACAAAAACGCAGTTTGCAAATACACTTTTTTACAACCCGGGCGAATTTATTCCACAATGGATACCTTTTTCTCAAGGGTTAACAAATGCTAAAATTCTGTAATTTCACTTATTTGTAGTGTATACTCACCAGAATTTAATTGAGAAATCTGTAGTATTCGCCGACGTTGCTGATGTCTGAGCGCACGGAAGAGAAAATGTGCAGAGGCAAATTGGAAAAAATGTGGAAATATTCATTTTTGATGCGGATTGTGGATATTGGGCAAAACTGATTGTGGATGGAATGTAAGCCATTGACCGTTTTTAGCAAAGACAAACACTTATTTACGGTAATAGTGCATAGACCGTAAATCTAAAATGGTTGAACCACCATTCATACGTTCTCAGTGACATTTGATGCACCGAAAACGTACGCTCTTACCATTATTGCCAGCCTTAACACTACGAATGTGGCAATCCACATTTGCAGTCAGCTGTTCGTACACGAAAAGTCAAATTGGACAACTGTGAAAAGTAGAGTTTAGTAGACTATTTTTACGAAGGTTTGAAAACACAAGATTTAAAGACGCGTTTCTTCAAAAATGTCGGTACCGTTTACCGTGCGGACGCACTCACGCCAAGTATGCAGTCTATACAAGAGAGCACTACGTAATCTGGAAGCGTGGTATGACCGCAAGTATGTTTGTGCACAGTGTCAATGCAAGCAGGAATATCCAAAACAATATTATGTAATTTACCAGATTTTCTAATTTCCTTTAACATTACGATTTCCAGAAATATTTTCCGGTATAGAGCGGTGTTACTGCGTCAACGATTTGACAAAAATCGTTGTGTGTCTGATATGGCTGAAGCCTCTCGTTTGCTAGCCGCTGGAGAGCAGGAGTTGTTCGATACCAAACACTTCCAACCTAAATACTGTAAGTGTTAGATGTTGATGGAAATGTATAAGTAAGATATTATTATTGTTTTGTTTTTGTAGTTGCTAACAGTGCTGGTGGCTGTGCCTTCGAACGTGAAGTAATACCACCAGATTGGGTTATCGACTACTGGCATCCTTTGGAGAAAGCGCAGTATCCCGAATATTTTGCGAAACGGGAACAACGCAAAACGGAATTCATTGCTTGGTGGGAGAAGCAGTACGGCAAACCCGATCCAAAGGACTTGGGTCACCATTAAACATGCATTGAATTAAATCTTGAGAGCAAAAACGAAAAAGTTCAGTTCAATAAGTACCGATATACTGAAAATGGTAATCTAAGAATAGCAAATAAAAACTGCAAAAACGAAGTTGTTTCTTCATATATTCGACTACCAATTGGTGGTTCAGATGGATTGCTGGAAATGGGTTTTGGTGTATATGACACACAATTCGATTTAGATAACAGTTTTGGGGATTATGTTGAGTCAGTAGTTTCTTTACAAAATGATACTTCAATTCAATCAGGGATACTTTTGTTTGGTGTCCATTAATTTTTCAAATAAAACTCATCTGGTTGATGCGTGCATGTGTGAATTTATTTTTAGTACAAGTTATTTCCAAGTTTCTGTTGATGTGAGTTGCGACTTACAAAATTGCTTATATTCAAATATTTAGAAAATAATACCTTAACAACTAATGTGTAATGGCTAGGCGCATATTTGCACCATATTTAACAAGCAGCAGACTATTGTTTGTGTGTTTTATACAGGATCCCCGTTTTGTTGGGGTTTTAAAATTATTCAGGAATATATTGATTTAAAATAGGGTTTGCGTTGGCGTTTATAATTCGTTGATTTTGTACGGCATTGGAGAAAATGCTATACAAACATATAATTTTAAAACATAAATTTTCTTCCAGTGTAGTTCTTTTAATACAAAAAAAAAAGAAATTCAATTTTTAGTAAATGATAACAGCAAGTTGTTCATACTTTTAAGCGCATCCCAGACACAATTTGTTATTCGTGCTGCGCTCGTTGCCCCACCCACTTGACAGTTCGTAGTCCATGTTGTTTTAAACAAGCTGGTTTATATCCAATCGTGGACGTTTTTTACAACTATTATTCGCTGTACCATTACCTACGTTCGCATCGCCGTTGCTGTGATCACGTTTCCGAGGTAATGTCTTTTTATCCCATTGTTGTTTCAGATATCGCAACAACACGCATCGCTTGTCCATCACAATGTGCTGCTCCGATGGAACATCTTCTGTAGGTAGATATACGGAAGGCCTTTTCTGTGATGTACGCAGTCCGTGTTCCATATTAAATTGCGAAAAGTTTTGTGCATTGTGACTGGGAAGGTCCTTGAGAAATTCTGCTACAGACATCTTACTTTTTTGGCAATTGGAAGTACCTCGTTATCCAAGCCGGAGCCGTGAGTTTAAATGCAGTTGGGCGGGTAGAAATTAAAATATTAATTTTCTAGATTACAGGCGAATTTTCGTTTTCGCGTGCTTTTTATTCACTGTTGTGTATTTGTGTTCGACCACGCAGTATTGTTATTGTTGTTGCTAACAAAGCAGCAGCAACTCGCGACTTTTCGTACTCGAATGTATTTGTAATTAGTGGTATATTAAGAGTTATTTATCAAAACCCAAATTAGCAATTAGTACGCAAACGTGAAAGTTGCCTTCTTTCACACGATATCTAAATATTTTATATTTATATGTCTGAACTTCGCAAATTTTAGATTTTTGTGCGACTGCCAATATATTTAGTTTTATTGTTGTTCTTGTGATTCCGTCATTTGACACATATAGGTTATAACAGTCAGGGATGTTAATATAAAACCAGGGCTGCATTATATAGTACTATTCATATTTACTACGATATAAAAGAAAAATAAGTATAAAACGAACGAATTCTTTTTAAAGTTTTACGCTTTTATTACGAAAATTGTACATATTAGTAATACATTCTCACGTTGTAGCAAATAAGTACAACAAATTTTTGGCAAATTGTATAATTTCTGTGCCACCTAACTTCGAAGAGCCATACAAACGATCTACGAACGTTATGGGCACTTCACCAATACTGTATCCGTGCTGGCGAGCGCGTACTAACATCTCCATTTGGAACACGTAACCCTTTGAAACACAACTGGCTATGCACTTCTCAAGCACATTCTTCTTGTATAAGCGAAAAGACCCCGTCAGATCGGAAGCGTTTGGACGTAGTAAGATTTGCGAAAGGAAATTAGCGCCACGTGAAATCAGCTTGCGCTTGAAATCCCAACCGAAAACACCACCATCACCGCTATACCTTGTACCAGACACAATATCGTAGTCTTCTTTTGCTTGTAGTTCAATGAACTTTGGAATGAATTTCGGCTACCAATAAGAAACTAGTTTAGAATCAATTGGTTTTTTAAAAAATTCTAATACTCACATGATGACTTAAATCTGCATCCATTATGATAATAAAATCACCTGTCGCATGTTTAATGCCGTGTATGTACGCAGTACCAAGACCTAATTTAGACCCGCGCGGTCGAAGCACTATGGTCTCCTCACCATATATTTTCTGCAAATCTTTAGCCACATCTAAAGTGCCATCGGGACTACCATCATCAATTACAATAATTTCGTATTTGTGGCCACTGCAAGTGAGATAAATGCATCAACGCACAGTTTTTATACGATTTCGTATGACACTTACCTTTCGCTGAGGTACTTTACAATAAGCCATATGATAATTGGTAAGTTTTCCTTCTCATTGTATGTAGGCAGCAAAATGCTGTATTTATGTTCACTTGCAGACATAATATGTTGATATTTAAATTATAATTAGTAATTTTAAGGGATTGTTATGTTGTTAATGAAGAAAATACAAAATAATCCCACCGGCTGACGTGTTTTGTGAATGTCAAATGCTGGTGTTGCCAACTCATGCGATTTGTGATAAAATATATAATAAAACTATATAATATGAATACTGCTTTAAATATCTGGCATTCAGATAATAACAAGAATATAACTATAATAAATACATATTAATATGAAATGTGTAATTACAGCAAATTAAATGTGTTTGTAAGACACTATTTGTTTGTGGGTATGCAACGACGCATACTAATACGAAGCCAGCAGCAAAACAGCGACAACGTAAACAAAAACAGCTGTTTGTAACATAACGCACAGCACGCATGCGTCAATTATGTTGTTACGCGAATGTCATGCGTGCTTTTTGACGGTAAACGTATATTAACAGTTGGACACAATCGGGTAGTTGCATTTGGAGCGGATACGTATTAATACCTACGGAACGGTCGAAATTATTAGAAAATAGTGCTTGCATGGGTGCACGGTGAAATTCCAGCAGGAGGCTTTAAAAATTCTACAATAAAACAACAACAATGTGAATAGTTTTTTTTAATAAAGAAGTGCTTTTAAAAAGTGTGGCAAATAAAAATAAATCTCTTACTAATAAATATAATTAAAATCCCTACAAATTAGCTAAAAATTCTACGCTTAGAGCAACATTTCAGTGAGACAAGGAAAAATGGCCAAAAAGATACCGTTCAATGTTGTTTTCGCCACCGGTGAGTACTGCAAATTAACTGAAAAACCTGCTGAAACGCTTTGCTTATTGCGTTGAGGATTAGCAATTAATTACACGACTTTTATGCGGAAAATTCCTATAGATGAACTCCGCGATGCGTAATCATTTGGTTATGAGTATGGTAGCGAGTCGCTCGTAACTGGAGAAATCGATAAATCACGCCTTCCTGCCACAACTGCCGTTATTCAGGCTAACAGCAGCCAGCCACTGCACTTATTAACACATGAAGAGTTTTTACGCTCTCACTTAGTGCTTGATAATGCATTGTTGTGCACATAAAAAATGCTTTTATGCAATGATTTTCAAAAATTACTTGATAATTATGTTTGCTCTTGTATGAAGTGCAAGTCTTCACACTCTCACAAATTTCATTTTTGATTTATTACCTTTTTGTATGAAACACATTAACGTTGGAAGTGCTGTGACAAATGTACATATGTATGTGTATGTAATCAGTTAATTGTACATATGTATTTATTTGGCTGTGCTGTCTGTGTACACCTGCTGTTTGTCTTGCACCTGCACATTTATATCCTTTGTAAGCTAGCAGCGGTAAATAAATAATTTAGTTGGTCAAATACAAAACGAATGCTTTGTATGTTTCGGATAAGAGTTTTACATTGCACAACTTTTGATTTTGTATGATTGTCCCAAAGCGCTCAATGTATTTACGTATGTCTGTCAATCCATTTCAAACTGCACTTACACAATATATAATATACATATACCTATGTATTTAAATATATTTATATATAGATAATTGGATATCCTTTGAGTATTTCTTATGTTAATACAGTTACGTCGTAATTATATTCTACAGACATTAGCTTGATTACATTTCTCTAAGTGTGCTGATAAATCAAGTATAATCTGGGAAAATGCGTCTAAAAGATGCCAAGTGATTTTTGCGATTTTTTACACATCGGTTATAACAAGGCAAAATAGGTAATTAACAAGGAAGGGGTACTCATGGAGGAAAATAGGTAATGAGGAGAACCCGCTCATTCGCAAAAAATAGTACAAAATATTTAATTATTAATCATTTTAGAGACTACATCTCGCATGAGAGACCAACTCTATGATAAATGAGTTGCACTTTGATTTAAAGGCTGCTCGATTATAGATTCTTTAACGTCGAAAAATTACTGAAGTGGATACAATTTATTATGAAAATGTCAGGAGATTCTTGGTACTAAAATTTAATTTACTTAAATTTTATTTAATAACTTTAATTACAATTTGAACTATTCCCAGGCTAATTATGCTTTAACTAATCCAATTTCTTACATTCTCAACTGTATTTTGAGTAGTTTGAGTATTACAGTTATTGTATGTGGCCAGGTCTCCTCACTGCAGTAAGCATTAACTGTAATTAATAAGAAATTTTACAAATAACTGTGCAATTATTACAAAATGACAGTTTTATTGTTTATCCGACGGCACTTTCCGTTCCATGTAGCATTGCACTTAGTGGTAAATTAAATAAAATGTATAAAATAATATAACACGCAGTAAAGCAATAACTGTAAGTGCCTCTGTGTAACGGCTGACATGCAATCGAATGCCGCTTGACGGTGTAAACGACTAACGGTGTTTGATATATATAGTATGTACTCGTAGGTACCGACATAGTTGCCAATTAGTGGGCTAGGTTATTGTTTTGTCGCCTGCTGTGCGGTGCCTGTGACTGCCTTGCTTGCGCATTTGTGTACGATTGAATGCGCGAGCAAAACAAAGCACTTCATAACAAATGTATGTGCCTTTGAGTGTGTGTGCGTGTGTTTTTAGCGTGTAATATTTGCATTTATTCGATTACTATCTACAAAAAAACACATGTAGAACGGAGCAGTATATGCATGTCATTTTGATTTCCTTAAAATCCACACACACTCTCTTGTCATCATAATCAAATCGACCGCATAATTCACTGCTTTGTGTCAGAAAATGTTAAATTTTGTAATCAAAAGACTGATTTAATTCCTAATTGAAAACATTAAGCTCGCATTAGCCTTTATTAACATGCCATTTGTTGGCGCTACAGTAATTGTGTGTGGGGTGTAGCATACTTCGTGGCGTAAATGCACAGTCACTGCTGTAGGCTGCCGAACAAGGCCACTCAGATGCGCTCAAGGCCTTCTTTTGTAGATTCGTATATGCATTTTGGTTCGGTATTCATGTTGCATTCAGCAATGTTGGCACAAATTGTATATTTTCTTTTGGATGCCATTTTTTGTGGATTATATGTAGGAGTTAATCACGATTTTTCTTTGGTGGAGGAAAATGATGATCATTTAAGATGTTTTTCTTACAAAAAATTTAAAAGTAATTTAATTTTAATATTTTTGGCTGAGTAGGTTCGCCTCAGTTGCGGAGAAATATATTTTCGAAGACACATAGCCCCTCTGCTGGTTATGTCGAGTCTTTGAATGTTTTTTTAACATAAGAGAGTTTGTCAAATATTTTTTTTTGTGTATTTGGAGAGTAAATGATACTAATAGTATCCATCATGAGTTGAATAACAACAAAATTAACAGTTCAAATACGAAAAAAAATTGATTTTAATATTTAAGGGCTTAAGCGCCTAAATGTATGCATCTACTATTGCACGCCAGTTGGTAATGTAATGCATATTTGTTTGCTTTTGAGATTTTTTACAAAAACAAATCATAATGCGCTACTTTTTAGTCCTAGATTTGAGGTTTGAGTTAAAAACTAAAAAAAAAAATAAATGCGAAAGAAGTGCAGTTATCTCCATTTAAGGGCACGCGGCAAAAACGAAACTGCATTATATGAAGGAAGTTAGTTTGGCACTTAAAGCCCATTTATTTGGCATATCCACTTGCACTCACTCTGCGGCCACGAATGCCAACTTTTGATATCGGGGATGACTGCATGTGCGCAATTCATTTCGAAAATGCCGCAAAGTATGCAATAAAACTGCGCTTTAATTTTGCATTCAGAAAAACACTAAATTATGAAATATTTGTATGTGAATATGTGAGATTGTGTGTACATATATTTAACTTGACTGCGCTTGTTTACGCCTCAAATCATGCAACAGACAGCTTTTTTACCCAAAAGTGCTGCATAAGTTGCGGCGCGTTGTCATTTATATAGATACCATTCTATACACACACATTCAAATGCTTGCAGCTGTATCATTATTTTACTGTTAGTTTTTTTTACTGTTAGTAATATCATTGAATTCATATATGTACATAAAGCGGAAGTTTTGTATTGCTCTGCGCGAGTTCATTGTCTATGCCTACATTCAGGCGTTTCCTGCCTCATTTGAGGGAACTGTAATGCTATGTAACATACACTCATACGCAAGGTATGTCACAGAATAATTTGTATAAAATGAAAAGGGCATACTTGCAGAGAAAAAGTGCAGCGATCTCCTTTATCGTCTTTATCGTTTTTGAGTAATATGTATTTGACAATGCAGCCTGGACGTAGGCCAAGTTTTTCTTAATCGCGATTTCGGTATTTTGTTTTTGGTATTTTCAGCAATAAAAAGTTTCTTCACCTTTAAGAAAACACTCACCAACAATATAAGTATGCACATATGAAGATTTTGTGCAATGTATTAGGTCTACAACTTTGCTTCCGCGGTTTTTTTGTAAATTTAAGGCTTTTTTGTATAAAAACGGTTACAAATGTCGATGAGCCTCAGCCGCACTTTTCTTGGAATTAAAAAAGAAAAGCAAAATGTCCCGCAAATGTCGAAAATTCGGCTCAAAAAGTGACATTTTCAGTTGAGAATAAGTTTGGGATGCAAACAGATCTCTACAAATATTTTGTTGGGCTAATGTTGACACAAATGTCCAAGATCGATATAAAACGATTTAATCGATTTAATCGACCAGTGCTTCACCCTAGAGACATCTATTGGAAAATGGCGGAGGCAAAGTTATAGACCGATTATTATATGTATAAATGTATTTATAGATGTTTTTATGTCCTGGAAGTTCGATTTTGGACGTTTATACTGAAGACCTTTGCTTCTCTAGCCGACATATAGAGTTGTCCTCGCCCGCCACTTTTATTTTAGCTTTCTATGAGGCTTCCATAATATCTGTTGTCGAGTCCAAGAACTCGTCTTATGATCTATCATTCTTCACACTCAGCTTAAACAGAGTTTACCACTTCAGATCCAATTTTTAATAAATAATTAGAAACTTTGGACTAAGATTGCTATAAATATCGATAAAATTTATTTTATAAACTTTTTTTTTATTTTTGTACATCAAATAAAGTAAACTAAATAATTAACTAAAATAAAATAGCCAAAGTCGATTTTTTCGAAATTTCTCGAAAATTTGTTGGAAAGGATCTACTAATTACCTTTAAATAAACTACTAGCATTCATACCAAGTATAAGTATGTGCCCACTTATTTACGATGCTGCTTCCTATATTTAAGCTTATCTAGAAATGAGCGCATCGGCGCAATCATTGTCAGGATATACACCAATAGTGTCGCCAAACTTAAGGCGGCAATAAATTCGGGATCCACATATTTATAGGTGAACTTTGTGCGATAACCGATGAGTATGGCCAGCATGCCCAGCGTGAAGGTGACCATACCGAAGAAGTTGTGCCTGCATTTCACCACCGCCGGTGTATAGAATTTGTGCACGAAACTCGGTTGGAAATAGTTGACAATGCCGCCGGTAATGCTGGCGAAGCAGAAGAATGTGGCAGCAAGACCTGGAAATTGCAATGAAATTGTAGAATTCTTTGCACTCTTTGGCGCTATTGAATGGGTATTTGTGGGTGTGTGTGTGTGTGTGTGTGTGTGTGTATACCAATGACGGTTGCTTCTTACTTGCAACCTTGACTCTTACCTATTTTGCCATGCAACGTGGTGAAGTGCACTTCCGTCTGTGAGATTTTACCAAGCGCGCCCAGCAAAGCCATTGCGCCACCTACCAATTGTAGGACACCGTGAATTTTTGATTTAGTGCGGTGTGCGAAACGATTCGTTACGAAGTTGATTGGATAATGTGACATGAGCGCCTCGGCCATTAAGACGTGGAACTGTATTTTTTTGGTTTTGGTGAGAATATATGTAAAAGTGGGGTTGGAATTTGTATTAAATGTGTTTTGAGGTTAAAATAGATTTTATGAAAACTTCTTGAGAGCTATAATATATGTGTTGTTATTCCTATATATATATATATATATTATATTTATTGACTCTTTTTGGTGTCTAATTTTTTCCTAATTATTATATAGTTTCACTCATTGTAAACTAATCTCTAAAAACCTCTCAAAATATTACGAATAACTCGCAGGAAATTCAACCTAACCTTTCTCGTTGGTATAACTAAATCTGCTGAAGGCTCCAGAACATGTTTTCTGCTTATGATAAAATATTATAAAAATCCACTAGCTCTTCACGGGCGGTCTAAAACATATTAGAACCCATTTATCACAGAACACCAAGACTCACACCAAAAATATGAGAATATACATGATCAAATGTTTGGTAATTTAAAAGCCGGGCTTAAGCTCAATTTTCTACTGCTCATTCTACCCGATATACGTAAGTCATAAATATTATTTTCATCCGAATTAACTAACTTATACTATAAGTTAAAGTTGAACTTCCATAACTCCAACTTCTATAACTCGAAGTTCTCCATAACTCGAACTCTTGAATTGGCAATAGAAGTAAAATTTCATACAAATTACCTTCCAAAACTCAAAATCTCTCTAACTTGAAGTGTTTTGTGGATTATGGTGATTCGAGTTAGGGAAGTTAAACTGTATATCTAAGGCGGTTTGAGGCATTTAAAATCTCTCAGTTAGTGTGTTCTAAGAAATTCAAGTCATCTTCAGAAAAAAAAGTTAAAAAGCACTCAAAAAAAGCACTTATAAACAGACAATGAGTTCTATTGCAATTTCATCACCTTTGTTAGATAATTAAATAATAAGTATACGTCATCTTTCGATTTTGAATGAAGTGGAACACACTTATGTATTTACACACACCGACCTGGCTACATACCGACAGATTGTAAACAAATGCCAAGTGACAACTCGAATGTAATCACACGTCTTACTCAATAAACCGCTAACATAAATAAAAAAGTCAATAACTCGATAAGATATGACTACTAAGAAACTACACGAGGTCAAAGGTCAACGCGTTTTTAACAAATAACCACGGCAGCACATTAGCAATAAAAACTATCCAACACTTTTTAAGAACTCGTAGTCCCCGACATACCCCAATAGTAGTTAGGAAGGCATGCATAGCGGTGTTTTGGAAGTCCAGACTGCGTCCCAAGGCGGTGATGTAAACGCCAATTAGTGCGATCAAAATGTGATTGATAGTGTTTAGGAGACTTTGTATCTGCAGCCAAATGGAGAAGGGCGCTCTTCGCGACGCTGACGACGCCACTCCCGTATTACTCACTTTTGCACTTGTTACAGACATTTTGCTGCAATTATCTTATGTAAATGCGCAAAAAATCGAAAAATTTCAACTTCAAATAGACACTTTTTAGCAAAAAAAAAGTTATTTGATCAAAACTAATTTACAGTGTCAAATAATCGCGATTTACTTGTCAGCAAGACGCCGCGTTCGTTCAGATGCGATGTGTGTTTGGAGCGTAACTAACGTGTCAGCGGTGCGGCATTGATAAGTAATATACATTCGCCTGCTTATTGCTCAGCTGTTTGCGTGTAAGATGAGGTGGTGGAGAACGTGAGCGGTGTGGTTACGTTATCAAGAGCACCAGAGGGAATGAATATGAAAAAGTCCACGTATGAGCATAAATGCTTGTGTGCCCTGCAGAGAGTGTTTGTACTAGTGTTGAACGGACCAGTAGGGTAATGATTAAAAAGTTTAGGAAACTAAATATATCATAATAGAACACACCCGTCTCGAAAAAATGAGCTATCATTTTCTACAAGATTTCGCTTGATTGGCTTAACAATCACAATTTGTGGCATTTTGATCTGTAAGTTTAAATGCATGGAATGAACTATCGATAAATAAATATACGAAAAATTGGACTTTTGGAGGAATTTTGAAAAAAAAATTTCGAAGATTGCGTCCTTTTATTTACTGCTTTAAAAACAAATCAAAAATTTAGGAATTTTTTATTGATAATATTTCATTCTATAGGATTACATGTGCTTAGAGTACCCGACAAATGTCAAGTCATTTGGTCAAGTAGTTTTTGAAATACGATGGAGGAAGGTTTGAAAAACACAGTTTTCAGAAAAACGCGTTCAAAGTTTCCAGCTGCCAAGTCAACACTTCGAACAGCTCCTTCTTCTAACCGCGATATCTTTAAAACGACGAGACCCTTAATTTTTTAGTTTAGAGTGATCAATTCTTTTATAAATAATTAATTTAGTTTACTCTTCTGATTTTTGCGTCAAACTATTTGTGATTTACTAGGTTATGTTAAACAATAAAAAAATCGATTGTGTGGCATTGGTTTTAATTTCATTGCAAATTTTCTTACTGGGTTCACCCATAATGCGCTTAGTGGTATGGGTTTCCGGGTTGCCAACTCTACTTACTTCATTTATATTTAGGTGCTTTTACTTTTTGATTCAAATGAGTTATTCTAATTTGTATTGAATTTAATAAATTATTCTATTTGAATAAATGGGGTATCTTAACCAAGAGTTGAAAGGTAATGACCACAATTAGAACACCAAATATGAGTAGGCCACCTATTATCTCCACTAATACAAGCTCAATTTTTTTTTCAAATATACAGACAGGTTCTGTAATTCACTACCGAGTGAAATTCAAGCAAATTCACTTTCAATCCGTTATTTGGTATACTGAATTTTGATTTTACACTTCAATTTCCACATTTTTTTTAATTTTCACTTTCACTCGGATTGCAAAACCAGCCTGATAATTGATATTTAAGATTATTTTCAATATGACATATGTGAATCTCCCTTTTGAACAAAATTCCCAACACCTCATCACGTATTCCCCAGCAGTTTACCTTAATCTCTTGTAGGCATCATTAAATTCTTAAATATTATCGAGTTAGCTCGAAATAGTTGGAATTTAAAAAATCGCATTACTTACTTATTAAAATTCTGCATTGCAACATTTTATGAGCTATTACCTGCCTTATTTAGAAATGTGCACATTCAAACGTAGGTGGCATCCCTATATGCATGACTGCTTTGAGTATTCGTAGAAAAATGGTGTACACAGCCACACGCGCATATTTACATGGATTCTAGAACTCGTTTAAGTTTTGTTTATGACTGGTTTCTCTGTTTTGTTGCTGCTATTCGTATGTAGATATGTGTGGTGCCAACTCAACACGTTTGTTGTTTGTTTATTTATTTAGTTTGTTGTTGTTCGTGCAGTTTGTGTCAGTCTCAATTTTGGAGTCACTCAATTTGCCGGCTAGGCACTCAGCCCCCGTGAGTGTATTGTTTTTGACTCTATCTCAACTGTGTAATATAAGGCCTTATGTTTTTAATTATGGAAATGAGGCTCATAAACAGAACTGACGATGCATAATTAATCTGACAGCGTTTTCATAAAAAAATTCAGTATCGCTAGTATTTGTTTTATTAATAGTCCATAAAATGTTGGAGGTCACTTTTATTAATTTCCAAGTTGTTGGGTTAATAAAAGGGATACACATACCATAAACGCCTAAAAGTATGCAATATATTGCAAGGGATTTGAGTTATCCAACATTTTTAATAAAATTTAAATTATTTTCGGTGGCAGATGAAGACCCCGCCTTTCCTGCTAGCGAACTCAACACACATGGTCCGACAGTACACGGCTGGCGCAGCGCCCCCGGTAGTACCATCACGCCACACGACATCGTACTGCGTTTCCACAGACCCGCGAAGATCTGCCGCATACAAATATTGGCGCATCAGTTCCTTATACGTAAGTAGTAATGGGATTACGTATTGTTAATCTTAAAACTGTGTCCGATCTTCTCTTTCAGCTGAGAAAGTTGAGCTATGGCTGCACTACTCGCCGAAGGGCATACCGAGCACACCATCCTCACAGTGCTTCGATTTCCTCGGCTTTGTTGCGCTCTCCGACAACGCGGCCACGAATTACAAGTCGCGTGAACTGCAAAGCGTTTCAGTGAATCCGCGACGAGGTACGCATCTGAAGCTGCGCCTAAGCACTGCACATCGCAACGACTACAACCCAGATGGACAAGTTGCACTGATTGCGGTCAACGTCTTGGGCGAAGAGTTGGATAAGAATGTGACGGTTGCAGTGACTGAATGCGCCACGCAAGCTGAGTCGCAGAACGCCGGCGGAAATGGCAACGCTGCTGCGGCTGTAAGCAGTGAGCAAAACAATACTGAGTTGGTAGCTCCGCCTGGGTCTTCGGCTGAGCCGGCTTTAGTGTCCATCTGCGATGACTTACTCTTTTCCATGTATGTTGAGGAATCAATTGCGGAGATCATACGTGAAATGGAGGAGAAGAAACTGCAGGCGGTCGGTGCGGAACGCTTTGAATATGCGCGCAAGTTGAAGCTTTGTATGACAGCACTACGCACAGCCGGTGAGCGTTTGGGTCGTTATGCGCTGGCTAAACGCCAGGCAGTGCAACAGGAGGACTTCACTACCGCTAAGTTGCGTAAAGAGCAAATCGAAATGTATAAGTCGCTTGTGCTGAAGCACTTGTTGGTCAACGATTTGCTGGAAGCCAACGGTTTGAATGCTTCTAATGATTTGGCGAGCGAAGTGTATGCCAGTAAACCGATATTGCCACCAGCGCCAAGTTTGCAAGACGTCGCACAAGCGCTAGCCGAAGCGCACTACCAAACAAGCACAATGAGCCCGAAGAGCCTACAAGACGATCGTTCCTCCCTAGATGGTTGTAGTTCGAGCGGCGGTGGAGGCTGCGCTGGCACCGTCAATTCAACAACAGCTGGCAACGCACAAACTAATGCCAATGATAGTCTCTCACTCGCATCAAATGTGAATCTGCGGAAATCACACGACGACATACCAGTTTCGCCCAAATTGGGGAAAGGACGTAGTCCCAGTCGACATAGTTCACCCATGTCCAGTCGTCAAGGTTCGTTGCGTCGCAGAAACAAAAGCGCTCCTCGAAATTCCTACGAAGATTATGAAGAGCGTGCTGTGCCCGCTTTAAGGCAGTAAGTTTGATGGTATTCTACTATCTGTGTGGTCTAACGCGGAATTTATTGTAGAACATTGTAGTGGTAGACTCTTCTCAAATATGTTAAGTAAATATTTCGTAGGCTAGTAGTACCCATTCGGGTTGAGGTTATAGACCTTTTAGTATTAAAAAAATGTGTGGTTAATATTCAATTGGAAAAGTAACCCTGTATGGTTACATTCGGAAACCAGTAGACTCTATAATTGGTAGACTGGAGACCACTAAAAAGAACAGACTTTCTGATGGGGGTTTTTGGATTTTGTCCGTACTATTTTTCTCCCCGAGCCGGATTCAGAGATGATTTCTCAGAATAAATCGAAGTGATCCGAATGTGTCTAGTTTTATGCAATACTACTTTGATCCTTGGCAATTTTGAAGTGCTCTTCCTATACATATATGTAATTTACGAAAGGATATCCGTATCATCTCATAATTTGTAGTTCATAGAAAGTTTTATGCATGATACTTATTTAATTAATACTCATCCGATTCATTACTTCATCATTAGAGATCTTTGGATGTAGACACGATCTCAAACTTGTTGCCGGATATTTTGTATATATGTAATATTATTAATATGTAATAATATTTTCGTATAAATGTATATTGTAACGTATAGATTATGCTCTAGCGATCTCATGAACATTTCGGTGTACTTTTAGTTGATTTCTGTTCTTTCTTCTTCCTTTCTTTTTATGTAAAAAATTGTGCATATTCTGTATGAAAAAATCCTATATCGGTGTTTGTTGCAATGTACCCATCATATGTATTTGCATTACACTCTCGTACTGTAGTTCAAATACTAATGAATTTTTAAGGGAATGTCAAGGTACAGCTCTACTGGAGGCCGATCCCAATCGCGGACGTTCGCGCTTGAATGATCGCGAACGTCGACAGGCTGCACTGCCGATACTCGTGTTCGGCAATGATATGGTAAGACGAACTCAAAGTATATAGCTCTTAAATATGATTACAACAGAACACTGGGTCTCTCTTATCTCTTGTAGGTTGAACAGTTCTATTCGCGTCAATTTCAAGATCGGGAGGATGGTTTGATTAGTTTGCGTAATTTTCTCAAGGGCATCGATGGCGAACAATCGAATACGAATGCGAGCACAAATCCCACTCCGAATTGTAACTCGGGTAGCGAGAGTACGGCCGGTCCTAACAAGGTGGCGCGCAGTGCTGCGCTTTTGCTCCACCGCGCTGTACGCGATGCTGTCTACTCAGTTTTCAGTCAAGCCACCGAAACTGTACGCGTGCTCTTTCTCGAATATGTGCCTGGACGTGTGTCACAAAGTGAAGTGGCACGTTGTGTCGACCGTCTGCTGCCCGAACTCTTGGCTAAGTCTGGTGATCCTTCAGCGCGCATTCACACTTTGGCCCAACACACCATACTCAGTATTGCCGCGTGTCCAGAGGTGATTGAGCAGCATCTGGTGGCGCCAGCGCTTTCACGCAGCGTTAGTTCGGGCACACATCCCCGCTTGGCGCTAAGTCGCATGCAAATGCTGGAGCAGCTGGTACTCAGTCAAGGCATCGGCACCGACAAGCATAGCGGTTTAACCTGTCGCGCACTTTCCGAATGCGGTTGCTCGGGTATACATCATCCCGCTGAGCCGGTGCGTAAGGTGGCCGAACGTATTTTGTTGCTGGTGTATAAAGTGAATCCACGTCTAGTGCGCAAGCAGCTACCACCGGATGATGATATAACCAGACGCAATCTGCTCTATCGTCAATTGTTCACCGAATTTGATAAGTTAGACTTGGAGCGTAAGAAGGAAATGCTAGAGGCCAATAAATATTCCGCACACAATAATAGCGATCCCATAACGCCACCACCAAATCGTGGCCGCAATGATTTGGAGCACTTGCAGCAAGCCACCGGCAGCGCAGGCGGTAGCAGTTGCGGTGGTGGTGCTGGGAGTGGCAGCGACAGCCGCAGCAGTCCCTATGGTTACATGTATAGCACAAAATCACCGGATCTGCAATCCAGTCCGATGCGTCGCTCTGAGACGCGCATATTGAAAAGTAAAAGTGGTCATGCGCTGGGCGGCACAAATGGTTACGCGAGCGGTAGCAGTGGCGGCGGTAATGGAATGAGTAGTGGTAGTGCCGGCGGACTAGCAAGCACATTTTCCAACTGCAATGGCAAGCAGCAATACAATGAACAACTGAAGCGTTCGATGATATCTGCAAGCAACTCGAGGAAGGGCTCGAATTCGAACTCCAACTCGGAGTCTTTGGAAGAGCCACCCGATTTGATGTGAGTATTGTGCCAGAAAAGATAATGTGAAGAGAACGATATTGTTATAGACATCTCAGAGGTCAGGCAAAAGAGTATTTTTGAAGTAATGCACTTTTTAGACTCTGACAAACGAATAATAGTTATAGATTTGTCGAGTATCAGTTTAGTCTCGTGATACGACGAAGAATGATGTTCGAACTCAATCCTCAAATAGTTATAGCTAACAAATCTGTTCAGACGAGAACTATTTGTGGTCTAACCTTGGATCTCGATTGTCGTATACGTCTACAATGCTTTGGAACTATATTAAGTACTTTTATTGACTTTTCAGCCATTGCCCATTTTGCGATTGGTGCTGCAGCAGCAGTGATCAGTCACAATTGGATCGACATTACTGGAAGTCTTGTCCTTTCCTAACCAAGTGCCCTCAATGCAGCCAAGTACTGGAAGTGGCGGCCTTAAATTATCATCTGACAAGTAAGTAATGAAAATCGAAATATTCCGCCTCTTCATTTGATGTAAACATGTATCAATAAACTTCATGCTACAGAGGAGTGCGAGGCAAAGGATAGCTATGTGATGTGTGAACGCTGCACGGAGTCGGTGCACAAGCAGTTGTATGACCTGCATCAAATGGAAGACTATTGCCGTGGTATGGTAACATTAAGTGAAATTAAAAATTACAACAACAACATTTTGTATGTACTGTTGTATGCTTTACAGAATTGAAGACAGGCGCTGCGCGTTGCCCACTGTGCCATGATGATGTGCATCTGCCCTTGGATGGTGGCTGGAAGCTACACTTACTCAGCTCTACTGGTTGTCCTGGCAACACTAGACGCCGTGCAAAAAAATCAAACTAATATTAATGTTTAGCGAATTTTAGTAGTATTATACACACACACACACACATACAAAACTATGTAGTTTACGTGAAGTTTAGAAAGAAAATTATGAACTACCCTTCAACGGCAGAATTGCAGGGATGACTGCAGGTAACTAAACACTTACAAAAACAAAAACTCTTTCTCAAAAAGTTAGAAAGAGAGAAAAACAAAAAAGGATAATTTCGAAATTTCGTAATTAGTGGTATGTATTGAATGCCTTCATACATCGGATTTAATAATCGTTAAAAGAAATGTGTTAAAACTACTCGAAATAAGTATTTACACATACAAACAGGTGCAACTGAGAGCGTATTCATAGATACATACATACGTACGTACACTCTATTAGGGATTTGTGCAAAATAATTGTTAAACTAATTCTCGAAAGCGTAAAAAGACGTTTTTAAAACAACAAACAAGTTAATTATAACCGCTTTTGTAAGAATATATACACATAAATATGCTCTTTTTTTACAAACGCAATTACTTAATGATTTTTGTAAACGAATTTAAACAATTTTTTTGTAAACTAGTTAGTTTATGTATGTATATATCTATAGTATAGTATAGAAAATCCTTTAAAATAATATTTATACTGTTAATTAATATTTATGGAAATTAGTTTATTCTGTTTAGTTAAAATGGTAATTGTATTCCTAATTTGTTAATTTTTATACTCTCAAAAATGTATGTGTTGCTTTTTAAGTGAAACTTACTAAATTTAATAATAAGTTTTATATTGCGTCCAAACGATTAAAAAAACCATCCAAAACTACACTACAAAAATACATAAAGCGAAACCTTATACGAATTCAATTTAGCTACACCAAGTGATGAAAAAATCAATAAAGTATTCATTGAATAAATAAATCAAAATGTAAACAAAGAATTGCTGTTTTATTGTCTACGAAATATAAATTGTAATACTAAATATTTAAATAAATGCTATACACTAACACTACGTTCCAACGCATATACAAAATTAGTCTCACTGCTGATAAATATAGCATGCTTTATATCTCGCTTGCTAAAGCGAGGCAGTTTGAAACGCACTGTAGTTGAAATGTTCTCCGTAATATTTATCACTGTGGCAATATTGACAGCACTCAATCGTCTTCGCTCGCTCTCTTCACTCACTTAAATTCATGCGAAATGTCAAAAATCGCCGCGTTGCTCAGAGAACGTATAATATAGAGAAGGTCCAATTGCGGACCAGCGTGTGAATTGTCAAAATCTAACAAAACACGATGAGCCAGTCCCACCACAGCCAACGCGGAAGGAGAAATTTTAACAGCGTCACTTTAACATTGCTGAGCATTAAATGAAAAATAAGCTCAGAAATTTACATTTCTATTATATCGGAATGTTAGCCCGTTTGCTTATATATTGATACATTTATATGCAATCATATATGCTAATATGATATTTATTTATGACTGCATGCAAAATTTATTCAATTCAAATAAATTATGCGATTTCAGAGGCATATTTGTAATGTTTTAAAATAATATACCCACTTAATGTTTATATTTTTATATTAAATGCATTTCTTACAATACTAAAATTAAATATATTTCATTATGTGAATCTTGTATATATCTACATACATATAAACAAAAGCGTTTACGTACATATGTAGATGCATATGTATGTACATCTTTCAAAATTCGAATTGTCTCGTTATCACTTATCAGTGAACATTGTTACATATGCATATATGTACATACATAAATATGTTTGAATGTCATTGACGAACAAGTAATGCATACACAAACTTACATTCGCATATGCGTACGCGTAAGTTTGTCAACCATCACAAAAAATCAAAAGCATTTTCTACAAAAACAACAAGCGCCTCAAACGCATAAGCAGCATCACAAGTCAATATGGCAGCCAATCAACGAAGCCAAATTTTGTAGTAAATACAACAAAAACATTTTCATTCATGAACGCAAGCGCACATTCAATTGGCAAAGTTGCTTCATTCATAAAAGCAACACCATACACATCCCCCGCGCATGCCATGTCCACAAACGCCTTTTCGCGACGATGACAAAAATCATAAATTGAAGATTTTTCTAATGTTCCCTCCAGAAGGAAAATTTGCAACATCGCAAAAACCTAGGTACATAAATGGCAACATAGCCCTTGAGTCGATTTTAAATATTTTTCAGCACAAATTCTGATCAAAGTCTCGTAAAAAATTATGTAGATATGTTTGCATGCTCATACATATTCATACATATTTACGACGAGCCGATTTTCTACCAACAAAGCAATGTTGCGTCGCTTTGGTGTCGCGCAGGCGGCCATCAATCTTTCGACACATCGAGCTTTACAGAGGCGTTTCAAGTGATCCCTCCCTAATTATAAATGCGTTAATTATGTGTTGTATAGTATTGACCTACAATTAGCAAATACAAATAATTAAATTTATTTAAATATTCTACCAATGTATTATGCCATATTTCAATGTACTACGATTGATTTCTGTAAGAATCTAGACATAAAAATATAAACGATAATATGACTTGGGGACCTGAACCTCTTCCCTTCGAACGTGCGACACTGTATTGACTTGAGAACAAAAAATCACAATTTGCGGCCATTCGTTGTCCGTGGCAACGAAGATTTTACAACAAACTATGATACATATTTACGCACATATGCATGTAAACAAATTTACAAATATGCGTATGGTTCTTTCGATTTTGTTTACAATTGCAAATTATGCGCGAAAGTTTATTCTTTTGGTATATTATAGAAAATTTTAATAACCAAAGAAAATAAATATACGTATGTACATATGTAGTATATATTTACATTATATTTTAGCATATGTATATAAAATAATTAATTTGTATCTAATTTCTATAATCTATTTCAAAGCATTTTATAGAATAATTCATGCATTTTTGCATATGTACGTATGTATGTATTTTGATATCAAATATAAACGATATCATATACAGAGTCTTTGCGCATTGTATATAGGCGAAACTGTAAGCGTACAGTTAATAACATTGAAATTAGCATCGTTTTTCTCATTTAACACAGAAAATGCTCATTTCTGCTATTTTCGAGCGCGCGGATGTTAAATGTGTGGTGAAACTGGCTTATAGATTTCTGTGGTGAGACTGGCTCATCTTGGCGAGTACCCCTGCGAAAAGAGGACCACTTTGACAATCGGCACACCATGAACCTTCTCTATATTCTACATTCTCTGCGTTGCTTCAGAGAACGTATATTACACGTTCTCTGGTTGCTTGCGAAGGAACTAAATTGATTTCCACTCATTTGTTCACGAGCAGAGAATGTAGAATATAGAGAAGGTTCATGGTGTGCCGATTGTCAAAGTGGTCCTCTTTTCGCAGGGGTACTCGCCAAGATGAGCCAGTCTCACCACAGAAATCTATAAGCCAGTTTCACCACACATTTAACATCCGCGCGCTCGAAAATAGCAGAAATGAGCATTTTCTGTGTTAAATGAGAAAAACGATGCTAATTTCAATGTTATTAACTGTACGCTTACAGTTTCGCCTATATACAATGCGCAAAGACTCTGTATATGATATCGTTTATATTTGATATCAAAATACATACATACGTACATATGCAAAAATGCATGAATTATTCTATAAAATGCTTTGAAATAGATTATAGAAATTAGATACAAATTAATTATTTTATATACATATGCTAAAATATAATGTAAATATATACTACATATGTACATACGTATATTTATTTTCTTTGGTTATTAAAATTTTCTATAATATACCAAAAGAATAAACTTTCGCGCATAATTTGCAATTGTAAACAAAATCGAAAGAACCATACGCATATTTGTAAATTTGTTTACATGCATATGTGCGTAAATATGTATCATAGTTTGTTGTAAAATCTTCGTTGCCACGGACAACGAATGGCCGCAAATTGTGATTTTTTGTTCTCAAGTCAATACAGTGTCGCACGTTCGAAGGGAAGAGGTTCAGGTCCCCAAGTCATATTATCGTTTATATTTTTATGTCTAGATTCTTACAGAAATCAATCGTAGTACATTGAAATATGGCATAATACATTGGTAGAATATTTAAATAAATTTAATTATTTGTATTTGCTAATTGTAGGTCAATACTATACAACACATAATTAACGCATTTATAATTAGGGAGGGATCACTTGAAACGCCTCTGTAAAGCTCGATGTGTCGAAAGATTGATGGCCGCCTGCGCGACACCAAAGCGACGCAACATTGCTTTGTTGGTAGAAAATCGGCTCGTCGTAAATATGTATGAATATGTATGAGCATGCAAACATATCTACATAATTTTTTACGAGACTTTGATCAGAATTTGTGCTGAAAAATATTTAAAATCGACTCAAGGGCTATGTTGCCATTTATGTACCTAGGTTTTTGCGATGTTGCAAATTTTCCTTCTGGAGGGAACATTAGAAAAATCTTCAATTTATGATTTTTGTCATCGTCGCGAAAAGGCGTTTGTGGACATGGCATGCGCGGGGGATGTGTATGGTGTTGCTTTTATGAATGAAGCAACTTTGCCAATTGAATGTGCGCTTGCGTTCATGAATGAAAATGTTTTTGTTGTATTTACTACAAAATTTGGCTTCGTTGATTGGCTGCCATATTGACTTGTGATGCTGCTTATGCGTTTGAGGCGCTTGTTGTTTTTGTAGAAAATGCTTTTGATTTTTTGTGATGGTTGACAAACTTACGCGTACGCATATGCGAATGTAAGTTTGTGTATGCATTACTTGTTCGTCAATGACATTCAAACATATTTATGTATGTACATATATGCATATGTAACAATGTTCACTGATAAGTGATAACGAGACAATTCGAATTTTGAAAGATGTACATACATATGCATCTACATATGTACGTAAACGCTTTTGTTTATATGTATGTAGATATATACAAGATTCACATAATGAAATATATTTAATTTTAGTATTGTAAGAAATGCATTTAATATAAAAATATAAACATTAAGTGGGTATATTATTTTAAAACATTACAAATATGCCTCTGAAATCGCATAATTTATTTGAATTGAATAAATTTTGCATGCAGTCATAAATAAATATCATATTAGCATATATGATTGCATATAAATGTATCAATATATAAGCAAACGGGCTAACATTCCGATATAATAGAAATGTAAATTTCTGAGCTTATTTTTCATTTAATGCTCAGCAATGTTAAAGTGACGCTGTTAAAATTTCTCCTTCCGCGTTGGCTGTGGTGGGACTGGCTCATCGTGTTTTGTTAGATTTTGACAATTCACACGCTGGTCCGCAATTGGACCTTCTCTATATTATACGTTCTCTGTCACGAGTTGAGCGGTCGGTTGTGTGTTGTATTTTCTGGTGAATTGCACGATTTTGCGGCGAGTGATATTACGTACGCAATTTTATTTTTAATTAGATGAATAAAATCGTGCATTAATCCGGTTTTTCTACAACCCGAAATCATTTCTTAACTGCGCTACAGCACCGCGAAATGTAATTGTAAATAATATCGATTAAGAACAAGTGAAAAATTGTGAATTTAGATTAGTGAAGAAGTCAACATACTCTACATACATATATACGTGAATGTGTGTGTGCGCACTATTGTTGCGCTAACCCCTCGTACCTGCTGTTGATTAACCGTCCATCGCCAGTTTCAAACGCATCTTTATGAACTGCTTGATTATACCAAGCCGCCAATTATTTGTGTGTGTGGGCAAAAAGTGCTTGTAACAGCAACAATATAAATGGGAAGTGTGTTCAAAGCTATTTGCATACATTCCTTTTAATTAAATTTGCTTCGCATTTCGGATTTCACATTTAATAAAGTGCAGATTATTTGTCGTACTAAACGCTTCCATAACATAAACGCTTACAAGCAATACACGCTTCCTCGCTTTTTAGCAGTGCTTGGCCGGACAGATCGTCGAGCTGCAGTGCGTTAGAGAATCATAGCACTAAAATCTAAGTAAAAATGACGTTACAACAGTTGTTGAATTACAAATACCTGACCAAGGAGCAACTAAATGGCTTTGACAACTACAAAGTAAGTACCTAAAACCACAAATGTTTAGGAATGCAAATAATAATTAAATATAATTGCAGTACAGCGCACGTGACACCTCGCCCCTGAGCGTATATGTTATGCACCCATTCTGGAATTGGACTGTCAAGGTAAGGTGAAATAGCTTTTGAAAACTTGCTCAATCCCTTATATAGGAACCAGCTTAATTGAAAGCTGTTTTTTGCACAATTTGCGCAAAAATTAAATTTTTTTAAATATTTTAATGTAACAAGAACCAGCCTTCGCCGGCAATTGTAAAAAATCAATTTGTCTAAGAAAACTACGACAGTTCAAGTGTAATTAACTGGCGATAGGAAAATCAATAATCGTAAACAAACCGCTTGCTGGACAAAAGCCGTATGTACACAGCTCAATGTCATGTGATAAAAAATAGAATTATAGTGGAAAATGTGTACTACAATCATATGTTTTAATGAAGTGGCAAAAATAATGCTCTTCAAACAGCTAAAAGTATAGATAAATTCTATTCCATTGTCGTGAGCACTATTTAACAAAATTTCTACTAAATTAATATATTTTTTATCCTTAGCGCTGTTAGTATAGCAAAACATCAAATAGTAATAATATTTAATATTAAAATATCATATTATGACATAATACAATATAACCTATCTTTGCATGTGGAATGATTATATTACCCATAATGGAACCTTCTTAATATCATTTGCAGTTCTTTCCCCGATGGCTGGCACCGAATGTTATGACCTTTCTTGGCTTCCTTTGTACGGTGGTGAATTTGCTGCTTCTATCCTATTATGATTGGAGTTTCTATGCGAGTTCTGGCTTACCAAACACCACCCCCATACCAAATTGGGTGTGGCTGTGCTGCGCTATCAATATTTTCTTGGCCTACACATTGGATGGTATCGATGGGAAACAAGCACGCCGCATTGGTTTATCTGGTCCGCTGGGTGAACTCTTCGATCACGGGCTCGACTCGTATACTGCAGTGCTGATACCCACTTGTCTTTATAGCATTTTTGGACGTAGTCCCGAGTACTCAGTGGCGCCCATACGCATGTACTACGTATGTTGGATGGTGTTCTTCAACTTTTATGTCTCTCACTGGGAAAAGTATAATACCGGCGTTCTGTATTTACCATGGGGTTATGATTTGAGCATGTGGGGCTCAACAGCTATGTACCTGTTGACATGGTGGTTCGGTTATGAATTTTGGCAACAAACATTACCCTTCGGCATCACACTCGGTCTGATGATGGAGTTCGTTTTGCACATCAGCGCAATGGCCAATACACCGATGGTGGTGATTAATGTGTACAAGTAAGCTATAAGTCGCATATGTTTTTCGATAGAAAGTTTGTTAATGTAATTTTGTTGTCTTTAATAGCTCCTACGTGCAGCGCACGGGCAAAATGCGTTGCTTCAGTGAAGCAATGCGTCCATTATGGCCACTTTTGGCGTTCATCGTAATAATGCTGCTGTGGCCTTTCATCTCACCGAATGATATTATGGAAAAAGATCCACGTATAATGTTTCTGTTGAGCGGGACAATATTCTCGAATATAAGTGTGAGTATGGAAATGAAGTAATAACGTAGAAAAATGTGGGAAACGTAAGTCAGTTTCAGACTAAATTTGTGTTTAGCGGGAAATAATTGCTTGGTTAGCGTCAACTGCTTGGTTGTGGATTTATCGATGATTCATATTGCATTAATTTTGCAAGCGCTAACGTATGATTAACTTATGAAGTTGAAAAATTTCTAGTGATTTTTACAGTCTCAGCTATATATACATTCAAATGTATATTCGTATATGTTTAGCAATATAGTAATACCTTTATATCTTATCGCCACAATGATAACAATCACAAACGCACACTTGACTTCATTCACAATGCTTTAAATAGTTCGATTTATTGTTTTGTTGTTGATATGTATTGCATATGAGCAGTGTAGTCGCGCCTTTACCTTTTCTTGTTAGCGTTCAATATTGAAACTACAGACGAACAAGTGTTATTGCCAATGCGAAATCGCTGGTCGGTCAGAACATTTCTGAGCGTATTCATATGCGACCTACATGGCGGTTATCAATTACATATGTACATTGCATTTAATATTCTATTTGGATTTTATAATTTGAAAATATATGCTATATCATCTAGGTAGTCTAAATAGACATTTGAATTGCAAATAGTTTTACTTTTTTTCAATTTTACATTTTGTTTTGAGTTCGAGAGTGCTGATATGTTATCTGGTGCGCGTTGAGGCACATGTTGAGTGTGTATGTCTGAAATGTCACTCACATTTCTACACAAACACGAAAGAGTTAAAAATTCAAATAAAAAACTTCAATAATATTGAGTCATTAGCACTGCAGTGCGTTAATTAGGGCTTATCCGATAAACTCGATTGTGCGAATGAGGTGATTTTTTTGCTTTATAAGCATTATATATATATAACCACACTTATTGCGAATAAGCGGTGCGATAAGCATAGTTGATTTGTTGCGGCTTTTCAAGCAAACTGATAAGTGCCAGATTTGGTCACTTCAAATAGCTGCGCTACTCAAATACGACTTACGTAGGTCATTAAGAAATCTATAATTAGATAATACATAAATCATAATTTTATTATACTGAAACTCTCTTTCTCTTCATTCCCCCCACAGTGTCGTCTGATTGTGGCGCAAATGTCCAATACGCGTTGCGATGCCTTTCATTATATGATGCCCGTATTCTTGATCTTCGTCGGCATGGGTTTATGGATACCGCTGCTCGAGCGTTTAATGCTCTACGTGCTGTTCATCGTTACCACACTAACACACTGGCATTACGGCACGAATGTGGTGAATGAAATGTGCGAGCATTTCAATCGCATTTGCTTCAGCGTGAATATGCGGCAACCAGCTGTGCGACATGCAGAAGACGTACGCCTGCATGACATGGAGAAAACCGACTAATCAACTGAAACTAAACCAAAAACAAAGACAAAAAAAGACAAGTGTGCTTACACAAATATACATATTTTGCAGTTATGCAACAATAAGAACAACAACAACAAAAGCAACACAGGAGGCTCGATATCAATTTTTTCAACACTTTACTTAATATTCTAATGTTAAGGTGTTTTCCAAAGCGTCTTTAGCTGTATTTGCAACGGTAAAGTGCGTGTGCATATATACGGTTAACTTGTCTTGTGCCGTCACTGTGCTAAACATTAATTTATATTCTATTCTATTTTATATTTTTGTGCATTTACAAGGCGTGCAGTGAATTTGTGCTCTCTATAGAAAATCGAAATGTGAAGACAACATAACTAAATGTGCTAACTTTTTTTTAAGTGTAACAACAAGTTTTTGAATACTACAATGTCAGTGAAACTCAGACAACACAGCGGCAGTTTAGTTGGCAGCTCAGTTCATATAAGTTCATATTAAATTCTAAAAGGCTTCGAGTGAAATTATTATTTATTATGCAGCAGTAATAAATAGTAAATAATTAATAATTTTAAACAGCCATATAATTTAAACTATTTATTCTAATTTATTATTTTTGTCTCTCTCTCTCGTGCGTATTCGTCTCTCGAAGTGTAGTGTGTGCTGAAATACTAAGAACTTTCTATGTCTAAATCTTATCCACTTAAAACTGAAAACTGCGCTTTGCTTAAGTGTACGCATTTTATTTGCAAAATGACCGAATGCATTTTAACATATTGCTGTGTGCAATATCTTTCATTCAGCATCACGCATCACTTGCCATTTTTATTATTTCGCCTACAAATCTTCGCTTCATTTTACATCACTTTAAGTTAGTCATAAGTTCATAGTATTTATTTTGTGTATTATTTTATTGCCAACAAAATAATTTATTCAAATGAAGTTAAAAAAAAAAAAACGATTTACCTATAACCGCTTGAACCTCTTAATATTTTTGTTTACATAAATATTAATTTAATGCAAATTTCATAAATTTTATTTTTACAAAACTAAATGAAAATATACAACAAACATACATACATACAATATATACATACATATGTGTACTTGTGTATATAGAAAAGTGAAATGTGAATATGTCATACTGTGTTCGTGAAAAATTTTGAACTCGCGCTTTATGACGTGCGTTTTAATTTAGTTTTTAGTTAGTTAAAATTAGTCACTTCCGAATATTGTGTATGTGCATATATATAATAAATATATATCGAAAACATACGTATGTCTTCTAAACTACTATAAATAAATAAATTGTATAATTAAGTGAAAAATATAGTGTTTTAGACTGAATGAAGCTGTAAACAGCTTTAGGGCATAACACAAGACAACATCTTATTAAGTCTAGGCAAATTTTGTGCAAATATTTTATTCGAAATTTCTTTAATCGAGTGTGCAAAACAGCAAACAATTCAAGATATTAATTTTACTCATGACAATTTGCGTAAATTTTTTTTTTAGTTTAAAATGCATTTGCTTTATAATAAAATAAAGTCTAGTTATCACAAATGTTATAATTTTTGTGCGTGAAAATTGCTACTTCCAATTAAATTAGTTACAAAAAAATAAATATTAAAAAGCAAGTAAAACAAACGCTCTCTTTTATCACTTGAAACTTTGTGTAAAAACATACTACATCCATGCAATACTCTAATTAAATAATTTGTGAAGACACACCACAGTCACATTGTAATCTAAAAAGACATACCATATAGTTTAATTTCGAACGTAAACTACAGTTGAAATGTTAATTATTTATGCATTATATATTCAGATGTACAGAATCTAACTAGATAAGTACATGTGTACTTTTATTTATGTATTGTATATAAATATGTACATGTACAAACAAACATTAATGAGATTAAAAAACATACATTGCTGATACAAATTGTGAACTTGATTATTATTAATTTGTACGAAATTGTTTTGAAAATGCTTGGGTAAGCTTTGGAAGTTTCAACCTAACCTCAAATGGAAGTTGGTTACATCATTAAGGGGCTATACCAGTGTAACCCAGGCAAAATTATGCGGTTTTCTTGGTTTTTTTAAGGGGTCAGGGGTGGTCAGGATTTTCAAAAAATAATTTTTTTTTGCATTTTCGTTAAGTGTAATATCTTAAAAATATTTTATGATAATTTGAAGTATATCCGATACTTGCTTTTAGAGTTATTCGACAAATAACAACGAGCGCTCGGGCACTCCAACACGCTAGTGTGAAACTTTAAATGATTTTTTCTCAAAACTATGTTTTTTGAACTGGTGACAACTGTAACTCGAAAACCGCTTGATAGATTTTAATGAAATTCATACAGCATTTAGAATACATAATAAACTCAGGCCTGAACCAGAGATTTTTTCGTTAAAATTTTTTTTTTAGACCAATTAACTTTTGTTTTTTTCCCGAAAATCTAGAAAAAAATTTCCTGAGGCCGCCATTTTGTTAATTTTTGAAAAAAAAAGTTTGGTTCAGGCCCAGGATTATCTATTTATAAAACTATTTTTTTTATCCTATTGATCGCTTACCATTTAAGAAAGTACTCGATGGATGTTTCGAAGTTTCTTGGACATAGTAAGGTATATTTTCAGCTATATTCAAAATATTTTTTTACAAATATATTAAAAAATATCGGAGTTATGTGTTGTCTTGAGAGATACCAGAAAAAAAGTTCCACAATGAGTAGTAGAAACAAAAAAAATACAAAAAGGGTGTTATAGTTCAAGGTATTACCTATACAATAACCAACGATTTTTGAAAAATATAAAATTCTGAAAAAAATTTCGTTTTTTAGGTAAAAATATCGTGGTTTCACAGGATATCTTTGAAAGTAATAAATATCGAATAAGCAAAAAATAAAAAAAATCGATTTTTTGAAAATGGACACTGGTATAGCCCCTTAAAGATTTTTGGTTTATGTGAGATAATTCAGGGGCTGCTTTAGAGGCTTCAAAAAATCTATATTTTCAAGGATTTTTTTGGAAAGGAAAGAAATGTCTGATTGAAATGAAACTTTTAGGATTTATTCTTATATATTTGAAGATTCTTCTAAATTTTTTTTTATTATTATACATTAGATATTTTTCATGTTTGAAGACGGAGGCGCGTCACGGAGTCGCAATTTTCATCTGAAAAAAAAAAGAAATTTTTAATTTTCAATAGACTAATTCCTAGGTGAACCAAGAAAATTCAACAATTTTTCGCAGACTAAAAAAATTACTTTAAATCGTTTAACAACCGGATTAATGTTAATTTTCTTAAGGTTCACCTAGAAGAGAATTTAATTCCAAATACAACGCATTTTGACTTGCAACATAGTTTTACCCCCACAGACCTTCTATAGACAGTTAAGCTGTCTCGAAGGACCGTTAGTCCCTTTTCATTATAATATACATAATAGATCAAGTGGTGGAGTAAGCGGGCTCCAGGCGGTCCGGCCGCTCGTATACCTGCTCGACGCTTGCTCACTATTTCGTCTGTATCTCCGGAAATAATCCGAATTTTGTTCTGAAATTTTGGAGACATATTCTTGGATAGTTTAGGAAGTGATTTACGCAAAAGAAACCGATTTTTTGAAGCCTCTAAAGCAGGCTCCCCCCTTAAATGAGGCTTTTACATACTTAAGAGGACCAAATGAGAACTATCCCGTTATATAACAGTCCTTGCTGGACACTAAACACCGCTTTGCCAGTCGATTCTAGCCTCAACTTGTTAGTTCTGTAGAAACGGTACGTTTGCTGAACCCTGTTTAATATCACTACAATTACACACAACAACAACAATTTAAGATAACAACATCAACATAATTTTTCAATGTTTTCACTGAATCACAATCAAATAAATCGAGTTGAGACGCTAACAACTTTCATCTAGTCCATAATACCTATGGTCTATCTAACAGAGTAAACATTTTTTATTCAATTTTTTCATGAAATTAATTAAATTAAAGAATATAATAAAAACTGCTTTCACTTCGATAATTGAAAAAAAATCGTTTGTGCCGAAAAAAGACACAATTCCGCGAAATCATAATTAAAAGTTTTAAAAAAGTAATTAAATTAAAAGATACGCGAGCGAAATCCGCACAAAAAACATTCAACAGAGTTAAACCAGTATTTCATTATTGTCGCTTGATTACGAATTATCATAAGATAAGCTTTTAATAAGCGCAGTTCAATTACCTTTTCCCCCAATTTTTTGACAAATTCAAAAGCAGCGCTTGCGTAAAAACAACAAAATAATAATAATTCGCGTGAATTACAAATCCATATATGTGTGTAAGTATGTATGTTTATGGCACGCAACGCAGGTGTGCGCACAAAAAACAAAAGACTTCAACAACGAACTCGACAGTATTTCAATCACGTTTCGCATGCTCATCACGTACCAAATGAGTTTACAGACGAAATGACGCGCAAATTTAGAATATTTCATTCCCGCTAGCATTTAACTAGTTTTCTACGGATTCTACGTTGTAGAAATGTGCAGAGCAATGCATATGCAAGCCCAACGACATTGCGGTGTGAGTCAAGTGCAAGGGACTTTACAATGGTTGCTGAACGTTACAATGGGAAGCTGGAGAAGCTCTTCTCGCAGCGGTTGAAGGGTAATAAAAATTGCAATTAAATAACGGGTGATTTTTTTGAGGTTAGGATTTTCATGCATTAGTATTTGACAGATCACGTGGGATTTCAGACATGGTGTCAAAGAGAAAGATGCTCAGTATGCTTTGACATTTCATCATGAATAGACTTACTAACGAGCAACGCTTGCAAATCATTGAATTTTATTACCAAAATCAGTGTTCGGTTCGAAAATTTTTTATCGACAAATTTTGTTCAGCGATGAGGCTCATTTCTGGTTGAATGGCTACGTAAATAAGCAAAATTGCCGCATTTGGGGTGAAGAGCAACCAGAAGCCGTTCAAGAACTGCCCATGCATCCCGAAAAATGCACTGTTTGGTGTGGTTTGTACGCTGGTGGAATCATTGGACCGTATTTTTTCAAAGATGCTGTTGGACGCAACGTTACGGTGAATGGCGATCGCTATCGTTCGATGCTAACAAACTTTTTGTTGCCAAAAATGGAAGAACTGAACTTGGTTGACATGTGGTTTCAACAAGATGGCGCTACATGCCACACAGCTCGCGATTCTATGGCCATTTTGAGGGAAAACTTCGGAGAACAATTCATCTCAAGAAATGGACCCGTAAGTTGGCCACCAAGATCATGCGATTTAACGCCTTTAGACTATTTTTTGTGGGGCTACGTCAAGTCTAAAGTCTACAGAAATAAGCCAGCAACTATTCCAGCTTTGGAAGACAACATTTCCGAAGAAATTCGGGCTATTCCGGCCGAAATGCTCGAAAAAGTTGCCCAAAATTGGACTTTCCGAATGGACCACCTAAGACGCAGCCGCGGTCAACATTTAAATGAAATTATCTTCAAAAAGTAAATGTCATGAACCAATCTAACGTTTCAAATAAAGAACCGATGAGATTTCGCAAATTTTATGCGTTTTTTTTTAAAAAAAAGTTATCAAGCTCTTAAAAAATCACCCTTTAAATAATAAAGAAAATAATATTATAAATTATTTAATAAAAAATATATTTAATTTATTTTTATTTTTAATTTTTATTATTTTTTATTTACTACACTAAAACAACTAGGCCAATGAACTAAATATTCTTAAAAAAAATAAATTAAATATGAATTAAAGTATTAGAAAAAGTATATGCTGATCTCACATTAGTGTTTGTGCTAATATTAGTTTTCTCACAATCGTCGTGTTTACTTGAGACCCACTCATATGCAGTTTCATCTACCAACAACGCAACCTTCAACTTCAAACAAACGAATAATTACTAAACGGTAAAACACACTAAAATGGGTCAACACCGTTGTGAATGATTCTATTGTGACACATTTTTTGAGGAGCGTCTTCTCGAACGTCAACATGCGTTTTATAGTGCTCGTAAAAAGTATATGGCTTAGTAAATATTAATTGTATAAACAACAACACGGTAGAACCGACACGACCTTCCGCACCAAAGCTTGCCTTTTTACGCTGGAGTTGAAATCTTAATGCTTTCTTAGCGGCGATAAAGATGAAGATTATACGGTCATATCCAACATACATATATTTATCGCACATTTTGTTGATTAGGGGAGTGGTGATGGTGTGATATAATTAGCTGTTTATAATATTTTTTTTAGCCGTTGGAGAACGTCTATAATATTAATAAAGCATCATATTGAGTCTAAGATGGTTGCTTTGGTAATTTTTTTAAAGCAGGTTTGTATTTTGCCCTTCTTTATTCATATAAAGCCCCATTTTTCTAATAAAACCAGCAGTTTAAGGGGTTACATGGGTTTCGTGGATTCAAAAAATCGGTTTTTTTGTTTTTTGATTATTAATTTCTAAAACATCTCAAGAATATTGTCCTTAAATTTTCAAGTCAATCCGAATAATAGTTACTATTGTTACTCAAAACTTTAAACGCGTTTTTCTCGGAAATGTGTTTTTAAAGTCGGTTGTCAAATTTTCTCGAAAACTACCCAATCAATTAAAAATCAAAATGTGAAGCAAATTTGACCGAAATTTTTATTTTTTTGGAAAAATGTCTGCCAAAATTTCAATTTTCGCTTTTTTGTCTTTCCTTCGTTCAAGCACGAGATTATGGTCTTACCTAAAACACTAATTTTTGTTTTTTTCATTTTGGATGATCCTGTCAGGAGTTATGTTGACAACGCGGAAGCACCTTTTTTCCAAGGGGTCACCGAAAATGACGTCGCAATGGAGGAGTTCTAATTTTTTTTTGAAAATTTCAGAAATTATTCTTTAAATATGTATCTATAAGACAGAAAAAAGTTTGAATTAAATAAAAAATTTTTCAGCTGGAAAAAAAATATTGAAAATAGGCCATTTAATTTACAGAGTAAAAATCTATATATCTCTCAAAAGACTCACAGTATCTCAAGATTGTGGTGTTCGATATAAACTTAACAGATATAGCTAAGGTCTCCTATGAAGAATGGTTGGTAAGACTGACAACACGGCGCCTACTTTATTACTCCATCATATAAAAAGTATGTAAAAGTAAGTCCATATTTTTATCGTCGAACGTTGACCCAACTACTACTTTTTATATGAAGTCGAAATGAATGTTTTAATGATCTCCCCATACACCCGTTAGAACAATAAAATCAAACTTAAGAACATATTTCTAATATGAGTAAAGGTACTTTTTTCAGTAGTCGGTTTTTGACAGATCACACGTGAGTCGTGTCAAGATGTCATGTTAGATTTGTTCAGTATTGTTTGGCATTTCATCATAGAAAAACTTATAAACATAATCGGCCTACTGAGCGTACTATTCGCAACACCATCAATCATCCTGAGACCCAGCATTCATTATTGCATTATATTCGACAGAATAGACCACATCCAACGGTTTGGTGTGATTTGTGGGTCGGTGGAATCATCGGTCCATATTTCTTCAGTACGTAACCGTCAAAGGCGGCCCTTATCGCGCCATGATAACAACCGACTATTTGATGCCTGAAATTGAAGCTCATGATCTCGACGATATTTGGTTTCCACAAGACCTCGCCATTTCCCACATATCGCATCAATCAATGGATTTATTGAGAGAACACTTCGGTGAGCAGATAATTTCACGTTTTGGGCCGGTCGATTGGCCACCAAGATCAAAAAAATAGAGCAAAACATCACGCGTGTCATTCACCAGCTATCAGTCGAAATGCTCGAACGAGTCATCGAAAATTGGACTCAGCGGATGGACCTTCTGAGACATTGCCGCGAATAACATTTGAAATAGATAATATTTAAAGAATAAAGGCCCCATTACATCTGAATTTTCTGTGTGTAAAAGTAAAGAATTTCGAAATGAATCTCCATTTATATGATCTAGAAATGGGTAGTTCCATCGGAAATTTTCGCACTATCTATTTGCATTCTGAATATGAGTGAAATTGCTCCATAAATGGAGATATTTCAAAGATCTCGATTGTAGCGCCACCTACAGACATTTTTAGAATTATTATATTATCTTTTTAAACTCGAAATGTAATATAAAACTAACCCCTTGAAGTATATAATGAAAAATCACCATAGAATCGATTAATAAATAAAATTACCGTTAAATATATATAGTTTTCAATTAACAAGTAATAACATTTACACTTGACTTGTATATGTGAAATTTTTTATAATCACAAAGCTAATTCCAAGATCAACTGCTAACAAAATAGAAAAAAATCGTTACAAACAGAAACCCAAATCAAAGTTTATATAGAACAACGACAGCTATATAATTGAAAAAGCAAATAAAAACAGTAAATAGTGTTAAATAGGTGAGACTAAGAGGAAGATTGCACCTCTTCCCATGTTGGAAAGAAAAGTTGCCACACTGCCTTGTCACTGACGACAGAGAAGAAAGCCAATGGAAGCAAAAAGCAGATGAGCTGAGACGAGTCTTTCATTCCAGAGCCAAAACAAGGTGCGTTTGTGTACAGGTGAACAACAAAAGCAAACAAATAACAACGAACACAAAACAAATTAGAAGCAACTGAAACTGACATTCTCAAAGCAACCAATTGAGCGCATTAGTGTTCATGGTCCGAAGCGTGGAGATGAGCAGACCACAGTAGCAGCGGACGCGAAGTATTAAGTGAACGCTCGCACGCAGCACAGAACAGTTGCGTTTGGAACGCGTGAGAGTTAAGAACGTTCGTCAGTCGCGCTTCTGCTTTTGTGCTTACATAATTTAATATTGAACAGTAAAACTCGGAAAAAAGTAAACGAATTTTAGCACCGTAATACAAATAAGGAGCAAAGTGTCAACGGGAAAATTATGCGTTGTGTGCTTTTAATTTTCGTGGCCGTTGTCAGTTCGGCAGCGGGTCACCGATATGGCAATTTACCAACGTCCGCCAGTTATGCGTTGCCCGCTAGTGTCACTAGTGCCGCCGCTGCATCGCGTGCCAGTAGTGTAGGCACAACAGCAGCAACTAGCCCTAGCTCCATAAAAGAATCGTCAACAACAATCGCCACCGCTGAGTCAATTGGCATAGCGGAGAGCGCAGCTGCAGGTGAAAGCAGTGCCATTACCACCACACAAGCCGCGCCAACTACGATACCGGCTGCGGCCCCAGCTTCCAGCACGGCAAAGGTTGAGGAAGCAGTCAGTGAAACTCTAACTGAGCTGCCCATTGTCTCCCCGCCGACAGCGCTTTTGCCACCCGACAGCGATACGGATACACCACAACGACGTGTGATAACCTACGATCAGCGTCAGGAGGGTCAGTATAACATACGTGCCGATTTGGAGAATTTCATGATCGTACTCATACCACCATCGCCATCTGAGGGTCTCGACTTACTTGATTTGCTCTCGTCGGTGCGCCGCAGTTCGTTGCGTTCGAAATCGAAACGCAAACATTTCACCAATGGCGCAGGCAATACAAAATATCGTCACCCATTGAAGTCATCGGCGACTTTGCCGGCGAGTTTGCAATATATGGGACGTCAGCCATCACCAAACCCATTAGATGGCTCGCGTGGTTACCTCACTGCACCGCAATTTGCACCATCTCCTTTTGATGCCTTCATCGGTTCACATGTTTCTCCGTCATCAGTACTTTCCACTTTGGGTGCCTCTTCAAATCGTCTCTCGGATTTCATTGAGGGTCGCACCACGTCCCGTTTTGATATCGCCGCTAATGAAGATAATGCGGATTTACAGCCCGATCGCCCAGTGGATGTATTGCCGCCACCATATCCACTCGCCTATCAGCACCTCATCAAACCCTATCATCTGGAAGCCGAGCCCACAGTCATACAAGCTTTGCCACCACCGGAGCTGAATAGCGCACCAGCGCGTATTTCCGGCAACTATCTGGATAGCTATAATCAACTGCTAGCACCTGGTCTCTCGGCTGGCCACAACGCTGCTGCTGGCGATGTCGCTACGATTTCCACCACCACAACCACCGCAACGGCCATACCCAACGACAATGGCGCTGGTTATTACCGCATTTCGCGTGCCATACGCGGTGACAGTTTTCTTGACTCGAACCGTGTGAACTCACCGAATAGCATACATCAAGGCAGCATAGATCTGCAGCCACTTTATCGCGCGGATCATTCACTGGGCGCCACTTACCTATATCCGCCGATCGATACGCCACGTCTCTACTTCCATCCGGAGTCGAGCGGCAAAAGCTTTGAGGCGCCACACGATGCCGTTGATCGCTCACAGATTTTGGATGACGTCGAGGATAATGCACGTGTGGGAGAGTTGTATGTGCCGCCGCGTGAGCTGAAAGACGACATTGAGTGGGAGCAGTTCTTCGACACGATGGTCAAGGAGGCAAACGATTCACTCTGCATGCCCGGACAGCGTCGCGACAGCTACGGCATTTGTCGCCAAGTGGAGGGCTACTGAGTATCAAGACTGCACTGTACTGCTTACTATTTTCATAAGTAATAAAGTAATAGAATTAGTGAAATTGGACGAAAGTCGAATTGAAAGTATCATTTAAGTATCATAGTTGAGTATAAAAAGTTTTTTTTATGTCTTTTAAGTGAATAATTGCTATACTCTAAGCACAGACAGACACTATACTATAACGAATTCATAAGCGATTGAAACAATTTATATTTATGCCTTTAGTGCAAAGTATTAATAAATATTTTGAATTATCAAGAGCATTATTTTGTACTCGTATATGGGGAGAATGGATATTGGAAGGTGCTATAAACGAAATGAATTTGGGAAGCTAATACGAGATCGGTATGAATCACCTGTTTTGTGGATTTTTTTTTTGCGGCAAGAATTTTGTTATGTGATCTTTACTTTGTCTTATATTATATATTCCTTCAAAATTATGGGAACACTCTCCGTATTGTATTCCTAATTTCTATATATCACTTATGTTTCCGTAATAATCTACCAGAAAATTCTTAGAGATATATTTTATAGATTTCTACCTATAAAAGTAAAAGGCATTGGTAGTAAGAGGAGGATGAAACGGTGTTGATAAGATAGATTGGAAAGGGGATAAGCAATAACTTGTCGCAAGCTCATGAGGTTCCAGTTGTTTTATCTATGTCTAGGGGTGCCGATGATATAAATATTGTTTGATACATACGACCCTTGACTTATATAAATCTGCGCGATATTTTTGTTATAGAGGTTCACAAAAAACTTACGGATTAAAGATTTTGACTTTTGATCTTAACTTGCTTAGATTGAGATTAGAATTGTTGTAAGGGAGAGTCGAAAAAAAATTTTGAATCTTCAAAGAATGAATCGAATATAATGGTATATTCTTTTAAAAATTGTCTTACAAGTTAAAATCCTAACCTGTGCAAAGTATTTATATTCAAAAAATCTGGCAACGAACTCCTTTTCCAACTTAGTACAAAATTATTACTCGATTAATATATTGCCTTTTGGACTTACTCATTGTAAAAAAAGCTGGTTAACGGTTTTTATAGTAAAATTAGCGAATGCTTACTATAATTAGCATAAAGTGTGAGGTCAAAAGACAAAATAAAACAAAAATAAAAATGAAATATGCAACAACAAATGCATTTAAATCCAGTTAAATAAAAAATATATAAAATTTTACAGTTAATTTGTTTTGTTAATAAAAATTACAGTAAAAACTGACAAACTCGACGACTTAGCGCTGAGCATAGCATTGCATTGACAACTTATTCGTAACTGTAAAGCTGAGCGGTAAATACAATAAATATTCTTATTAATTTCTGAGTCGTACACCTTCGGTAAAGTTTTTTTTCTTAATATGAGTATTAAAAACATATAAACGCAGCTTGTCATCAAGCTGTTGGTGCGGTACGCAATTAGCGCCTGCGACAAAGGCACGAAATGTTGGGAAACTGTGAGAATTCTTTAAAGAAAAAAGTAAATGAAAAATATATAGTTTGTATATATACATACATATATGTATGTATGTCAATAAGTACGGGACAGACAATTGCGGAAGTAAAATCGAAGAGTAAATAGTGGCGTTGTTGTATTTGCTCTGTGAAAAAGTCAAATTTGTATTATTAACGCAGTTAAGTAGGCATAAAGGAATCACACGGCAGTATATATGTACATAAATTTGTATATATATACAATATATATGTATGTATAAGTGTGTGTTTTTAGCATAGTTCAGCGCTAATTCGCTTCTTAAACTGTTTGCTTCAATAATATTTGTATTTACTTAAAGTCCATTCATACATGCGAGTATACTTAAATATAAAAATTTATTTGTTTGTTGGTAAATACAACAACAAAAAAATCATGGAATTCAACTGGATTATAGTGAAAAATAAATATTAGCTTTTCAAATCTCTTAACCTCAATGTAATATCAATTGCAACAACAACTAGCTTAGTAAATAAATACTGCTACTGCATCTAAATAAGTATATATTTAAGTATACAAATATTTGTTGTTGTTTTTTCCAGCTACTAAGTGCAGTGTAAGTTCATTGCGTCGCTGAGTAGACAAATATTCAAGATGCTCTTGCTCATGAAATATAATTTATTGCTTTCAAACAAATCTTCAAGTTTATATTAAGGCTTTTGAACCGTTATTATAATAAAATATTGATTTATGCAATTAACAGTTAGTTTTCATTGTAGTGAATACAAATAAGAATATTAAAAGGAAATTGTAGGTCGGATAGAGCGCCAGATCGGACGAATTTTAAAGCCAAAAATTATCATTCTCATGGTTTTTGGTATAAAGTTTGAGCACCCCTGGAGTGGAAAAAACATATATGTATAATTTTTTTTTACAAAAATGTCAAATCGGTCGAATTTAAAAGCTATTAGATCTACAACTTTGCTTCCGCTGTTTTCCAATAGATATCTCTACGGTCAAGCCCTGGTCTATTAAATCGATTAAATCGTTTTATATTGATTTTGGACATTTGTGTCAACATTAACCCAACAAAATATTTGTAGAAATCTGTTTGCATCCCAAACTTATTCTCAACTGAAAATGTCACTTTTTGAGCCGAATTCTAGACATTTGCGGGAAATACGCATGCTGCCAGAAAGATGGTCAAAAGTAGTAGCTAGCGACGGCCAATATTTTGAATAACATTTTTGTAACCATTTTTATACAAAAAAAAGCCCTAAATTTACAAAAAAAGCGGCGGAAGCAAATTGTAGACCTAATATATATTTTCATTCTAGGTTTCTAGTATAAAGTTTGAGCACCCCTGGAATGAAAAAAATAAAAATAAATATTTTTATACTAAAATATGCAACATAATGCTTTGATAAATTTAAAATTAGAAAAAATCAATATTCATAAATGCAAATATTATTATTCCAGCAATGATAGTAGTAAAAGCGCTTACATATGAAGCTTTTTCTGCAATAATTGGAAAATCTTCATTGTTGTTGCAGCATAAGTGAGCGTTAAACTATGCAAAAAGTGTCAAGATTCCACAATAGCGACTAGAAAACCACACTTGAGGCGTGCCTTAATTTCTATACACTTCAAAGTAACAGTACTTTGGTTAGCAAAACTCCACCAACCACATGCCAATTACAGTTAGATTTGCGCAGGAGCCAATTACTGCGCAACTTAATGGCGGCAACTTTTTCTAAGCCACACAGGAGAAGCATTCAGTTAGAAATTAAAAAAGAAAAAAATGTGTGGAAATGCCGCCAGTGTTTGACAAGCAGCCTGTTTGGCTACAATTTAAGGAATTCATATGTTTTGTATTTATTGTAATGATTTCAACTTACACTCCCATCGCCTCAAAGGCGACACACATTCTAATTGAATTTGCTCACTTGCAAGTGCTGCCGACTGACCGGTTATTGCTAAATGCCTGGCATTGGCATTCAACTTGATTGGCTTTGCAACCTGTGGCAAGTTTCGTTTGGCTTCGCCGTTGCATTCACTTGCCGCAACGCGTTTGACGTTGTGCAGGTTCAATGACTTCTAATAAGTGGCTGTTTGGCTGATGGATGGACCAGTCTGGAAAGTGTTTGCAGCTGCTGCATCAGCTACAACAACAAAACTTTTTCGCGAAGCCTCTAACAAACACTTTGCAGCAATGCCTAGAATGGCATCGCGCTGCTTTTGTGGCAAATATTACTTTGGCCTACGAGAGCTTCTTCGTTGTTGTTTTCATACGACAGACAAAATACAACGCTGTTGCTTAGGAAATCACTGTTGGAGCATTATTAGATGAATAGTTTCGAGAGGTGAGTTTGGAACGAGCAAACTCTTGCCGTCCAAACTCTGATCGATGTATACCACAGAATTATTGAAGCAGAACCTCTTGGATACATTAAGTTCTAATCGAGATATCTTTGGATCATACGTGTGTTTGAATTTTCATATCGAATGCTGTGTTTAGACGTCTGAGTTCGTCAAGGCAGTGTCTAAGTTACGTATATTTTATAGAGAGCCATTTACCATTAAGCAAACAAAGTAAACAGAGTTTGCAAGCTCAAACGTTTTCACTAATTCCAGATTTTGACGACGCCAATGAGCTTTGAGCCACTAATCAATCCATCCCGCCATTTTTGGAAGGTATATATTTCTAAAAAAAAAAGAGGAAAAGAGTTCAAAGCCGGGAGAGTGATGTAAAAAAATTCAATGAACCAACCTTTCGCAATCCTATTGTTCATTTTGCCAAACTTTACTTCTTCTCTAAACCTAACGCTCGTCGCTGCTCACTGCTTATACAATAAATAATAATATAGACTATTCAACACTGCGGTTATTCATATTAACTAAGAACCTACTCATATAATTTATTATTAACTGTCACTGATCGCATTTGATGTATTCTCATATAGAAAGTTGTTATTGCTATTGTTGTTTTGCATATTTGATTCTAATTATAAAAACAAACAATAATCATTGACCGACAAAAGCGCTCATTTTATTTAATTTATGCGAACACATGCTAAATATCAATGAAGCTATGCGAATACACACAGTTGTACATATTTTGTATGGCTTTATATGGATCCATGTCTGATTTGGCCTAATTTTTTATTAATTTTTTGCCATGAAGTTGGTTAACGCAAAAAATGTCATACTATACTTACGGAAAAAGATCAAAATTATTCTTTGCAGTTATTTCAAATATTATTTTATTTTACTTATGTATATTAAAAATCAATAATGACGATTGCAAATTCATACATATTTAGATTATGATATAACAGTTCAAAAACTCGAAGCAGTTAAATTTGTTCGGAACCCAAGCTTATTGAACTTAGAAATACTTGTATTTCGAGAGAAAGGTGTCCAATTAGTAGAATCTAATGAGACTTTGATACTCTCTCTATTTATATAATATTATACGAAAAATGGATTACATACTACAATATCAAGCGAAAAGGGTCGTAGTCGAAGGCCGGTGAAACGTCCCAAACAGTGGCCAAGCTGGAATTGACGGCCAGGAAGGTTTTGTTGTGTGTTTGGTGAGATTGGAAGGGAATGAGCTGCTCCCATATGGCCAGACGCTTTATTCTAACATCTACTGCGAATAACTAGACCGCTTGAAACAGGCGATCGACCAGAAGCGTCCAGAATTGGCCAACAGGAAGAGTGTAGTTTGTCCACCAGGACAATGCTAGACTACATACTTCATTGGTGACTCGTCAGAAGCTACGGGAGCTCGGATGGGAGGTTTTATCGCATCCACCATATAGCCCGGACATAGCGCCAAGTGATTACCACCTGTTCCTGTCCATGGCGAACTCCCTTGGTGGTGTAAAGTTGAACTCATAAGAGTCTTGTGAAAAGTGGCTGTCCGAGTTTTTCGCAAATAAGGAGGGGGCTTCAACGAGGGGTGTATTATGAAGTTGCGTCTAGATGGAAACATATTATCGAAAGAAACGGCGTATATTTGAACTAAATCTTATCACTGTAACACTTTTTATAAATCATTGAATAAAGGCAAAAAAAGCGGAAGGGAGATATTTGACAACCTAATACTATTTATAAGTACACATTGCAATATATATTTCCGTACATGAATCATTCAATGTTAACACATGCTGGAAGCTTAGATCTCTCATAATCAATAAAATGGTGCAGAAAAATTACTCGATAACTTTTGGTCTAGGACATACATATGTAGAGACATTGAAATCAAGTCAATCGTCCAATAATTTTAATTTTTCGGGACTTTAATACCTACCGTATATAGAATTATTAAATAATAGAAGCTTCAAACCTCCATCTCTGGATTCGTTTGCTCTTATTTGTTTAATTCCGCCGAATAAATTAAAAGATGATTTAATATATAATTGGATAAATTGTAAATAGTGGGTCAACTTTTGGTAGCCGACAAAAATCCTATAATGGAACCGGTAGTTTTAAATATCTGAAAGCATAAAGTTTTATTATGCAGCGTTCGAGTATTTTCATTTATTTCTAAGAGTAACTTACCCACACAAGTAGTCTGCGATCGACAATAAAGAGAAATCCCGTTAAAATGATAGCTCGTTGAGCGCGCATCAGTGGCAAAAGTAGCAAACGTCTTATGTGTGGAGGAACACGCTCCCAGGCAAAAGATAAATATATACAATCTGAAACCGCTTCGCTCTGGAACAAAATTATATTACCGACTTTTTAAGCAATCTCGAATCACTATTCCAAAAACTGACCACATTTTTGATTTTCTCGCCACCAAAACAATAAATGCACAATTGGAAAGTTATCGTGAGCAGACCAAAAACTATCACTGGTAACCCGGATATATCTCCCAGATTGATGAGATTATATGCGCTGAAACAGAGTTTCAGATAGCTAACGGAGATCTCGATAAAAACGATGGGCGCATAGAGTTCGTCAAATTCCGTCGATAACTCGATGATGCGGCGATGATAATGCAAGGTTTGCGTGATTCTGCTGTGTAAGTGAATGTTGTCTTCTGAATCGACTGATGTCGTGGCTACATATTCGAGTTCGCGTTGTAGTATGCGAAAGTGTGCCGAAATGTTGAAGATGAACCAACAGAATAACGAATCCATGGCGACGATGGCGTGTATGGCATAGACGGTGAAAGAGATGCACCAAATATAGGAGGCAGTAAAAAAGAAAGGGTCACCAGTGTCGAAGGGAAAGCTGTGAATAAGGCGATCTCAGTATACAGTTATAAAGAATGACGATTACAAAGTTTTGAAATGTATGCGACCTTTTCCTTAATATTTTACTTACGCTGCTTCGAAGGGTAGTATCAACACGGTATGCTCTTTAAAACAAAGACTATACAGCAATAGGATAGTAGACACTGTAGTATATAGGAAACCTGTGCATATGCAGCAAATATAGTATACATGAACGATCCACTGTTGCCAGTCATTCTCCTGCTTCCATTCCCTTCCTTTTTTTACATTCTCTGAAAAATCAATTTCTTTAAAAATACTAAAAATTTTCAGAATTTCACTGCGTACCTTCAACGGCTAGCGTATCTAAGTTTCGTATGAGTTTTATAAAGCGTCTCCCTCTTGCCACAAATATACCACTCTTTATCACAGAGAGTACTCCTTGCAGAAATACTGTCAATGCTGGGAAAGCCTTATCCCGTTCGCTTTTGTAAATATAGACACCCATAAGGAGTGTAAGAATCGTGGTAGCGAAGGTCAAACCGCAATATCTCCAAGGTGCACCCATAATGCGCTGATCTGGCTGTGCCCACAAGTTAATGCCAATTACACGAAAGCTAAAATGCTGGATCCGCATATATTTGTTCATTTTTTTACGAATTATTTGTTGGCGAAAAGGCGAAAGTTGAAATGCTCGAAGACTTGGATGTTCCATTGCTTTTATATGACTGAAGGTTTAATATACATACTCTGTGCTCATTATTTATGTTGCTTGTGGCGCTCATTACATGTAGACGCCCCGTTCATTGTATAATTTATTTATTAATAAAGTATAGACTATTTTTGTTTGGTTTGACGCTTACGTAAAATGCACTAAATTAGGTTTGTTCTACAAAGTATTGTTCTTCAAAGTATGGTGTGAACCAATAGTATTTTTACTTTGAAATTGGAAGATAAATATTTTAATAAGAGCGCTCCAAAAATAAAACAAAAACGGATTGGAATATCAATGAAACTCTTTATTCCGGTGAAAGTTCATTCGATGTCATTATGTATGGAACTCGATTTCTTTTGCATGGCCACCACGGGCACTTCAGTAAGCGACGCTGATCACAATTTTCGACGGTTTTCAAGCATAAATCGGCCGATACTGCTGCAATTTCACGTTCGATATTCGTACGAAGTTCATCAATCGTCGCTGGCTTGTTGGCATAGACCATAGACTTGACGTAGCCCCACAGGAAATAGTCTAATAGCGTTAAATCGCACGACTGAGGCGGCCAATTGACTGGGACATTTTTTGAGATAACACGTTAACCAAACTTGGTTTTCAATAAATAGATAGTGATATTCGTTGTGTGGCTTGCGGCGCCGTCCTGTTGTTGACCTTGTCCAAATCCATATCATCCAATTCGAATTTGTTTATTAATAAAGTATAGACTATTTCAATTTTGTTTGACGCTTACGTAAAATGCACTAAATTAGGTTTGTTCTACAAAGTATTGTTCTTCAAAGTAAGGTGTGAACCAATAGTATTTTTACTTTGAAATTGGAAGATACATATTTTAAAGGGTTCTTTAATAAGAGCGCTCCAAAAATAAAACAAAAACGGTTTGGAATGTCAATGAAATTCTTTATTCCTGTGAAAGTTCATTCGATGTTATTATGTATGGAACTCGATTTCTTTTGCGTGGCCATCACAAGCACTTCTGCAAGCGACGTTGAACCCAATTTTCGACGGATTTCAAGCATAAATCGGCCGATACTGCAATTTCACGTTCGATATTCGTACGAAGTTCATTAATCGTCGCTGGCTTGTTGGCATAGAGCATAGACTTGACGTAGCCCCACAGGAAATAGTCTAATAGCGTTGAATTGCACGACTGAGGCGGCCAATTGACTGGGACATTTTTTGAGATAACACGTTAACCAAACTTGGTTTTCAATAAATCTATTGTGATATTTGTTGTGTGGCTTGTGGCGCCGTCCTGTTGGAACCAAATATTCGGTTATCATTGAGCGGTAGCAATTCACAGTAACGTGCCTGTCTTGATCATCACGGAAGAAGTACGGCTCAATTACGCCGGCCCATAAACCTTGGGCGCCAATTTTTTTCGGAATGCTATGGTGACTCATGAAGTATGTGTGGATTGCTGCCTGACCAATAACACATATTTTGACCAAACCATTCTGCTAGAAATGAGCCTCATCGTTAATCGGACGTACCGCTCTTAAAGTTGAGGTCACTGACTCTGAATTTCGGTAGTAAATTTTAATAATTTTGACTTGTTGTTGGATCGTATATCTTTCCATGATGAAATGGCAAAACTTACTGAAGAGAAATGTCAAAAGAGCGGAAAAATATGGCATCGTTTGCTGTCCCTGTCAGTCTTTTGTAGCAACCCTATTGAAAAACCCTTTAAATTATTAAAAATGAAATGAAATATTGACTCTTTATTCATATACCAACATATATTCATAGAAACCAACTGAATTTTTAGATAATAATAAAGGATTTACATAATTTTGACTTTACATTAAAAAAAATTTTAAATGGTTTACGAAGTTCAGTTTTCACTTTTGGTAGCCGACAAAAATCCAATAATGGAACCGGTCGTTTTAAATATCTGAAAAAATAAAATTGTATTATGCAATGTGGGAGTATTTTCGTTTCTTCTTAAGAGTAACCTTACTAACTTACCCACACAAGTAGGCTGTGATCGACAACAAAGAGAAATCCCGTTAAAGTCGTGGGTCGTTGTGCGCGCATCAGTGGCAAAAGTAGTAAACGTCTTATTGGTGGAGGAACACGCTCCCAGGCAAAGGATAAATAAATACGATCTGAAACCGCTTCGCTCTACAACAAAGTTTTATAAACTCAGTTTCAAGGAACTATCGAAAATTGTAACACTAACCACATTTTTTATTTTCTCGCCACTAAAACAATAAATGCACAACTGGAAAGTTATCGTGACTAGACCTACAGCAATCACCGGTAACCCCGATATGTCACCCAGATTTTTGAGATTATATGCGCTGAAGCAGAGTTTCAGATAGCTAACGGAGATCTCGATAAACACGATGGGCGCATAGAGTTCGTCAAATTCCGCGGATAACTCGATGATGCGACGATGATAGTGCAAAGTTTGAGTGATTCTGCTGTGTAAGCGAGAGTTGTCTTCTGAACCGACTGATGTCGTGGCCACATCTTCGAGTTCGCGTTGTAGTATGCGAAAGTGTGCGGAAATGTTGAAGATATACCAACAGAATAACGAATCCATGGCGACAATGGCGTGTATGGCGTATATAATGAAAGAGATGCACCAAATATAGCAGACGGTGTAGAAGAATGGGTGACCAGTGTCGAAGGGAAAGCTGTGAAGAAGACAGTAGAGGGTATGTAGATGATGAGAGCTAATTATCTCTGCTTATCTTTAACTTACGCTGCATCGAAGGGTAGTATGAATACGGTATGATTTTTGAAACATCGGCTATAGAGCAAAACTACAGCAGGCACTGTGCAATACAGTGTGCCTGTGGCTGTGCAGCAAATATAGTATACACGCACGATGCGCTGTAGCCAGTCATTCTCCTGCTGCCACTCACTCCCCTTCTTTACATTCTCTGAAAAAAATCTGTTACTTTAAAAACACTCCAATTCTTCAGCATTTTACTGCATACCTTCATCGGCTAACGTATCTAAACTCCGTATAAGCTTTATAAAGCGTCTTCCCCTCGCTACAAACATGCCACTCTTGATCACAGAGAGCACACCTTGCAGAAATACCGTCAACACTTGAATCGCCTTATCCTGTTCGCTGGTGTAAATATAGAAGCCCATGAGGAGCGTAATAATGGCGGTCGCCAATGTCCAGCAACAGTATCTACAGGGTGCACCCATAATGCGCTGATCTCGTTGCGCCCACAAGTTGATGCCAATTACTTGAAAGCTAAAATGTTGTATGCGCAGATATTTGTACATTCTGATTTGTACAAATACTTTGTTTGAATTTTGAGAACTGCTCGAGGACTTGGATGTTCCATTGCTTTTATATGAGTGAGAATATTTTGCACATACAACTATGCCCTTATGTTGTTTCTGGCGTTCATTACGTCTAGACGCCCATCTATTTGCTGTGAAAGTGTATAATTTCATAAATAAGACACAGAATATTTTATACTATTTTGACGCTTACGTGAAATGCACTAAATTGGTGACGTAAAAGGTCAAAGGTCAACATTAAATAGAAGTTTATTTTAGATAGTATTTTTGTACATCTTAAAAATACGGGGTGAACCAAAAGTCTGTTCATAAAGAGAAAAGTCAGTAAAAGAATAAGAATACTATTGTTGTTAGACTTTCGAGTTCTACACTTTGCATAGAAACACTGACATTTGGATTGTGTCAATAGTCTACGGTAAGTACTTGGCTATGAGTACTTATGAATCACTTATAAGTTTTCGAGAGAGAAAACCATTTAGCAACGATTATTCTCTTAAATAAATAATTTAGAACTTTTCCATCATCTTATCTCATTACACTATTGTCCATTTCCACGATATTTTCTGATAATGCTATGTTCATAAAATAGTATCATCTTCAAAATCACTTTAGGCTTTCGACAAATACCTTTCCCACATATCTCGATATCTTAAAGAAACCCAAACTGCTTTATAATAACCCAGAACGTTTAGAGATATTTATTTAATCCATACCATTTAATGAAACGATTTATAAATTAAGACAATATATTTGAGAGAGACATTTAGAGAGTTACAAATATTTAAGTAGTTGCTGCATCAGCTTTACACCTCCTTTTCTTTCAGAGCGAATAACATGGCAGTGAACGAGCCCGCGGTTCTGAATATCTGGGGATATAAACAAAATTTAGTTAATTTCTACAACTTCTATAAGTTCCTTTACTAACTTACCCATACGAGCAGACTACGATTGGCGGTGAAGAAATAGCCGGTCAAGACTAAAACGCGTTGCGAGCGTATAAATGGATTAAGTAAGAGACGGCAATGTTTCGGTGGCAGTTTATGCCATGGTATTAGCAAATAAATATTTTCACAGAGTTGATCGCACTGAGAAAAGAGAATAAATGTATAATTCTACGAATATATGGTATCTCCAACTTTAGTCCCACATTTGTACCTCATTTTGCACCTTCTCACCGCCAAAGCAATAAATCATCAATTGAATGACAATGGAGGACATCAGCAGACACATGAAGGGAACACTGGCCGGATCGGATAGATAGGACAATTGATAAGCAAGAAAACAAATCGGTAAGGACGAAGATGTGACTTCCAGGAATATGATTGGCGCATAGAGAGCATCAAGCTCCAAAGACAAGTCGATAATTTGCCGATGATAATTGACGAGAGCGACGAGATCACGTTGAAAGTTCGGATCGTCTACGTGCAATTGCAAAAGCTGTTCCAACTTGAGACGCATGATTTGCAGATGAGCCGAAATGTTGTAGACAAACCAACCGAATAGACCATCTACAGCGCAGATGGTATACACGCAGAAATACACGAGTAAAACCGATAGTATAGTGGTCAATATGAAGTAGAAAGGTACAGTATAGTCATAAGGAAAGCTAAACAGGGAGATAGAGAGAGAGAGAGATGGTTGTTTTAAAATAGGTTTCTGTGCATAAATTGACTGACTCACATGCCCGGCAGTGGGAGCGTCAAAACCACCTCGTTATACCATATATAATAGTAGAGTAGTTTCAATATAGGCAATAGTACACAAATGCTCACAGTCATCTGGCACGAGATGCTGTAAGCCGTTGTGATTGGCAGTACACGGCGATTCGTGGTATTCCATAACTCGCGCTCGATGTTGTTGCCTAAATGGCAGCAGTTGTCAGAAAAATTTTAATATTTGAAGAATTCGGTATTATAATTGTAAGAAATATTATATATTCACCAGTTAATGCCAGACGTTCCAAAGCCTCGTTTAAGCGCAGAAAACGCTCACGTCGCGCTAGAAAAATAAAATTTTTACTCGTCGTTAGACAAAGTTGTACATTTATTGTCATGGCGGCGACTATTTTGTCCACATCTGCTAAATATTCCATTGTATAGGTGAACAGTGCCACAGCCCATACTATAACGCCAATCATAACAGTGGCATAACGTTCAGGATGGCTGAAGATCCTCTTGGAACCACCCAGTTCAATGCTGAGGCCTATACGGGCGAAGGCTAAAATGGATGTTTGAAGAGATTTAAACACACTCGGTTGGAAATATTTCACTTCACTGACTCACCATCAGTTATCGGCTTTATATCCTTTAAAACAGTTATGCGCATTGTTTGAGGAAATTAACGGTACTAATTCTTTTTTGTGCTCCCATTGAATTAAGACTTTATATACGGAAAAGTTTACCAAAGCACTTTCATTTCCCATTAATTAACACTGAAAGTTGGAAATATTAATTATAGTCCAACATAGAAGTGTTAATTCCTTTTTGAAAGTGTAATTAAAAAGGGTGTGTCTGAGTAGCTTACTACCTTATTGACCATAATAGTGATACCGGAAAAATTCTACCGAAACTTTAAAGAGTTATTAAGCTTGATTTAATTTAATGTAGAGGGTTCTAAGATGTAGTTTCTAGTAATTCAAAAATGAAGCTTTTAATGGAACCTTGCACATAAATTTTAATAAAACCTTGTCCATTCTTACTTATTTTTCTAAATTTTTTAACTTTCCAATCTTTTGAAACATTATCTGAGGACTTGAAAAAATTGAATTGATAACCTCACGCTGTGAAAGTAGGAAGAAAATTTCTCAGAAAAAGTTTATAATTAATGGAAGTTTAAAGAAGTGATGATTTTATAATTATGATATGACATCTCTAGCATAGCTAGAAGTTTGGCCGAGCTTTCTCCACAGGTGTGGTCTTTTAATTGATGTCGCCCAATTATTGAACCGTGAACCTGATTGTTTTTTTAACAACGGCTTGTTGGCATCAGGATTATATTCCTCTGATTTCTGAGGATTATATACCTAACGACGGTCGACCAGCACTGAAGTTCGAACCTTCGAGCAATCGTGTGTTAGTCACATACTAACCTCATTCGGCTATGGTCGCCATCACTCAACTCCTGAACTGTGTCATACAATTAGAGTTTTTAATAATTTACATTTCTTAAAGACTTAATTAGCGATCAGATTTTGAAACTCATTCTTAGGCTTGAGTTGAGTAAAATCAACTGATGGAATTTTCCTATAAATATCAGCATATATACATTTATTATATTGATGGACAGATCCTAGAGGTTCTCCATGAAAAAACCAGTATGCATCTAAAGATATATCTAACCGTGAGAACTTCAACGATGGAGACTTGGTTTAAGATATACAATTGAAGTCTCCTTACATGAAAATCTTACTGTTTACTTAGTCGAAATATATTCTAAGAAAAATATTGTAAACAGACCATTAAAAAGAGCTAGATGTAGGGATCTCTCTCCAAACAGAATGTAACTTGTAGCAACTATAAGTATTTAAAACTCAATTGTTTATCAAGCTTATGAGGATCTTAACAGCGTTTAACATATTGAAGGTCAAGAACATCGAAGCGGAGATTCCACTGTCTAAAATTCTCTTTCCATTAAAAGTGTCTACCAAAATGTATAAATTTCACACACCACCCCATTAGTTAGAAAGTGGGATTGATTTATAAATAATTTCGTGTTGTTGCCAGCACCTAAAAGCCACAGAAACAGTTGGTGAGGGTTACAGCACTTTCACGCAACTTAAATTGGTTTTCCTTACAAAGCATAGTTTCAGGCGTTTCAACGTCTCAATGTACAAGTTGTTGGTATGTATTATTGTGGCAATTGTGTCATTATTAAATATTTAAATAACGATTTGTGGACAAAACAAATTGTCAACAGTTAAACTCTGGCGACGCCTCAAATCCAATGAAACAATCAAAACAGAGAAAATTGGGCTTAAGTGGCAAAATTGAAAAGTTGGGTGTCGGCTAAATGGAGAGTGGACTTGGATAGTTATGTTATTATATGCATGCCGTTTGGTTTTCGGTAATATGAACTACCAGGAGAGCTACATTTGAGTAGTAAAGAGGAAAGAAACTAAACTAAGGAAAGAATGTCAAGAAGTATAAGGATCCAATCTTGAAAATAATAGTCGCACTGTGACTAAAAATCATTTGAGGTTTCAGCGGTTAAAAATATCTCCCAAAGTATGATAAGTGAACTTTTCTCGAAGATCTTGTAGTTGTGACTATATGTCCTCGTATTATGTAGCGCCACCGCTCCGAACTTAATTGTATGTATTATGCCGGAATCTGACTCGATTATACAATTGCTGCAATTGGCGTCAAAATAAATCATTTCGGTTGAGTCTTTGAAGGCGCAAAGTTGTCTAAACGCAGCAAAGCAAAATGTTCAAAAGCGATTTGGGCATCAAAGGTTATTTCCATTTACAAAAATTCACTTTCCGCCGCCTCGGCATAGATATGACGACGAGAGAGGCGCGGGTGACGCAAATCAGTTTTTTAATCATTCAAGTTTTCGCTTTGGCCTCGATCCTAATACCAATAGGGGTCTACAGTTGGCAACACATAGATGATATTGCCGAGGTGTCCAATGCTATGGCGCCGTTCATGCAGGCTACCATAACGCTTTGGAAGGTTTGGCGAGTCATTTATAGGCGTAAGGAAATGGCGGAATTATGTGAGAATATTTATCTGATATCGGCAAAAGGTGATTGAAGAAAGAAGAAACCTTATGTAATTTTTGAAGAAAAATTAGAATAATTTAAACAATTTCTCCTCTAAAGCCTCTAAGTTGGAGCTAGCTCATCTAATACAGGAGAATAATCGCGAGCGTCTTATGAATATCGCTTACTACTACTCTGTGCTGAACACTGGTATGATGGCGCTCACAGCGCCCGTTGTGGTGAGTTTCATACAGTATTTGCGCTTAGGTGAATTCAGTTACATTACGGCGCTCAAGGCAACGTAAGTATCGTCTATATAACATATAGTCATATCCAACATCATCCATTCTTTCTCAGCTACCCCATCGATTATGCGCGGCCTTTAAACTACTTTCTGATATGGCTCTGGAGCGCAGTTGCCATCTATGGCGTCATTTATGTCTCGGTCCCTGTGGATAGTCTCTACTCTTGGTATATACACAACTTAGTGGGAAATTTCAAGATACTCCAATCGAAATTGGTATCCGCCGAGTCCATAGCCGAGTCTACAGCTGATTTGGGTAAACGTCGCGAATTGGTTTACTATTGTGTCGCGTATCATCAGCGCCTCATTGCGATGTCCGAGCAATTGAATATCATTTATCAGCCAATTGTGTTTGTGCAATTTTCACTAAACGGTTTACAGATCTGTTTTCTTGCCTATCAGATTGGCAGCGGCGTTGTGGCCATGGTGGATTTACCATTTCTATTATTGTTCCTGATTTCGGTGGGCATACAACTGATGATCTATTGCTATGGTGGTCAGCATTTGCAGAATGAGGTTAGATGCTGAGGAAATTTATACATCTGTCTACATTTAAGATATATATACATATTTTTTCTAAATAACAGAGCGTGAATGTTTCAAAGTCCATTTATCAAACTATAAACTCGTCACCATGGCCGAATGAACTTCGCAAAGTGCTGTTAATCTCATTGATGCGCGCGCAGAAACCCTGCAAATTGACGGGCATATTTTTCGATGTTGACTTGCCACTCTTTTTAGCGGTGTGTGGCGCATTTTTGAGTTTTCTTGTAATTTTTGTGATTTTCATAAATTATTTATTTTAGGTTTGGCGCACAGCCGGCTCTTATGTTACGCTCTTGCGCAGCGTGGATCAAAAAACTATGTGAACAGTCAGTGTTTAAGAAAATGATCGTGAAAACTGAGTACCTAATTGAGTGTTTAGAGTGTGTTCTCACGAAAATAGTCTTTTAGCAGCACATACCTGCTAATAGTTGAAGAATTCATTGTACCTTCTACCAAAATTTGGTATAAATAGTTTAAACGTCGAAATTTTTTCAGATATATGATTAGGAATGGTTTCAGTAAAGAAATATTGAAAAAAAAAACTTACGGAATCGATATACTTGAGGTTTTCGATTTATATAAGTAAAAAAAAAATGAATGAATTGAAAGTTGGTGGTGAAATTGTCAACTCGATCACCAATTTATTCACTGTTTCATGACAGCCTGGTAATTTACTCTGGCCCACAGACCCGGATATAGTTCTCTTTTTTTGTAAAGTTAAGCAAAGGATACTTTTCTCACGGAAGAGTCACAACATTTTAGCTTTTTCAATCTGAATGTTAATAAAATGGTATACCTGGATAGATTTAGTCCGTTATATGAAGGTTGCAGCTTTTAACTTCTATATCTGCTAATTCGCGGGGGTGCCCAAAAAAGTGAGATCCAAAGACTTTTTGTCTAGATCTCGCAAAGGCGGGACATTCCAAAAGGAAATGCTGGGAGGATTCTACCTAACCTTCTTCTAAGCAGCTTTTGCAGCTAGCATCCGGTAAAATTTTTAATTTGACTGCGTGAATATCGATGAGACAATGGCCAGTTAGAACTCCTATAACTTGGGAAATATTGACCTTGTTTAGGGCAAAGAGTTCCTTTGACCCCCTGCGTTTTACTTTGGGCTAGAATGATTTTACGACAGAACAGGTGCTAGTTGCAAGAAGACAGCGGCGCTCCTTCTTGTTTCCATTCTACCTCGCGCATAGTCATTGAGCTTAAGGCTAATATTGTCGCCCTTCTATCAGAGTGGATCGTCACCTCTCTGAAATCGGCTGCACTCCTCAGCAGTGAATCCGCTGCAACCTTATGGTAGCCACTTCCGCTTGAAACACGCTACAGTAGTCCCGAAGCCTGAAGCTGAAGTTGATGAGAAGTTCCCAACAATAAACTCCTCCCCAACCTTCCCCGCTAACTTCGACCCATCCGTAAAAAAGCTTACCGCACTTTTCCTCCAGCGACTTCTAACCCACCAAAGCCCCCTCTCGAAGGTATAAGAGCAGAGAAGAAGCCGCCAGGGTAGGGCTCGTCGACATGATGGTAGTCCAGTAGCCTCGGAATGAAGTCGAAGCGCCCGAGGAGATAGTTATAGACTTGCTGGCCATCAAAAGAATTCTAGTGTTAAACGATCTCTATAATACGCAATCTCAAGTATTTTCTCACACAATAATTTATCGGGTATTGATAACCAATTAACTGCATATTTATACTGCAAACGTTTGCACAAAAACCAGTTCAATAATTGCAACAAAGTAATCCAACATCATCGTGTAATAGAAGTTGCCTGATCAGCAATATAAATAATTAACCACAAAAGCTGGTAGAACAACATGGAAATCACCACACACACGCCGAAGAACTGCTTGCAAAAGACAAAGTACAACAACAAACCAAGTGAATGGTTGACAGCAGATGCAGCCACAACACCACCTAAAGCAGCAACAGAATCAGCAGCAGCAGCAGAAGTAGGAAGTGATTAAGTCCATGTTAAGGAACCCACCAAACCACTTCTCGACTGCAACGAACACAACCAGGTTTAGCTGCAAAGCTTGAAATATTATGTAAGAATCTTTGGCAAACATGTTATGCAACCAGGAAGAGATTTGTCGTGCAAAATAAACAAATATGGAATAAGATGCCGCAACCCTTTTTCGAAGAAAATAACTACGAAAGCGATGAAGGTTGTTGTTAAAGTCGAGACAAGGTGATAGGGAATAATTGAAAATGTTGATGCCGGACAAATATTTTTAGAATTTCGCAAAGATTTTGCTGGAGTCTATGCAAAATGGATCTCCCATAAGACCTTAAACATTTAGGTTGTGTTAGGTTTGGAATTGTCTGAATACTAGAGGTAGAGATTTAGTGAAATCAATCAGAATGAATTTAGGAAAGGCCAGACAGAAGATATTAAGCGGATTTAGAACATTTACTGAGGTCTATTTAATGGGACGTAACTTCCATTTGCAGAAACTATCTGCGATCTCGAATATGATTGAAAGGTAAACTTTGGAGGTAGTTGATAACCTCCAACTTTTTAGAACGTACTATAAACAAAGAATCAATAAGAATGTGGCAAGAAAAACAAATATGCAACAAAGCAAAACCAACAATTCATGTGTCATCCTGCAAATAAGAATCTACTGCTTTGCCGTAATATGTATGTATGCCTGACGAGGCTTGTGAACAAGCGCATAAGATTACTTCTTGGATGAGCTGGTGTAGCAGAGCTTTTCATTTGCTTTCGAGTCGTCCAACCAGCTGGAGGTCTTGCGCTTGCAAACGCCAACCAATAGTCTTAGCAACACACACAAACACCTTTTACTATAGATACTTGAGAGCGCACAATGTGCAAATTCACCAATCGTCTCTTTGTCTTCACGCTGCTGGCGCTGGTGATGCTAATGGCGTCGGTGGATGCAGCAGCCATGCGGGCCCAACACAGAGCCGCTGCAGAGCCGAAATTTTTGGATCTACTGTCTTTGAGCGACGACAACAACAACTACGATCTGCATTACGATCAACGACAGAAAGGCGAAGAGAATTTGCATGTGCGCATGAATGGTATCTTTATCGAAATGGCAGATGACGAAGATAAACCAGATGATATTGACGAGTTGAAGGAATTGCGTAAGTACACAAAAAGTTTATAACTTTTAAGGTTTTCTTTATTAAAAAGTGAATTCCGACAGTACTCTACGCCATAATGTTTGGTGGCAGCGAAGAAATGTTTAAGCAACTACTCGACAACAAAATATCCGCCACATCAGTTTTGAATGAGAACAAGTTGGAGACGGATCGGCATGTCGGTGGACAACCGAGCGACGAACCAGAAGTGACCACCAAGCCCAAAATAGAGGGCAGAAATGTGGACCCGCATAAGGGTAGTGGTTTGCTGGGTGTTAAACGTGAGCCGGAGACAAAGCGTGTGGGATTGATGTGAGTGACTTTGAGATATGTTTAATTTTGAATTAAGCAATGTGAACTTTTCAATAACTTCTCTTTTTTTTTGGTAGCACAAAACAACACTTTAACACTTTACTGAGCCTGCTTAAACGCATGCGACGCAATTGATCGTTGGAAAAGGCTTCTTAAAAGGAAAACAGGAATAATGCTTTCATTGAATTTTTATTACTCCCAACAGATATATTTATAGGATTAATATGTAGCTATATGTGAATGTGAAAAGGAAGAGCTAAAGACTGATGTTTTAATTTGTAATCATAATTTTTTTTGAATAATAAAATTATTCATAATTAGTACGTACTTCAGGCAGGATATTTTATGTGAAAGTATGAAGTTTGAATGAAACCGAATATTGCACTCTAGTGAGAGTAGAAGTGCTTCTCAAATATTTTCTTATTCGTCATAAATAGTATAAAATTATTCGAATTAAAAAAATAAGTGTATTTGTTATATGAAAGGCATGAACCGGTTACCAAAGGTTTTTGGAAGCGTGGCAGTATAAAGTTCCCCTTAAATTGTTAGTTCTCATATATTCTGAAACTTTAAAAGAAGCTCTTTTGGTAGCAGGCGTGGTTGAGATATTATTCACTACATTTAATAAGCATGGTTTCGTGTTGCCAAGAAACGTTTCAATACTAATGTTCTTAATTTTCATTTCGTTGAATTGCAAATAGGTAAGCCTCAAGTATTTTATAAAGATCATATGTATTTAGTCCAGTAGATCCAGCCTCTGTATTATGTCTAGTTTACATAAAAAATCCCTATAACTTTACAAAATAGATAAACAGACACTCACACTCATACAAATTCGACCTTATGCTAACTATTTTCCATCCTTGGCCTGGTCCTATTCAAGTTGAGTTGTGCTTGAAATTTGATGATGTTTTGCCGTTTAATCTGTAAATGATTGACTGTAGTGTGTGTTGTTGTATATTGGACGCAATTAGGCAAAATTGCGTTACTCGCTTAGTAGAGGGTGAGAAAGATGAGCACTTATAATGGATTAGGAAATATTGTGTTAATTGGAAATTGAACGGTTGCTAACGAATGGGTAAGAGTTGATAGTAAATATTGCATTTTGGGCAATTAATGTAGCTCAATTGATTCTTCACTAAATCCTTGATTGGAGTAGAGAACGGATCTGGGTTTCATATAGTGGTTTAACGCTTCCAACTATATAATTATTATGGCCCAACGACCACCGGTTGGAATTACAGGTTTTTTTTAGAAAAAATATAAATTCTGACTATTGATTATTCTAATGTAAAAATTCTAAAAATATTTAAATTAATAATAAAAAATTAATAAATAACGATTTCAAATATTACTGAGCATATTAATATTAAGCATTTAAAATCTTACTTAAACAAGCTTTGCTTTTAACTATCGCCATCCTCTGAACACACTAGTCCATCAAGCACCCGAAAATATGCATTCACTTTCGTTTTACAATAACAACGTTTCACTTCTCGACTCACTTTAGTTTGAAGGTCGTTTTGTTTGCGGGCGAAAACATTTCGCCATTGTTATCATAAATGCCTGTAGCCTATAAGTATGCATTGCTACAGCCTATAAGCGTGCTACATGCCGAAAGTTACTTTATTTTGTGCTTCTTCCTGTTTTGTCTGCAAAATTGTCTGGGTATTGTGTTCCCTTTTACTCTCAATATGCACTCACACACATCATTTACTGACAAAGGTTGTACGTATGTGTTATCGAGCGATGCTTACCATGTATTGTACTTGACTTATTTCACATGTGTGTGTGAGTTTCTATGGTTAAACATAAATATTTGTGCTCGTATGTACATGTTTTTATGCCCGAGGGTGCTATTTTATTGCTATAAATTTTGGCAAAACGTTGTTACAGGTAAATGAATAACAAGAGTTTGCAAGGAGTTTGTGGCTACAAATAAACTTGCAGTGACAGTCTGCTTTTCTATCTTCATATATACATATATACATACATATGTGTATGCCCTTATGTATGTGTGTCTATATAGCCCTCGTTTGTGTAAATGCGGCTTAGTGAGTTTTAATAGCATAAAATAACTTTTCAATGTAGAAATGAAATGAATTAAAAGCACTTTGATGGCGAAGTTTCAAAAGAGAAAAAGTAGTTTTATACTTTTTGCATTTTTTTTGACGGCGTCAATTTTTTTATGTACAAAAACCATTATAAAATTTAATAATAAAAATATATTAAAATAAAATAATTATATATTAAAATGAAAAACTTCCAATGAAGAATAATATTTCATTTTATATATTTTACTTATAAAAATTTGATTTTTATTAATGTATTAAATCTACATAATTCTGAAATTTCTCTTTAATTATTACATTTTAAACCATAATTCGTTTGAGTATAACAGTATTAATAACCGAAATTTTATAGATAAAGAAACTTCTAACGCATTCATTTTCGAATGCGTGTTCACAGTAACCCAATAATACAAGCTATAAACATTTGCAACCCTTATGGCAAGGTACTTATACGGAAACTCCGAATTTAAAACGGTTAAGACTTTTGGTATGAACTGTGCTACAAATAAGGGTTTGTTTAGGGGGTAAATATAAAAGTTAGTGGTAAATGATTGCAAGCTCGGATGGTGTATAGTTTTGCTAAGGTGTCATAAAGGAATGTAATTCACAATAAATTGCGTGAAATTCGAATTATGGGAATCATTTCCATAACAGAATTTGTTGAGTAGCAAGGGTTCGTAGCTGAGGTTAATAAATAAAATTCGTTTAAATTTTTGATTAACCATCTCTGGCTATAGAGTGTTAACAGAAAATGTTAATAAAGTGCTGTTAAATATATGTTAATATAAATTTTTTCTGTTATTGACATTAATATCTTCATGTTTGCTCGGGTGTTCAAAAATTATAATAGATCTTATAGTTTAGGGACATATGTATGTATATGTATATATCTATACTTGTACTAAAAATAAGCCTTTAGGGATCGATTGTTGCAGTATTTCTTATTTTGACACTAGCGCCTTCCATTGGTTTTAGTCTTATTTGAGGCTTTGATCAAGTATTCATTACTGTTAAGTGAAATTTGAAAGGGGTAACAAACAAAAAAAACCAAAAAGACACAAACTATAGGTCTACAACTTTGCTTCCGCCGTTTTTTTTGTAAATTTAAGGCTTTATTGTATAAAAACGGTTACAAAAATGTTATTCAAAATATTGCCCGTCATTAGCTACTACTTTTCACCATCTTTCTGGCAGCATGCGTATTCCGTGACGAAAGAACTCCTCATCTTTCGAGCCGATCCAAATAACAATCCAATTTTTGACTTCTTCATAAGAACTGAAGTGTTCGTTAGCTAGACCGTGTGCCATCGATCGGAACAATTGGTAGTCAGATGGAGCAACGTCTGGAGAATACGACGGGTGGGGTAAGAGCTCCCATTTCAGCGTCTCTAAATATTTTTTGACCACCTTTGCGACGTGAGCCGAGCTTTGTCATGCTGGAGAATGACTTTATCGTGTCCTTCCTCGTACTGTGGCCGTTTTTCTTTTAGTGCTCGGCTCAAACGCATCAATTGCATTCGGTATCGATCTCCTGTCATGGTTTCACTTGGCTTTAGCAGATCATAACCACTTATAACCTTCCACCACCATGCTGGTCTTCGACTTCATAATCCCCATTCTTAAAACGTTGAAACCATTCGGGACATGTTCTTTTACTTAGCACAGCCTCGCGCGTACGTATCCGAAAGCATTTGATGAGCCTCAGCCGCACTTTTCTTGGAATTAAAAAAGAAAAGCAAAATTTCCCGCAAATGTCGAGAATTCGGCTCAAAAAGTGACATTTTCAGTTGAGAATAAGTTTGGGATGCAAACAGATCTCTACAAATATTTTGTTGGGTTAATGTTGACAAAAATGTCCAAGGTCGATATAAAACGATTTAATCGATTTAATCGACCAATGCTTGACCCTAGCGACATCTATAGGAAAACGGCGAAAGCAAAGTTGTAGATAGCAATTTTAACGCGCTTCAATTTAAATCTGGAAACGTTGAGACTATAAGTCCTTATATCGACTAGACGGAAGAAAAATAAAGGGTGATTTTTTAAGAGCTTGATAACTTTAAAAAAAAAAAAAACGCATAAAATTTGCAAAATCTCATCGGTTCTTTATTTGAAACGTTAGATTGGTTCATGACATTTACTTTTTGAAGATAATTTCATTTAAATGTTGACCGCGGCTGCGTCTTAGGTGGTCCATTCGGAAAGTCCAATTTTGGGCAACTTTTTCGAGCATTTCGGCCGAAATAGCCCGAATTTCTTCGGAAATGTTGTCTTCCAAAGCTGGAATAGTTGCTGGCTTATTTCTGTAGACTTTAGACTTGACGTAGCCCCACAAAAAATAGTCTAAAGGCGTTAAATCGCATGATCTTGGTGGCCAACTTACGGGTCCATTTCTTGAGATGAATTGTTCTCCGAAGTTTTCCCTCAAAATGGCCATAGAATCGCGAGCTGTGTGGCATGTAGCGCCATCTTGTTGAAACCACATGTCAACCAAGTTCAGTTCTTCCATTTTTGGCAACAAAAAGTTTGTTAGCATCGAACGATAGCGATCGCCATTCACCGTAACGTTGCGTCCAACAGCATCTTTGAAAAAATACGGTCCAATGATTCCACCAGCTTACAAACCACACCAAACAGTGCATTTTTCGGGATGCATGGGCAGTTCTTGAACGGCTTCTGGTTGCTCTTCACCCCAAATGCGGCAATTTTGCTTATTTACGTAGCCATTCAACCAGAAATGAGCCTCATCGCTGAACAAAATTTGTCGATAAAAAAGCGGATTTTCTGCCAACTTTTCTAGGGCCCATTCACTGAAAATTCGACGTTGTGGCAGATCGTTCGGCTTCAGTTCTTGCACGAGCTGTATTTTATACGGTTTTACACCAAGATCTTTGCGTAAAATCTTCCATGTGGTCGAATAACACAAACCCAATTGCTGCGAACGGCGACGAATCGACATTTCACGGTCTTCAGCCACACTCTCAGAAACAGACGCAATATTCTCTTCTGTACGCACTGTACGCATTCGTGTGGTTGGTTTAATGTCCAATAAAGTAAACTGAGTGCGAAACTTGGTCACAATCGCATTAATTGTTTGCTCACTTGGTCGATTATGTAGACCATAAATCGGACGTAAAGCGCGAAACACATTTCGAACCGAACACTGATTTTGGTAATAAAATTCAATGATTTGCAAGCGTTGCTCGTTAGTAAGTCTATTCATGATGCAATGTCAAAGCATACTGAGCATCTTTCTCTTTGACACCATGTCTGAAATCCCACGTGATCTGTCAAATACTAATGCATGAAAATCCTAACCTCAAAAAAATCACCCGTTACATCAAAAGTGGTTAGCGAATGAACTATGTAAACAGAAAATATTTAGAAAGCGCATTAAATGAAGCAAAAGTGCTGGCAGCGTGAAGAAAGCAGCTTGCCAACGCGCAAGAGACATACACGAGCCAACCGAGAACGCAACTAGTCTAACCTGTAAAGCTTGCCACCCGCAGAAAGTGTGCCAAATAAGAAGCTATCACCTCATTAATTTGAGTAACATGGCAACAGCAACAACAAAACAATAGCAATAGCGGCCACAACGAGCAAGAACATGGGAAACTTACGCGCGTTACAAATTTACAATTACATATATGACCGTGTACAGGTTAAAGTTTGTTGTCTGCGCCGCAGCTGAGTTGCCACACAATTTATTTATAATTTTACAACCGCTAATGTTACGTTCGCGCGCTGCATCTCACACACAACCAAGCAATTATGTGTGTGTAAGTACAATGTTTTACGCCTAAATGTATGCTATTGCACACAGCAGTGTTGTATTTAGTTGGCTGTTGCTGTTGCCAAGTGTGTTTGTGTGAGTCTATGCAGAAGTGAGCTTGTGTTAGCGGCGCTCAGCTAAAGTTGCTTCAAACAAAGCCGCCTAACTTTAAATGGCAACTGACGCGCCTAGAGATATGCTATGCCGCGCGCGCTTTGCTGTCGCTCGCATTTCTAACAACTCGCCGCTAACATTATTATTGTTTTTTTTTTTGTTTTCTGTTCAGTCGCCAAACTTTTCAAACTTAAACACTTTGAAGCGACGGCGTGGTTGTGGCTTCTGGTTTATGCATTTTTCTTCGGATATTCTTCAGTTTTAATAAATTTCCAGCGCTTACTGTAAACTGCTGGTGGTTTTAGTGCATTTATTTTCCAAACAAATCGCATTCTGCTAATTTATGGCGTACAACTAAAGTCTGCTAAGAATTTGGTAAAAGCACATTTTGGCGTACTAAAATGCATTTTAGAAATTCAATTTGCATACTAAGACAGCGTACGCCCGCAGCCCTTCATACGTCGTTGCTTGGCTGCCGCATGTTGTCGCATATGCTGCTTGTTGCAGGCACTTGGAGCTCCGTAACTTTGCGGTTTATCCCAGTTCGTTTGCATTTTCTTTGTATGCTTCATTTTCATTTTCATTTTTGTTGTTTTTGTTTTTGTTTTTTTTTCACTCGCAACAGTCTGATTGCAGTGCATTGCATTGCATTCTCTGCTGCAATTTGATTTTAAACCACTTCTCTCGCTCGCTTCGTCGTTAATTTAGTCTTTGTACTCATCGCTTTACTATCATTTACAAGCTCTTACATTCCCACACAAACACACATATACTGTGGCTAAAGTACGGTATTTTATACCGTTGCTCTGCACCACATTCATGTGGCTTGTGGCGCTTTGTTTATGGCATTCGCAGCTCACCGAAAATAATTCGTGTAAATTCAAGAAAAGTGTGTGCGGGGGAGAGTGAGTGTGAAAGTACTATGCGCAGCTAACTTCAACATTCCGCTCAAAAGCATATTCGTGACATAAATTTGCAATGCAATTAAGAGTAGACAATTGCGATGTAAGCAAGCGCCATTTTCTTTCTTCTTTACTTGTTGTCTTGCATTCGAAATGCTTTATTGTTAGTTAAAACTCGTTCCAGACTAGACTTAACTCAGCCACAGGATAGAAATATGCTAATGCAAATAATTTGGCGCTCAATAATCGACTTAAATACTTATATTTATTGCGCAATATTTTTTTGAAAAAGAAAATTCGATTAAATGGTTGCGTTACGGTTACATCATGGCTGTGCGCCTGGGGATAGGCAATGTTCATCATTCAAATATCAAATGATTGAAAGAAACATTACTCACTTTTAATTGTAAGGAGTAAAAATTTATAAATAAAGAGTCGCCTGTGTTATTTTACAAATGGAACAATGAGAATAAACCATAGATCGCCTAAAAGTATGCATGTGGTAAACTCTTATCAACGGAGTTAAGCATAGAACGAAGATGATATTAGTAGTAATAAGGGGGGGGGGGGGGGCTGGGGAGTTGGCTAAGGTTTGTTTCGTCGAAAAAAGTTTCATGAAGTTTTTTAGAAAAATGTATTGCTGTAGGTTTATTTCACTTATTATTATATGAAAATAAGACCTTTTTCATGAAGTTTTTTAGAAAAATTTATTGCTGTAGGTTTATTTTACTTATTATTATATGAAAGTACAACATTTGAAGGATAATTAAAAAAAAGTTTTATCGAAAAATAGCGAGGAATAACGGATTTATCGTTGATCTCTGCAGGCACAGGTGACCAGCCTACAGCACCGCTGGATCATCCGAAACCAAAAAAAAACAAAATGCTTTCTTTAGTTTATTAGTTTATCTTTCAATTGACGTCGAGTTTTTTTTAATTTTTCAATTTTTGGTACCATTTTCAAGCCAAAATGACGGTTTTAGGCGAAAAAATCGACCTATTTGTTATTGTAAAATTGTTAGTAATTAAAATTTTTGGAAAAACTCGACGTCATACGAGAGCTATATACAATAATTAAAATTTTTGGAAAAACTCGACGTCATACGAGAGCTATATATGTATATGTAGAATATTTGTTCAAAATTTCAAAACGATCGATGCAGTAGTTTTTTCTGTAGCCTGGTCACCGACTTTAAAATTGACATATTTGGGAAAATCGATTCAAAGTTTTGTACACTCAGCGCAGATAGCTGGAGGTACCGTTATTCAACCTGCTGTAACTTCGTTAGTTTTTCTCCGAATGACCTAAAACTTGAACACAATATTCTTGAGATGTTGATGGTTCAAAAAAAAAAAAAAATAATGAAAAAAAAAATTGTCAAACCTTAAACCCCCCCCCTTATGTATATTACATGTTGTTTCGATAGTGCTGATTAGAAATGTCTGTAACTAGGTCATATTTAAAAATTATTTAATTGACACAATTTCCCACAGTTGAGAAGAAAAATACTCTACGGCCTTTGAACCAACCAGCAGTATTTAATGTGTACTCACTACGAGTCCTTGAAAAATTTCACAGCCACATCAACAGACATCCCTTGTATCTCTTGTCATATCTCTGCAATCATTCGCTTTTATATGTATTCTTCACTTCCCTTGAACAATGTACGTCAACTTGATTACCTTTTAATTTTGTGCTCATGTATTTTTTACGACCTTCACTTATACAGAGCGACGAAAAAGAAGAAAAATATAAAATAAATAAAAAAACACACACACATGCATGCAAGATAAAATAAATCTACTTAAGGTAACAAAATTGTCAGCATCATGATTGGCAACTGACAATCATTAACTCACCTGCAACAGTCACTGTCTAACGTTGATAGGAACCTGCTAGCGCCAACCGCCTCGACAAAGTGAGCGCTCCTCTTCAAATAAACTCGGCATAAAAGTAGCGATCAAAATATTAAGATACGCATTTATTATCAATGTCAAAAGCTAAATGTGTTTTTGCGGATGGAGTGCAGGAAATTTCGAGACATTAACATAACGGTTTGCTTTTTGTCAACTTGAAATACAAATATATATATTTGTATATACATACATATTTATTTCTGTATACTTATCTAAGCAGCGGTCCTCATCAAATATTTATATATAAGCTCTCTGTGACTTACATATATATACTCAACTCCCCCTCATTTACTCACTTCTCCCTCTTTATTTCATTATTGTAGCACATTGTTGTTGCACGCTCATTCTTCGTTGCTTTTATGCGCATATTTATTTTACGATCTGAGCTTTAAGTCGCATTGACATATTTTTTTGTATATTATGTAACGTTTATCTGACATTTCTTTTCATCTTGTTATTTCGGACATTCATAATTTTATTTTATTTGTTTGTTTTGTCCACTGTTGTGTTTATGCAATGCAAAGCAGTGATGTGTGAATGAACGATGTTTTTGGGGCTTACATTGTTGGTATAGATATTATGCACATAGAAATATGTCAAACTTTAATAATGACTGAATGAAAATGTGACCGAAAAAAAGTGAAAGCAGGAAACCAACACATATTAAAATCTTAAATAAATAACTTCAAGTCTAGCCTAAGGATATATCTTTTACATTCACTATGGTCACTTCAATTAAATAAAAAAAGGCTTTCTAAAAAAATATGTGTATATTAAACGGTATTTTTCTCCTTCAAATACTTATTCTCCCCAATAAACAAATATTTATTTTTCCCAGCAGCCATCAACTAGTAATGGCACTGTCACTACCTTGTAGCAAGTGCAAATTTAATTCCCTGTAGTTCGGTACCATCGGAGAAGAGCTAACGATATAACTAATCCCGAATCATTAGCACCGGTCCCAGCCCGATTACATGCAATGTTATTTGACTAACGATTTTTACATTGCAATGTCCTACGAGAGTAATCGAGCGGTGCGACTATGCATTACCAGTCATTGGTGAAAGGACTAGTTCCAAAATCTTTAGTGAATCACTAGTACAGAATCACTAGCGTTTTCGTTAATTCAAAATGGCTAGTGATTTGACTAATTCGAACACGCTAGAGGTTTCATTAATTCAAAATCGCTAACGATTATACTCGTCCAATAACGCTTGTGGTTCTACGCCTGAGAAAAACTTTTGAAAACAACACTTTTACAAAAAATAAAACAAATGTTTACGAAATACAAAGAAATATATATTTATTTAGTTCATGTACAAATATTTAATTTCAATTTATTTTCTTATTTTCTACTATTCTTATATTCTATCTCCTCCCTTTTTTGTCCTTAAAAATTATCTTATTCTTATTTACTAATTATTTATTTTCTTTATTAATATTACTTTTTTATTATTAGCTATGTTAATTAATTTTTATTTATTATTTAATACACATACATGATTGTACAAAATAAAAAATATTATTAGTTTTTAGTATAATAATGTTGTAATAATAAGTTTTCAATTATATTAAGTATATAACCTGATCTATGGGTGGATAATTCCGCGATGGTTCTATGGGTTGCAGAGTTTGGGTGATCTGCGGTGATTTTGTTGTTGTTTGTGATGATCCGGTGTTGGCGCCTCCATCCGTGGTTGTTTTTCCCTTCTTCTTGTCTTGCGTTCTTATTCTTATTTTATTATTACATTTATTCACTTATTAAATTAATTTTCACTTTTTTGCACAATACTTTTACACTATATGTAAAAATATTCTATAATTTTCCGTACGCAAATTACGCATCTTCCTCTTAGTCGGAAAAATGTGAAATGACGCGTCAAATTTTTGGAAAAAAATTGTGTGACAAAAGAGACGAGAGAGAGAGCGCGAAATGAAAAAAAAACAAGAGTACTGTTTTTAGGGGTGGGTTTTGCCAATTCATTTTTCGAGTAATGCCTCGTTGCATTAGAAATCATTAGCGAAAAGACTAATTACTAGTAATGCATGAAATCGCTAGTAGATTTAGCGCTCTAGTAATCGCTTGACACCAGCCGAACTACTGGGTTACTTTAACATATCAATTTTTTTATACTCTCGCAACAAAAGTTGCTAAGAGAGTAACATTATATGTTACAAACGGAAGTCTTCCAAGAACAGGAAACATTTATGTTAAGCCCTGAAGCTGACGCTGCTTCCATCACTAAACATATTTAGTCACCCCATTTCCGGTTCTGGCAACATCGGTTCCCGTAAAACATATCCGGTTCCGGCAATATCGACATCCATATCCGGTTCCGGAAGTAATGTTTCCGGATACCCATATTCGGCACCCAATTTCCGATTCCCGTAACTACATTTCCGGTTCCGGCAATATCGTTATCCATGTCCGGTTGCGGATTCCCCATTTCCGGCAACCTGATCACGTGATGTTACTTCAAGTTCACGTGATATTTTTGTTTACACTTTGGGAAGAGGTCAATGATCCCACCCAGATCACGTGACGCCGAATAAAGATCACGTGATATTTTTGTTTACAGGTCAATGACTCCACCCTGATCACGTGATGTCATTTCAAGATCACGTGATATTTTTGTTTACATGTCAATGACTCCACCTAGATCACGTGATGTCACATCAAGGTCACGTGATATTTTTGTTTACAGGTCAATGACTCCACCCTGATCACGTGATGTCATTTCAAGATCACGTGATATATTTGTTTACATGTCAATGACTCCACCCTGATCACGTGAAGTCACATCAAGGTCACGTGATATATTTGTATACAGGTCAATGACTCCACTCTGATCACGTGATGTCACATCAAGGTAACGTGATATTTTTGTTTACATGTCAATGACTCCACTCTGATCAAGAGATGTCACATCAAGGTCACGTGATATTTTTGTTTACATGTCAATGACTCCACCCAGATCACGTGATATCACATCAAGGTCAAGTGATATTTTTGAGTTCAATGACCCCGATCTGATCACGTGATGCCATTTCATGATCACGTGATATTTTTGTTTACATTTTGGGAGGAAGTCAATTACCCCACCCCGATCACGTGATGTCAAACCAAGGTCACGTGATATTTTTGTTTACATTTTTGGATGAGGTCAATGACCGCTGCCCTGATCACGTGATGTCAATCGAAGGTCATAAATAAGCGAAGATTTTTCGATTGCGACTTAATTAAGCGCAGAAGCTATTACATTACCGTTATGTTGATAAAATCTGCAATATGCATAAATGTATGTTTTGTATTTCAAAACAAGTGAATCTATTAATTAAATTTTTTATTTTTCATTTGCGGAAAACACTTATTTGCATAAAAATATTGCTGGCAATTACAGTAAAACGAAATGCGTCGCTACAACAACTGTCAATAATTAATTTTTGCGGATTTTGTGGCTGCCACATGGCTGTCGCGAGTGATTAATGTAAACATTTCGAGCAAGTGAACTCTACTCGGCGCTCCGGTCAACATGTCAAGTTTGCGCGCTGGCAGCACAGGTGGCTTCCTCTCTATACAACGCAGTGCACAGCCACACTTGGCTTGGGTAATGTAGTACATAACGGTGCACATTGGTTGCATAATTATAGGCACGCAATACACACATGTGACCGGCAATTAATGAAGCAGCAACATTGAGTGGGCGGAGTAAACACACCTGTGCATATATATTTACTCGTATATTTACGTAAACTTCATTATCATCAATGTTCGGCATAAGCGGAGCTTCATTATTTGTAGTGGATCGAGAGTTTTTATGCAACAGTATTTGAATGCTGCACGGCAGACAGTCGGCAGACACGGTAATGTTGCACGTAAATCATTCGTTGACATTTCTGATTACAAATGTCAGCACTTTGACACGTCTGGCCGAAGTGCAAATAGGAGAAATGCTGCACGCGAATGAAGTTTAACCGTATGGAGTTGTTAGAAAACTTTCTATGTCGCGTTGTGCACATTCCATTGTATACTTATAGGCGGTTAAAAGTGTAGTCCAAATATTTTCTTACAAACATGCATTTACTCAATAACTATGATATTATATATTCAAAATATTAAATAATATTAATCATACATCACGAGCACTGTGCTGTTTAGTTTTGCTTTTCTGTATTTTTTTTTCATTGAAGTATAAAGATTGCATGTCAACATGCGATTTTTAAGTGGCATTTGTGCTTGACAAGAGCTATTGGGTTAGTGGAAAAACAGACGTCTTGTGAGAGTTTTTTTTAATAAATGTAATTGTATGTGGAGTTCTAAATCATTTTTGGTAATGCCGGGATGTTGGCATATGACAACTATTTTTTATATGGATTTATATGGAACAGTTGAACCTTCTGGAACATTGGGATCTTTCGCTTCTTTTCTAAAGGGTTACACCACCCTGAATCGGATGGTTTTTTAGGTTTTTTTTAATAAACTATTTGAGGTAGGACTTCTTTACATTTATTGCTAATTTAATACATATCTTAAGCTTTATAAATATTAAAAAAAATTTTATATTTAAAAATGGCAGAGATATAAGCATTGGCGTGAATTTCCGTTTTTCGTTTCCGCAGCACTCCTTGAAGGTGTACTTGGGATTTCCATTTTTGTCTGAAACAAGTAAAGTAATATTTTTCTTAAAAATAGATACATTGTGAACATAGTGACTTAAATAATTGTATCAAAATTTTCTACTTTATAGCATACTTTTGTGGGCGCAAATTTGTCAGCTCAACTTAAAATTCATGCATTAGGTCAAGGTCACGTGATATTTTTGTTTACTTTTTTGTATGAGGTCAATGACCCTACCCTGATCACGTGATGTCAAATTTTTCAAATTATTTTATTGAAAAAATCCCATGTCACTCTGTGGAAAATCGATTTAGGAAGATGTATTTTCATTTTTTAGTCAATCGGTTGAATAGTTTTTGGGTTATCGTGTACACCATGTCGAAAAATGTGTTTTTGAGAGAAACGCAAAAGAAAAAAAAATGTACTCAAGCACGCTCCAACCGCGCTGACTTCTAATGGTCATCGTTTTCGTTATTATTAAAACATTGATTTCGGAGATATCTCAAAATACTTGTTAGAATATAGACTTTGAAATTAAGCAAAAAAAAATTGTTTAATTTTTTGAATATTTCTGCTTTAGAGGCTTAAAAAAATCGATTTTTTTTGTGAGCAATTGGCCGAAAACCAATTTTTTTAAGAGTCCGAAGGACAGTTATATGGAGCAGGTTAGCATATTAATAGGATAAGTTCAAGAAATTTACGATTTTTTGTGAACGAAAACACGACACGCGATTTCTCGGATTTCCATTTTTATGATTTTTTCAAATTGGCGGGCAAGATAGGAAAAAAAAGTAAACGTGCTATCGAAACGAATCAAAATGCGTTGTATTTGGAATTAAATTATCTTCTGGGTGAACCTAAAATACCTTAACTCTTGTGTTGCCACCCAAAAAAAATCACACTGTCTGCCGCCCAGGATACCCGGGTACCCGTACGCAAATTCGTGCGTATAAGTGCGTTATACGTAAAAATAATTGAGTACATTCTATCAGGATCTATTTGTTGACATCATAGAAAGGTATTTCTGCTTGAAAGTACCTTATAAATTATGTATAGACACCTTCATAGTCCTAAATCAGGAATAAAACGCGCGCTGCTCTAACGTAAATTTCTCGATTCTGCGAAGGCCAGTTCCGTGGAATTCGAGTGGTGGGGAAACAGGTCGTTCTCTGAATTGGTTTGTACTTCAGGATATTACTCCTTTTAGATATAAAATAAAATTATAATCATAATGTATTACACGAGCTGCGCCGAACTTCTATCGGGATACCTGGGTGGCTGAGACGTGTTCTTATTTTCAAATGTAACATTTCTGAAGTTAGAAAAAATTTAAACTATGTATAATGGACATAGGGTGGCAATACATGGGTTAAGAAAGTTAACATTAATCCGGTTTTTAAACGATTTAAAGTATTTTTTTAAATACATTTTTTTTTTTAATCTGCGGAAAATTGTTGAATTTTCTTGGTTCACCTAGGACCTATTACACTATTGAAAATTAAAAATTTCTTTTGTTTTTTTTTTGATTCAGATGAAAATTGCGACCTGCATCTTGCCCACAGAAATTGCACAATCGAGGCGCCTCCGTAAATTTCTTCAAACATGAAGAATTTCTAATGTATAATAATAAAAAAAATTTGAGAAGACTCTTCAAATATATGAGAATAAATCCTAAAAGTTTCATTTCAATTAGACATTTCTTTCCTTTCCAAAAAAATCCTTGAAAATAAAGATTTTTTGAAGCCTCTAAAGCAGGCTCCCCCCTAAGAAAAAGTACAATGGGGAGTTGAAATCTATTTCCCCCAAAGTTTTACAGAATTTTTTGGCATTAAAATTTGAAATTTAAATATGCGTCTCAACAAGAAATATCTGAATTAAATAGAAATTATTTCAATCGTATAGAGATTTTTTTATAAAAGCTCATTTTAGAGATTTAATATGTATCCCATTAAACTGATCCGAAAAAAGGATATGTGAGGAACTATTTTCGAAATAAGAATAAAAGCCATAACTTCTTCAAACTTAATGATAATTTTCTGAAACGCCTGTGTTAAGTTAGGTTAGGATTTATTTTTTTAATAGGGAGATCAATGAGAATCTCCTAAGCAACTAAATCCAACACCAAGTACAGACATGAGTGATTAAGGGGTGACAAACTTATTCTCGAAGATAACAAGAAGCAATGCTGAATATTTCTGAAATATTCAACAGCGGTTAACAAGCTAAATTTGGCATTTTTGTTATTTAAAAAATAGGAAGATTACAATAATATATTATTATCAAATCTCCGGTAATAATATTTTTATATTATTTTTAAATTTGTATAAATATATGAAGCAAATTAAATTTAGTAGTATTTTTGATATTAGCGGCAGAATGTTTCAGAAGGCATCACAGCATGAAGTATTTATCTTTGACATAATATTGGCTAATATTCTCATTTCATGCCTGAAGATTTATTAAATATTCAATAATATGATGTCTGCCTTCAAAGTAAAATTAAATTATATAATTTCTAACAACAACAGTGCATCTGAGCAGCATTAAGAAATTAAGAAATTTATAAATGTAAATAATTTATGACATAAACAAACTATGTTTGTTTGCCAAAGTAGCAATTAAAGCAATTTACTTATTGCACAAACAAAGCTAATAAAAGCATATGCAAGAGAAATTTGCAAGCAACATATCTTTAAACACCGACAGAGATGGCAAAAGTTTTGATTAAAGCAGTGTGCGTGAGTCTGAGTGTGTGCGTGTAGTTACAGACATGTCTAGTTTATATTGCAGGATATGAAGTGGCAGTTCAGCCTAAAAGTATGCAACAAGCAGTAAATGCAGTTATGACAATGTATGATTGTGTATGTTATAATGGCTTATTGTTGTATGATATTAACAATATTAAATGTGGTCATAAAATTGGGCAGAAATTTTTGAATGAAAGGAAATGAACGAAAATATAAGAGTCCATGTATGGAAGTGTGTGTGTGTCTGTGGAAGTGATATAGAACCACAAGTGGATTAAATAGATTAAATGGAGCAACAAAGAAAAGTGAACAGTTCCACTTGTGGATGTGATAGGTTTATTTTCTATGTAGACATACATTTGTATATGTATTGTCCGAGTTCAATAAAAAGGCACCCTGATCACGTGATATTTTTGTTTACTTTTTTGGAGGAGGTCAATGACCCCACCCTGATCACGTGATGTCAAACGAAGGTGACGTGATATTTTTGTTTACATTTTTGGATGAGGTAAATGACACCACCTGATCACGTGATGTCATTTCAAGATCACGTGATATTTTTGTTTACAGGTCAATGACTCCACCTTGATCACGTGATGTCATTTCAAAATCACGTGATATTTTTGTTTACATTTTTTGGAGGAGGTCAATGACCACACCCAGATCACGTGATTTCAAACCAAGATCACGTGATATTTTTGTTTACTTTTTTGGAGGAGGTCAATGACCCCACCCTGATCACGTGATGTCAAACGAAGGTCACGTAATATTTTTGTTTACTTTTGTGGAGGAGGTCAATGACCCCACCTTGATCACGTGATGTCAAACGAAGGTCATGTGATATTTTTGTTTACATTTTTGGAGGAGGTCAAGGGCCTTGCCCTGATCACGTGATGTCAATCGAAGGTCATAAATAATCTAAGCTTTTTCGATTGCGATTTAATTAAGCGCAGAAGCTATTATATTACCGTTATGTTGATAAGGCATCCCATTAGGGAAATGCTGGACTTTTAAGACTCGAAGACTCTTCGAGTTTCGAAATGAAGTGATTATTATGGATAAATCTGAATGACAGATAAGATACAAAATTTAATTTATTTATAGCTTCTAATTGATTTCACCGACTTTCTCACGCTAGCTACGAAGAGTCGCATGAAACAGCACTGTGGCTTAAAGCCAAAAATTGTCACTCAGACTTCCAGCAGGGACTATTGATTATTTGTAAAGCCTGTATGTAATAGATATTGTGGCATAATCTGTTATTTATGTAAATACATACATTTATTTACAAATATTTCACCGGTAAAGGCACATCACTACCATGAGGAAATCTATCAACTAAATTGAATGCAATAATTCCACGCTGAAATGTGGCGACTGCAAGTTGATTTGAAGATGCTTATTTATTATTATGTAACAAGTAGGTTTGCGGCAAGACATGACATTGATAGCTCTAATATGATTTATGCCTATAATAAATGTAGTATACATGGCTTCTCACTGTCTACTAAAAGGACTATATGTGTGTGTATGTGTAAGTAATTGCTATTGTTGTTGTTGTATTTTGCTGTCAACGATAGCATTGTATTATTATTATTACTTGTATTATCGAGCATTATTGTTGTTTGTGCGCTCAAATTGATATCACTACCGGCTATTAAAGCCATACAACAGCTTGCTGCTATTGCCATTGTTGTTGTTATTATTCGCTTTGTTATTTTAGCGGAAATAATGTTGTGCTGTCTGTCAGCCGGACGAGTGGATACTGTGATTTGATTGCTGCTGTCAATGGCTGTCAATAAATTTAATATGACAGAAAATTCACTGTTCTGTTCTGATGTGTGGCGAAAGCGAGCGCGGTTTGGGTGACTAATATGTTAATGGTGGTGGGAAGATAGGAAGATATACGAAGAAAGATAGCGTGTAGGATTCTGGAGTTGTTGAAGCATAGAGCTTGTGGAAGCGCTTGACAACTGGAGCTGGAGCGTTGAGGAAGTTGTGTGTGCGTGCTGTGTGCGTTCTGCGGAAGTAATCATAAGAAGCTTATTTAATCAATAAGTTTTCAAAATATTAAGGAGGTGAGGCTTTGTTGAATGATGTGTATACTTTTGAATTGCATTTTTTAACAAAATATTTTTTTAATTTTAATTGTGTACATTTATCAGAGAAATAATATTGTTATGAACTTATGGAACGGGGATTGGAACAGGTTTGCTTGTAAGATTTTTTAAGTAAACAGTCCTTTCCAGCGTGTTGTAAAACATGCTTCAATTCGTAGCCAAAGAATAAAAAAAAAATAAAAATTATATATTTCGACACTTTGACAGTTAAAACTAATTAAGGGGGTCATCCCATGTGAAAGGCTCGAAAAATCGATTTTTATTTTTTTTTATAAATAGCTTTCTTAATACGTCTAGAATATGGTTGTAAAGTGATTTTTTTTAATTCAAAGTCGTTTTAAAGAAACAGCAGTTAAAAGAAGGAAGCGCTAAGTTAGCAGCCGGAATCGTGGAGGATATGGGAGTCCATTTCTTCGAGAGGAGGGATACTGTCAAAATATATGTTATTATTAAATTATTAAATGGTAGAAAATTTAAAGCGCTACCTATTTAATGGTCGTAGAAAAAAAATCTAAAAAAAACCTAAAAAATAGGAAGATCACCCCTTTAAAATAAAATGTTCGAGTTCAAGACAAATCAATTAGAAAATTGTTTGCCATAAGACTAGTTACAGAACAAATCTATACTAATATTATAAAGCTGAAGAGTTTGTTTGTTTGAACGCGCTAATCTCCGAAACTACTGGTTCGAATTGAATAATTATTTTTGTGTTGGATAGTCCATTTATCGAGGAAGGCTATAGGCTATATAGCATCACGCTGCGACCAATAGCGATAGAGCAAAGAAACAGTGGTAAATGTGTAAAAAACGGGGGAAATTTTTTATCTTTGAGGGCTTCCGTTCCTTGCGCTACCAAAGCGGTTCAAGATACACAAAAGTTATGTATTAAAGAATTATTTCTCTTTTAATGATCTTAAAAAAAGTCCGTGAGTACCGTTTTTGTGATAACTAATATACTATATATGATGATTTTCGTTATTCTATTGGACTTTATGCCGAATATATGGGTCAAATTGTGTGATATCTTAATAAAACTATAGCAATAAATTGCGAGAGTATAAAATGTTCTGTTGCACCCAAACTTAGCCTTTCCTTATTTGTTTTAGTATTGAAATATACGTGGAAGGACAGGGAAAAAGTAAACAAATATTGAAAATATGCTAGAAAGATAATAATAAAATAATTATATTTAAGTTAACAACAACGGCGGAACAGATAATATTGATTTTGGCAACAATACGATTTCGAAATGGCATTGCGTTGGCTCTCGCATCTACTGGAATTGCTGCAACGTTACTAGAAGTTGGAAGAACGGCACATTCGGCACTGAAGCTTCCGTTAAACATGCAAATCAATGTAACACCTATTTGCAAGGCAAGCTATGGCAAAAGTGTTGAAGAATTGTAAACTGATAGTATGAGATAAGTGCAATTCTCTAGACAGAGCAATGAAAGATCTGTGGAATAATAATCGTCGCTTTGGTTGCGCAATGATACCGTTAGCTGGCGATTTTCGACAAATACTTCCTGTTATTCCAAAATCAACAGCGGCGGATGAATTGAATGTCTCAAGTGAGATTTGTGTGTTGAATTTCTAAATTTTTTGGATTTGCTTGACATGCCGCCGCATCATTTACATCTTAAAGTTGGATTCATCATTATTATGTAATTATGTCGAAACTGCGTAATTGAACCCTGATTGTGACGCAGCTATCGAATAATGTGATAGTTGCAAGAATTTTGAAATGGACTTACAAGGGGCAGAATGCTTGATTCCACTAATTCCTCTGAGTTCCAACGATTTGCCATTTCAGTTCAAGCGTATTAGTTTCCACTGAAACTTGCATTTACGATGTCAATCAACAGGTCACACAGACAGTCGCTGGAAATGTGTGGCATAAATATGGAAAACCATCTTCTCTGTATATTTACACTCCCGAACAGAAAACAAAAAATGTTGTTTATCAAGCTGCGTTACATTGAAAAAAAAAAAATGTAGAAAAATCGCAAATAAATGAATTTCAATACAATCAAAGTTCAACTTTCTTTCCTTTTCAAAAGAAATAATTTCACGCAGGGCAAAGCCTGTGGGGTCAGCTAGTCAGTAAATAAATTTAATAAATCCACAATTAAATAAAGAATTTTATTAAGGAAAAATTAATATTTGTGTCTTCATTCAAGCTTCTCTCATTATTCTACTTGCTTTAGCAGCACCTATCGATATTATTGGCTTACTTTTGATAAACATGAGATTCCTTAAGTGTTTTATATATTCATAAATAATATATTTTTTAATTTTTATAAAATAAATATTAATTACATTAACAAAATAATGAGTAAGCGCTCGCTGTGCCTGCTCATGTGTTCCAATATCAGTGCTCAGAGCCGACCGTCATAGCAACACATAAAGCATACGTTCTACAAACTCATGTGAACGGACACTTAATACCAAATACGCTGCAGGCTTCTCCATATAAATATGCACTAAGTAATATCTGGTTGCCTGCCACAATTTCCTCTGCTGCTGCAACTGTGCTTTGAACATAGGATAGCTGCAACTAAGCCAAAGTTCCTGCAGAATTTGCCATCATTATTTGTAAATGTGAGAGCCATGCCATAAGCGTCTTTGTGGAGAGCTGCACTAAGGTTGTCGGCAACACACCCAGAATGCAGCATCAGTTTGCACAAGTAAATATGGTATTTATAAAATATATATGTATGTGGAAACAAATATGCTTCAGTTATCTATCTGTATATTTGTGTGTGTGTCTGCCCTCATTATCCATTGCCTCAGTTTGTTGTCTGCAAGCAGCAGGCTTTATGTTACCAACCTCTCTACTTAGTTGACATTATCCCGCTCCGATTCGTCGCTGTTGCCTTGACTGTGCTTATTGATTACATATTGCTTTGGTTACCTGGCGCACCGGCAGCTGTGCATAGACATAATTAGGTTTTTGAGCCAGCTGTAGCGCTCTGCCGCCATAAGCTTATTTTGTGATTTGTGCACTGTTGTTGTTGTTCCTGTCATGTTGCCATATGTGTAGTTGTTGTTAGTCATATTGTTGTTGTGCATCTTGATGAGTTTTCCTATCCGTTTTGCTCTTTCCTTTTTGATCTTTGCGCTCATGTGCATTTTCAATCAATTTTCCGGTAATGGCACATCACTCGGATACACTCGAGTGAGTAGGTGTGTGTGTATAGTGATGTAGGTGTTAAGTGTAAAATTACATTTTGTTAACTCTGTCGCATTAAGTTCGGTGTTCAACGAATTAGAGGCTGAAAATCCAATTGCATAGAAATCATTATTTGTAGATATTGATTTACAAAGTAAGCGTTGTTGTTGTATCGGTTGTTTAAGAACGAAAATATTCTGAGTATTTCCTAGTATAACTGAAATTTTTAGTGGAAATAATATATATATGTAAGACCTACAGCGTGAGGCAGTCATTTAGATGTGCTCTCTAAAGAACTTTCTACTAAGTGATGCATCCCTGTTGAGATAAAAACCTCTCCGTCTACTTTATAGCATACTTTTGTGCGTGCAAATATGTCAGCTCAACTTAAAATTCATGCAAATTTGTCAATTACTTTTGGTTACGAGCCATCAGTGCTACTTGCAACACATAAAAACACAGAATTGTCTGTGTGTGATCCAAACTTTACCAAACTGTTGCATACTGTTAGGCAACTTCGACCTTCAACTGTTGAAAATTGTTCACATCGCAATAATTCAGTGATAAAAAGTCTGCAATGCTGTTGGTGGTGGTGCGTTTTTTTTTACGTTTTGTTTGGTCTGATTGTTTGCAGCCAACAAAGATATTTATGACTTGTGATAAAGTGCGCCTTCGGGGCTACTTTTTTATATGGCATATCATTTGCTGCATACAGACAGGCGCACCAACAAGCAGACATATGTGTATGTGTGTTGGGGCACAAAAAAGCGAGAGTACGCGTTGGTTACAATATTGAATGTGTATATTTACATATTGTCGGCGAAAGAGCGTAAGGCAATGTGACAGACTGTGGGTGTGTGCTTATGTGAGTTTGTCTGTTATGGCTGTGGCCTGTGTGCGTGGTTTGACAAACATAAAAGTTATGCGTCGCTTTAACTTAAATTAATAGGCACACGACCAACTGGAGAATTCACTGCACACACACAGATACATATATACTCATGCCTATATGTAAGTACATACCCATACCACCTATATAAAGAGCCGGGTATTGCATTTACCAAGCAGACAACCAAGCCAAATGGTAACGCTTAAAAAGTTCCAGACAATAATAACGGTAATGTATTGAGTACTGAAATAATAAAAATAAAACGTTTGTAATAAAAAGCTTTCATAAAAGTCATTTAGCCGGTTGTTGTTTAAGTTTGTGGCGCAGCAGTCGAAAAAGTTTAAATTGTTTTTCTTTTTTCCGCCACCATTCTTACCTTTTGAGTTCGCTTATTGGCGTTCTTATGTTTTTTGACATGTCCACTTTGCACTAGTGGAGCGCCTGTGGCGGGTGTTCGTCGTGTAATTCCGTTCACTATTTTATTGTTTGGTTTTACAAAGGCTGCAAATGACATTTCAAGTGACATTTTAATTGAGACGGTCACGGAGTTGGTGTGGAATGGGTTGAAGAAGATAAAATGAGTTCTGAAATATCTGCATACGGTCGGTTTAATAATAAAATTATGAACTTTAATCTCAAGTGATCAGTGGACGGATATTGCAAGCTTCATAAATTTTGTGTTTTATACTTGATATTTTATATTTTATATTTTATATTTTATATTTTATATTTTATATTTTATATTTTATATTTTATATTTTATATTTTATATTTTATATTTTATATTTTATATTTTATATTTTATATTTTATATTTTATATTTTATATTTTATATTTTATATTTTATATTTTATATTTTATATTTTATATTTTATATTTTATATTTTATATTTTATATTTTATATTTTATATTTTTATATTTTATATTTTATATTTTATATTTTATATGTTATATTTTATATTTTATATTTTATATTTTATATTTTATATTTTATATTTTATATTTTTATATTTTATATTTTATATTTTATATTTTATATTTTATATTTTTATATTTTATATTTTATATTTTATATTTTATATTTTATATTTTATATTTTATATTTTATATTTTATATTTTATATTTTATATTTTATATTTTATATTTTATATTTTATATTTTATATTTTACATATTACATATTATATTTTATATTTTATATTTTTATATTTTTATATTTTATATTTTATATTTTATATTTTATATTTTATATTTTATATTTTATATTTTATATTTTATATTTTATATTTTATATTTTATATTTTATATTTTATATTTTATATTTTATATTTTATATTTTATATTTTATATTTTATATTTTATATTTTATATTTTATATTTTATATTTTATATTTTATATTTTATATTTTATTTTTTATAATTTATATTTTATATTATATATTTTATATTTTATATTTTATATTTTATATTTTATATTTTATATTTTATATTTTATATTTTATATTTTATATTTTATATTTTATATTTTATATTTTATATTTTATATTTTATATTTTATATTTTATATTTTATATTTTATATTTTATATTTTATATTTTATATTTTATATTTTATATTTTTATATTTTATATTTTATATTTTATATCTTATATTTTATATTTTATATTTTATATTTTATATTTTATATTTTATATTTTATATTTTTATATTTTATATTTTATATTTTATATTTTATATTTTATATTTTATATTTTATATTTTATATTTTATATTTTATATTTTATATTTTATATTTTATATTTTATATTTTATATTTTATATTTTATATTTTATATTTTATATTTTATATTTTATATTTTATATTTTATATTTTATATTTTATATTTTATATTTTATATTTTATATTTTATATTTTATATTTTATATTTTATATTTTATATTTTATATTTTATATTTTATATTTTATATTTTATATTTTATATTTTATATTTTATATTTTACATATTACATATTATATTTTATATTTTATATTTTATATTTTTATATTTTTATATTATATATTATATATTTTATATTTTATATTATATATTATATATTTTATATTTTATATTTTTATATTATATATTATATATTTTATATTATATATTTTATATTTTATATTTTATATTATATATTTTATATTTTATATTTTATATTTTATATTTTATATTATATATTTTATATTTTATATTATATATTTTATATTTTATATTTTATATAGACAGATTACGGACATAATAAAACTATTGGTATAAAGTTTCACATTTATTAAGCTCTTTTTTATTTTTGCAAATTGAGCTCACTAGATGGCGCTGGAGGCAAGTTATTACGAAAAATCTTATTTATGGTCCGATTTGGCTCATATTTTATCTTTTTCAAATGTACAGAATTTATAAAATGACTGACCACTGATTGACTGTTATAAAAATATAATGGTTTCCTTAAGCTAACATCAATATTTGAGCCACATTTAACCAATAAAAAGCTCAGTGGCATCTATTCATACCGGAACTTAATTTTCCTCGACTATATTTTGCCTTTCTCGTGCTCAAAGCCATTTGTCCACTCTTCTTGTGCTGTTCTTCTACAAAATTTACCTCATTCTAATTCAATAAGGAACATAATTTTTTCTATCAGCTACTGTACCGTAACGTACCGTAAAACCGATAAATTGACATTCGAACATTTTTCCAATTTATCGGCCGACAACAACTGCCTACACTTGAAGCACTTTACTGCAATTAACAATAATTAATTTAAACAGAAAGAATGCATTACCATAGACTATGGAGTTCCACTTGAACACCCTTTTCTTTTTTGTGTAACGGCAAATGTTGGTTTGTAATTTGGCAGCGCAAACGATGTCATTGGCGAAACTGTCACCAGCAGATGGCTGAAGGACCGCAATCAATGAATGTATACTTAACACACACACTCACATACATTTGAATATGTATAAATGTGGGTACGTGACTGAATCAACATTGACTTCTCAAGTAACAGCTTACTCAGCTCAATGCGATGCCAATACCTCCGCTTCAACCGCACATACACCACCCCCCGAGATGGCGCTGCGGCTGTGAGTAATGTGGCAGGTGCGTGCTCTGTGGTACTTACAGCTCGACTGATTTTATTACAACCAAATTGAGAAAAGCACTGAGAGCGCGCGCAGAAAAAAGTGCAAAGCAAGCCGAAAGAGTTGTGCATTATTCACCGAGCAACGAGCGACGAGCGGCAGGCGATGTGCAATGCAATTTACAATGGGTCCTCGGTTGGTGATTGAAGTCGATGCCACCATCAACCAGTTGCACATCCCTGCAACGCATGTCTCCATGTAAATTCCACCGCAGGTGCACGAGCACACATTTTTTAGTTGCAAGCATTTATTGTGTTGTTGGTGGTGGCCGTCGTGTGTGTGTCCTTTGGGAGCATTACATACCGTCCGCAAAGCATTTTAAAAATTTTTCTTTTGATTTTTTTCGATTTTTTCCATTTTGTTGCGCTTGTGAATGAAGTCGCAGTCTTAATTAACTCGCAAATGAATGTGAATGTGTAGCCTCGCGGAGCATGCTGGTTGGCTTTTGGGCGCATCATTCCTCAATATCGCTTTTTCGGCACAAATTCCATGTTGCTCGTGTGTGTGTGTCTGTCTTTTTTTCGCTAACTAAGGATAACACAAGCCGCAAATATTTTTTACTCTTCAATAAAAATTCCATTTATCCTTTCTTTTTATGCTTTTCGTTTGCTACGTGATTTTCTCTGCTGTGCCGCGCCATTGAGACACTTTTCGTACGAGTGAGTGTGTGTTTGTGTGAGCGCGGGCGGTTCTTTAAATTTATCAGTTTGTTACGTTTCCTTTCCACCCCTGCTGCCGTGCTTTCGTGGCGCACCGTCTTGGTCAGCGTACGTGTCCGAGTACCTGATTGTTGCAGTGCACGCCATGCGCTCTAATGGCCGTCCACCGCATTCAAGTTGAGTTGAGCACTTCTTCTTCGCTTTTTCGCTGGTGAATTTTCGGTTGACTTGGTCAGTGCTGCCTCACTGCATGACTGGGTGTGTGCCGTAATTTAGCGAGAAAATATGTGACAGTGATTTGCTCCTTCACTTAGCTTTCCGATCGTTCTCGTACATTAGGTATTGCCTCTGGGTGTGAGTGTATGTGAAAATTGTTGATATCAGCAGGAAATTGAAGAAATTGAGATAAATTGCTAATTTTTGCTTAGCTTGTGAAATTCACTGAATCAACGGAAATATGTAGTTTCGAAATTTACTCAATTCAGAGGAATGTGTGCTTGAAAGAGTGATGGGACCCATGTGATAAGCTAGTTGTTAACGGTAATGAAACATATGTATATATTTTCGAAGAATTATGTAACAAAGTATTGGGAAATGCAATTGGTAATGGTATTAGTAATTGTAATGGTATTGGTAATTTAATAATTTTATTGATATTGGTAATGGTAATTAGGACGGAAATATAGTTTTAAATGGTGTTGGTAATTGTAATTGTAATGGTATTAATAAGTGAATAATTATATTGATACTGGTAATTGTATTTAAAACGGAAATGTATTTGTTAATGGTGTTGGTAATGGAATTGGTAATAGTAATTGTATTGATATTGGTAATTGTAACTAAGACGGAAATGTATTTGTTAATTGCGTTGGTAATGGTATTGGGTATTTAATAATTATAGTGATATTGGTAATTGCAATTAGGACAGAAATGTAGTTGTTAGTGGTGTTGATAATGGTATTGGTAATGGTAATTGTAATTGTAATGGTATTGGTAATTGAATAATTTTATTGATATTGGTAATTGTAATTAGGACGGAAATTTATTTGTTAATGGTAATTGTAATTGTAATGGTATTGGTAATGGAATAGTTATATTGATATTTGTAATTAGGACTGATTATAAATTACAATGATAAAATAGTAATGATTGTAGTTCTGCTGTTGGTGCTGTAATGTTGGTAATCATAAAGTAATGATAATAAAGTACAAAGAAATTTGTATGGTAACAAAAAATACAAAGTTAATGAAAGTAGTAAAAATTTCAGTAATTTTTATTAAAGTTACCAAAAATTTGGCAATGAAGGTGATAATTGCATTAGTAATTACTTAGTGTACTGGCAATTGTATTAGTAATTGGTGCTGGTAATATACATGATAATGGTAGCTATTTTGTTTATAGTAACGATAATGGTATTGATGCTGATAATCGTATTTAATAGTAAACGATAAGTATTATTTTGTTACGACAATTATTATAAATGAGAAAAGCATTAATAAATTTCTTAGTCAGTAAATATGTATAAAATAAAGGTAACCTGTGTCACACTTCAAAGAATTCCGTGCAAATCGATGTCACATCCAGCCGTTTAGCAGCGAGTTGCTTAATTACTTTGCGCTCAAAAGTAAGCTAACATTGCGCCGCTCAGTTTACGCCCAAAATCTGCATAACAGAGATTTCCGAAATCTTCACTAATATCCTTATTGTTATTGTTGTTGTATAATTTGAACCAAACATCAAAAGAATGCCACCAGCCACTCCTGCTTCCCCAAATCGTCAGCCATTTATTGTGCCATGATTAAATTGAACAGCCAAAAGTATGCAGCGGTAAGCGACAGCAAGAAAGAGGCTTTGTTGTTAATTCAGCAGCTCTTCTCAGATTTCCTATGGTTGCGTGGGGCTAAAGAACGCCAATTAATTATTTGGTATGCATGTAAAATACCGTTAAATGGATGAGCGCCCACAAATTAGCTGCTGGCACACCAAATGCGCTCAAACAAAAGGCTTCCGAAGCGAAAGGTGTTAGGGATGGAGCGTGGTTGTGGTTCGTAAGGCTGCTGATAAAACGTGATGAATGTGAAATAAATCGATAAATCTTGGTTGGGTCAATCTATACAACAACAATAACAACACAAAGTCAAATGAGCTTAGCAGCCTTAAAATTTAGAGTCTAAAAAGTGGATGAAAAGCAGCTAATGTTTGTGGTGAGCTTGATGTGTGAGGCTTTAAGCCTTTAAATTATAAGCCAAAGCGCCTAAATTTCGTATTTCAACAATTATTGTTTCGTTGTCATTTCCTGTTTCGTGTTTTCCACTCTTCTTGGTGTCTTCGTTAGCTATGTTTCCTGGCCAACACATATTCTACCGTATAACCTCATCAAATGTTGTCTCCACAATTGACTAACAATAAACGACCATAATCAAACACTTTACGCCTGAAAGCACGCAAAGATTTTTGCAGCCACTTCGGCTATTTAAGAGTGTAAGGCTCCAACGCCTACTTAGCTACAGTCATGATGCTAACTTTCTGTATATTCTCTGAATGTCTAGCTGGTTTATGTAGTTGATTGCTGCTGCTGCTCGCCTAAAAGTAGATAACACAATACACAAAAGAGCAAAAGGTAGCAGAAAGTTGAACATGCCTGCTGTGGAAAATTGAGTTGTTGCGCTGGCGATGTTGATAAGCTGATAAAGTCTAAGTGGTTTGGAGATTTTAGTCATGAACCAAACAGACAATGCACGGCATACTCAAACACACATACATACATATAAAAGATTCATCAACTAAAATACAAGCTGGTTCGTTTGTGTGTGTGTTCGTGTTGACTCGTGTTAAGTCACGTACTTGTGTGCGCGTGTAAGCATGTAAGCCGTTTGTCTGGCCGCTTACCTGTTCGATGGCGCCTAAAATCCCACTACAGTATAGAAAATTTACGCTTTTTTGCTGCTCAATGAACTAATAGACTTCATCATCATCATGCTGTGTCAATTCAATACAAACATGCACACTCGCACATGCAATATGTTGGTGTTGTTGTACTCATATGTATATATGTATATGTGTTTGTGTGTGTCTATAGGCTCACATGTGTTAGGCTTTGTTTGCTTTCTGTCTCGCATTTTATGGTTAGGTGTTCGTGCCTTTGCTGATATTTCTCTGGTTATTTGTCTCTTCCTCACTAAACTCACTTTTGTCATTTCCTGTCTTTCAAACACAATCCTATTTGCCTGCCTGTACATCAGCCGTTTTTTGATTTCCTCTGAATTCATTCAATTTGGTCGGGTGTAATCAGTATAAAACACTGGTTCATCATGAAGAGTACGTCGTGGAATTCTCTATGTTTCTGTGAACCATTAAATTCTCGTACTTTCTACGAAAATCCTGGAAATTCGGAGTTGTTATGACTTAAAATTTAATAATGAGTACCGAACACGAAAAATGAAGTGGAATACAAAATTATTTTAGAAAAATTGAAAATTCATATTTTAGCAATATGAAGTTAGAGGAAGTATTGAACTTATTTCGCCCATTTTTGGCGTAGCGGCACACTATTAGAAGGATCACATCTTCTTTGAGTTTCTTTAAAATGTCTTATAATTTACTGATATTTTCAATGAAAATGAAACAATTTTCGCAAGCTCTGATGTTGTCATATTTGATATCTAGAGCCTTGAAAAGTAATAGTTCTTCGATTTCTAGACGGGCTATGCTACTGTAGAAATACAGTATTTGTGCAAAGTTTCATTGCGATTTCTATACTTGGGCTTTATTGCTGCTATGTTATAAGTAAAGTAAGTGTGGTTGTTAATGGGTTATGCCTATTTTCAAATTATAGCATTGGGATGTCAAAGAAATGTTATGAATCGGCTTTTGTTACAATTGGTCGAGTGTTTTTGGGATATGGTTTTTGACCCATAAGTAGGCGGCGCCACGTCCATTTAAAATTTTGTATACAAATTTTTCATACAACAAAAAAGTATCCTAATTACAGGAATTACTGTACAGTTAATAATATTTTTATGTTTCAATTTTAAGTATAATTCTTATGGTAATGGAGGAGAGAGCTAACTGGCGCCTTGATGTGTATGAGAAAATTGAAGAACCAATATTTTTTGGTTTTTCATTTACCATTTTTACTTAGAATAACCTCGACATAACCCAAGGGTGAATGACTCTCAATTAGCACCCACTATTAGAGGGTCATTATTCTACTCAGTTAATAGTAGCAATTGAGATAGTTTAGAGAATAACAAGAGAGCGGTTCCCTGGCTAGGTCATGTTGTTGGAATGCACAGTGGTTCGGCTTTGTATGAAGGCGCGGTCATAAATATTTCCCGTTGAGATATCGCTATGAAATTTTCACCAAAAATCTAGAAAAATATTTTAAATATATATTAACTAGGTCCTGTAGCTCCCATAGAACAGTAATTGCCATCATATGACAATGATGCGCAAAAATACTTCTCTCGGCCATGGTTGGAGCGTCAAAACTTTCAGTAAGGCTTTGGAAAAAAGTTAAGAAAGCGATAAACAAGCTGAATATGATTTGTCGTTATAGTTTCCCACATTCAACCTATAAAAATAATATCATATAAAACAAGAAAAAACGTTAACTTCGGCTGACCCTTCACGGGTCATTTCTTTTAGTAACTATGTGTTTAAGCAAATCTAAAGACGTAAGAAAAAGTAAGTAAAAAAAAGAAAACATTTTACTAATTCATTTTAGCCGGGTTTTTTGCTAGAAACATTAAGGTTATATAGTTAACCGATCTGAACAATTTCTTCGGAAATTATATTATTACCTTAAGCAGTAATCCATTTCAAATTTCGTGAAGATACAACGTCAAATGCGAAAAGTTTCCATACAAGCCATTGATTCCGATCGTTCGATTTGTATGGTAGCTATATGCTATAGTGAACCGATCTAAACAATTTTTTCGGAGATTGCATTATTTCTATGAACAATAACTCATACCAAATTTCGTGAAGATATGTAGTAAAATGCGGAAGTTTTCCATATAAGCCCTTGATTCCGATCGTTCAGTTTGTATGGCAGCTATATGATATAGTGGTCCTATATCGGCAATTTCGACAAATGAGCAGCTTCTTGAGGAGAAAATAACATCGGCAAAATTTCAAAATGATAAAACGACGTAACTGAAGGACTAGTTCGTATATATACAGACAGACGGACATGGCTAAATCGACTCAGTTCAACAAACTGATCATTTATAAATATACTTTATAGGGCCTCCCACGCTTCCTTCTGGGTGTTACAAACTTCGTGACAAACTTAATATACCCTGTTCAGGGTATAATAATAATGACTACCGAAGACGAAAAATGGAAAAAATATTTTAGAAAAAATAATTTCCCCCTATATTGTTATTAGTCAATTTGTAGTAAAATAAGGTCTATAAATTGGAAATATCTTAATTAGAGCTTTAGACATTTATTATAATTAATTAATTTTTTTTGTTAAATTTATGTTATTGGTAATCGAAGAGAGAGCTGACTGACACCTTAGTGGGTACGAGAAAGTCGAAGAATGATTTTGAATTTCATCAACGAAATCCGACGCAGAATCACTCTTGCCAACAGGTGCTACTATGGACTAAGTAGGCAATTGAAAAGTAAAGTCCTCTCTCGACGAACCAAAATCAAACTCTACAAGTCGCTCATTATTCCCGTCCTGCTTTATGGTGCAGAAGCTTGGACGATGTCGAGATCCGATGAGATGACTCTTGGGGTTTTCAAGATAAAGGTTTTGCCCAAGATTTATTGTACTTTGTACTTCGACGACTACCGCAGACGATAGAACGATGGGCTGTATGAGCCATACGATGATATTGACATACATAGTTCAACGAATAAAAAGACAGCGGAATCGCTGGTTAAGTTGTGTTGTTCGAATGGATGAGAAATTGTTCGATGAGGAAGACCTTCGCTCCATTGTGGAGAGTGACCTGTTTCGCTTGGTATTTACAATTGACGCGTAAGCGGTGTCTACGCCAATAAAGAAAAAGAAAGTAAACGAGATTTGGCCCATTTCAAACTGTAGAGTTGGGATGCCCAAAAAATATTATGAACCGAATTCGCTCGTCCCTTTTTATAACTAATTTTTTACTCAACTTTTCGCTTGCACGATGGACAGACGGACGGACAGATAGACTTTCAACTCTACTCGTCACCCTGATCCTGTGCAACATGTTGCGAGAGTATAAAAATAATATAATACTATTTTTAAGTCGCTAAGTTTATAATTTGAGAGCGACAATTAATGCGAATTTAGTTGGCGGGAAGGACCGTTCTTGCAGCCCTTACACATAAGTATTATTAATAATACTTAATTACACCTTATTTTCCACAGCGCTTATCTAAATGCAACGGCAGAAACAGAACAAAAATACGATTAAATGAACTAACTAAAAACATAACCACAATATATTAGGACACCGAGGCGATTTGTCAAATAGTTTTACGCAAATATTTTGCTCATTAAAATTATAAATGACTGTGGAATGCATAGTTGCAATATGCAAATGTGAATTTATGTAACAAACAAAAACAAAAACATTTGTAGAAGTGCCACTGTTGGCCAATGAACAATACAGCAATAACAACAGAAAGTGGGTGTACACAAGCAGTGAGAAGTAGAAAGGCAGCGAAAATGACAACAAATAAACAAACACCGACACTGCGACAGTGCTGAAACAACAACAATCTGAGCAGATATATATGCGCTCATTAATGTGTGCCGGTGAAAAGATTAAACCATAGCAACAGCTGAAACAACAACAATGAACAACAATGATGGAAAGCAAAGTGAAGCTGTTGCTAGGATTTAAAACGCTTAAAGGTGGGCAGCGGATGCGGGGGCACGTCATACTAAGCGAGTGCAATGATGATGGGTGTATAAATGAAAGCATGAATAACGGTAAATCCAGACGTGCTCGCACACAAATAAGCAGATAAGAAGCGAAAATAATTGCCAACAAGCGAAAGCGTTTCGGATGAGGTGTGAGTAGGAGTGCAGGAGTGTGGAAGAGGGGAGCGATAGTGCTGGATAGAATGGATGGTTCGCGAAGTAGCAAGCAAATTATGCAATCGAAATAAATAAAGCAGTAAATGCGCGCATAAAAGGCAAATGCACATAAAGTGTTGCATACATTGAGGCGCGCGGCGTGAAACTGAAGCAACAGCGGCAATAAAAATGCAACAAACACTTACTTTGTCAACTGATAATAACAAATTTACGATTTGCGAATCGGAAAAAGAAAAAACAACAACAACTACAAGCAAATGTCACAAAAAAACAACATTTGTTTGTCTGCGTGGATGACAATTCAACCAACCAAAGACAGACAGTGAGCGTGGGGCGTGCTGTTGTGATGGACAGTCGACAGTTGAATCGATGATAAAAAGCAAAACACCAGCGCCCAGCGTGATGAATGCCGGCGAGACACGGCTCACGTGTGAGTCTGTGTGCGCCAACAAAAGTGATAGTAAAAGCTTTGGAGTTGGAGTTGCTGCAGATAGCAGCAGCAGCAGCAGTGAGCAAAAACAAAGCAAAGCAAACTCCAAATGTCGGCGTTGCAACAGCCACAATGTCATTGAAATGAAATCAATTATTCATTCGTACGCCAAAACACACACACAACATACAGAGAGTTATTAGCATCGGCTATGCAACGGCGCGCAGCAAACGCATTGGCCATGCGCCTAAAGGTATGCAACGCATTTATGCTAGTCGCAGCGCCTGAGTGGCTGCTTTTGCATTGAAATATGTTGGCGTGTGTGTGTGAGTGTGCGGGCGTGTGCAATAGCGCGTGTCAGAAATATGCAACAATTTTGGGCTTATGCGCTGCAGGAGCTCAACAAATGACTGACAGACTGGCAAAGCTTTTGGCTATCAGACAAGTGGGTCGATGGGAAGCATCCCCTCAACTCCCACTGTATGCCTCCTGTCTGTTTGAGGTTTGAGTGCAGTGGCAAGCAGGTCAGCCGCTCCGTTCATTGTAGTAATGCTGGGCAGTGGCTTGTCTGTGCGCTGAGGTTTGGAACCTTCTGTTACACTGTCACTTGCGGTGTTGTGGTAGGGTTCACCACTGCAGACATGGCTTTGTGTGGCGGAGTGTAAAAGCAATGTTTGAGGTTTGAGTTGTTTGGGTTTTCGCAGTGATTAAAATTGGCGCGACGCTAAATGAAGCATTAAACGTACAAACAACAAAAACAATAGCATGTAGGTAAATGGTCTACTTCACTTTATAAGGAAAGGAAAAGTGTTGGTGTTGCATGAAAATTGTCTGAATATGCGGCGCTTTATTGTATGATTCATTGGAAATGAGTTGAGTGTGAATGTGCATTCAAATGTATTTTGTAGACTAGCATTCGAGATTGGTCAACGTCGGAACTGGAATCGTCTGAGTAGATAATCAAATGGTAATATGAAAAGACCCTCTCAAGTTGAGCTAACAGTGCTTAAACTTTGAAAGCTGATGCGCTTAAATTAAATTATTACAAGATTCAGCAAAGCTCAGCCGATACCTTTAAGCTTTTCCAGAAAACTGATCCATAAATCTTTCGAACCAGTACCTCCGAAAAGCGGTATAAGCTTTTAGAAGAAGCTGGGAAATGGTATAAGTCGAAGGTTAAACGTCGCTTCCAGATCAATATTATCGATGGAAAACGAAGGAGGCTTTGTCAGCTTTGAAGGAAGTGGAAATCGTGAGAAGAGAATCGCCGATACGATGAGGTTCATATTAATGTTCTGAACTAATCAAGATTTTTTCATCTCTCCGGATGAGACTTGATGCTACGATGTAACGCTCCAGCTCATCTGTCATCTTTACAGCCTTACAGGTTAACCGGCTTAAAAAGGTTTCCTAAATAAGGCTTGAACTTATCAGAGTTTGAGACAGAACTAGCTCTACTTCGATATTTTGAATCAGGCACTGAGAAACTAGAAAATTTGCAACACTATCACCCTTTCATATTCTCGCGCATGTATAACTTAAGATACATATTCATACAATCAGCGTAAAACTTACACCGTGCAGCCATTGCAACCGTGCCGTCAAATGCCAGCAATTCTGTCATGTTGTACACCTAATTAGACAGACACTGAAGTAACTGCTTTTCGCGTTGATTTTAGGCGACACAGCGATCTTATTGCAAAAGTTCGTTCGAAGTACATAGCATACTTGCAGGCGTACGACCTTTTTCGGCTCAATGCATTCCTTTATGTATGTCTGAAAGTGCCTCATTGCACTGCCATTCTTCACTTCGCGACTCGCAACTAATTTTTACCAATTTACCAGCGACATTGGCATGAGCACAATGACTGAGCGCCAAAAAGTATGCAAAGTAGAGGTCATGTCGCCACTAGCATAGCAAATAAAGCGCATTTTGGACCAAAACGTGACCAAAGCAGCTGGTGGCTTTGCACATGGAAACAGCCGGTGTAGTGTAAAATGCAAATTTCAAGCTTCAATCTGGTCAATTGCGGTGCGCTGGCTGAGTATGTGAGAGTTGTAACAACGCAAGTTTGCTTGTGGCCCGGCAATTGTGTTAGCGGTTGTGCGCTCACTTTTACACTTTCCGTACACTTCTCTCTGCATATATGAGTGCAGCAATATTTCAACTTTTCTGATTCCGTGCGACCGCCACACTGGCTTACACGACAGCAGAATACATAGCATATTATTAGGCGAAATTCACAGTGTGCTTTGTTTACATTAACGTCCGAACTACAACGGGAATTAAGTAGATGCTCAAGTGTGGCGGAGACTCGAACAGCTATTGTTTCGGTTGTCAGTCGACGGCGCAGACATTTTTGCATGGAGACAACCGTGCGCCCAACTTGCTGAACCCAGCTTTTTCGGTCTGTGTCGCTTGTATACAGTTATACATGAGCCTATCAGCAGCTACCATCTGCTGTGGCGCTCACACAGTACCTACATTCATTTAAGAATGGCACGTTATCGCATATGTCCACGTCGGCACACACACACACACAAAATAATCTAGACAGCTCAGCCTCTTCATAGTCACTCTGTACCGACAGTGGAGAGTGCCTTTAGCCTTGGTCGTTGATAAAACGCTCTGATTACCGGCGTAGACCATTCGTTGAATGTCACCCATTTGTCTTTGGAAGCGCTCAATTCACTCACTCATTCGCCAGGCTTTGTGGCACTTAGGTGAGGTGTATCCACTCGGCCACCTCATGCAACTTGGCCGTTAATGAACGCCACCAATTAATGTCACTGATGAAGTTGAAATTTGAATATTTGTGTAGGAGCCAGCGCTTGGACTGGGTAGAGATAAGCAGCGCGCTTTGTTTATTCAGCCCAAAATTAAAATACTCATTTATGGCAGAATTAGAATGTGTGTGCGTGACAATGAAAAATCTGTATGGTGTTAAAAAAATTTTATTACCTTGTCCGAAATTGAATGAGGGACCTAAAAAATATAATGGAATTATGGTACTTTTTTGGGAAGAAGTAGAGAGAGTAGGTTAGGTAAAATATGGAAAACAAGTAAGGAAGGTCTAAGTTTGGGTGTAACCGAACATTTTATACTCTCGCAATTTATTTATTTAATTTTATCAATATAACACACAATTTGACCCACATAATAATATTAGGTATATGGAAGTTAGGTGAAGTTATGACCCGTATTTTAGGCACGGAGACATATTATTAAATGAAAGATATTACCTTTGAATTTCTTCAAAATATCTGAGAGACTTACCTATCTTTCTGGTTAAAAAAAAGTAGAAGCCCTGAGGTCCTCATGTTCGATATATGGGGCCTTGAAAATTTATGGTCCGATTTCGACGATTTTTAGAAGGGCGATGCCACACTATAAATGTAGTATTTGTGCAAAGTTCTGTTCCGATATCTTCACTAGTGCTTACTTTATATATTGTAAAGTAAACGATTCAGATCGACTTCAAAGTAGGCGTGGTTGTGAACCGATTTGGCTTATTTAAAATTTTGAGTGCAGCTCTTCTGTACCTTCTTTATAATGAAATTTATGTTTTTTATTACTGAATTAAAGCATTTTTAGAAGTTTTTCACGTAACCTTTGTATGGGAGGTGAGCGTGGTTATAATCCGATTTCCTCTGGACTAAATAAGAAAATGCTTGAAAAAAACGACTTCTGAATATTTCGTTGATGTAGCTTAAGTAGTTTAAGAGATATGCACAAAAAATTAGTAGGGACGGGGCCACGCCCACTTTCCCAAAAAATTACATCCAAATATGCCCCTTCCTAGAATAATCGTTTGTACCCAATTTTACTTTCACAGCTTTTTTTATATATAACCTTATATCTAACTCGTTTAGTTTTAGGACTTACAAACAACCGTTATGTGTACAAAACTATAATACTCTCTTAGCAACGTTTGTTGCGAGAGTATAAATATATGAGAAATTTATTTATTATTATTTTTAGTTTTTTTGTGTGGATTATATTATATGTGCTTTCGTATAGAGATAGGCATATTTCTGTGAATTTAAGTTCATTACACGACAATTTTTTCGGGGGTATAACACCCCCTTTTTGCTAATGTATCTTTGCCTAATTTTATTATTATTTCCCGCACCTTACCTGAAAACATCTAATTGCCTCGCCTGGCATGCTCTATTATCTTAATCATTCTCACAAGGCTGACTTATATATAGTATTAAACATATACATATATCTAGAGTCTATATAGCCAAATTATGTTAGTCTAATTAATCCATCCATCCATGTTTTGGCATCTTAAAATGCTCTTAATAACAATTGTGGTTAATTTAATCCTAAATATAGGCAACATTTCTTCCAATACTGTCAATATAAACGTTGCCTACATTTAGGATTATATTGAATTAAAAATCTAATTCTTAAAGAATACCAGAGCTTTCATATACTATGATATTTATTAAAATATATTCTTCTTTGTAAAAAAATCTTAATAAAAACAATAAAAATTTAATTTTATTATATTTATATTTTTTTAAATTTAAAAATTTTGCACTGCTCGAATAAATTTAGAAATTTATATGAATTATTTGATAACACATTACAATAAATTTTGTATTTTTTATTTTTTCCAATGCTACAATCCCTCTTGATTCCTTTCTTAAAAGACAAAATATCCCTTTTCCCTCTGACGTCACATAAGTTGGAGAAATATGTTTAACAATTACAAAATCACCCCTCTTGAGTGCACTTCCATTTGACAGCCAGCATGCAGCCGGCTTATCAGTATTTCCAGTGTGGAAAAAACATCCCTGCGCTCACGCTTCCAACAAACAATTACGCTCTGGCGCTCTCACCGCAGAGCATAACACACTGAGCACGCTTTCGGGGAAATTCTCTCACAGCATGGCAATTGGCTTCTTGCATGCTGTTCAAGCAACTAACGGTTCATTGTAGCTGTGGTGTCTTTACCTTGAAAACCGCAGCTACTGTGTAAGTGTAATGGAGCCGGCGCTGAGTGGTAAAAGCGGCTCGACAACAACCAACTGCCAATGCATTGTTTATCCTTTGGTTATTAGTTTGTGTGTGTGTGATGTTGGCCGTGGTGTATAGGTGTGGTGCAACCAGCGCACGGAAATTGCTTGGCATTGGCAGCAGCACCAGCGGCAAACGGCAAGCGGCAGTGGCAGTGGCAGTCAAAGGAAGCCAATGCGAGTCAAACCGAACCGGACGGCAAACCAACCAAGCAGGCAACCAAACAGTTATCAAGTCAAGCCAGCAATACACACAGCAATGCCGTTACATGGAGACACAAACACACACACAGAGACAGAGGCAAGCATTTGCTTTGTCGTTTTTGTTGCATGGAAATTGAAACACCAGTTGATTGTGCCACGATGTTGCTGCCACTTGTGTGTGTTGTATAGTTGTTGTTGTTGTTGCTGCTATGCTTTGGCTTTCGTTATTTTAGGTGTACTAGGTGCATGTGCGGATATGGATACCTCTGTTGGTTTTCATACAAAAAAAAAGAAGAAGAAAAGTGATGCAATAAAGCGTAAAGTGCGACCAGCAAAAGCTTGCTTATGAGTGTGTGCGTGCGTTTGTGAGTGTGTGTTGGTGCTGCGGTTATATACACTGTGGTGTTGGTGCGGTTTGGTTAGGCCAAGGTGTAGGTGTATTGCTACTGCGTAGCTGAGCTGTTGGTTTTTAGTTGCAATGCACCTAGTTGTTCTTGCATTCCACCTGACTTTTTGACGTTGTTGTTGTTTTCTTTGTAACTGTTGCAGGCAATTTTTCTATGCCTTGCGTAAGTCAGACAAGTGCCTAAGTGAAATGCTACTACAGTTACACTGCCGTGGCGCTTTTTGTGTCAATTCTCCCACTCTTTTTTAAGTGCCTAACGGTGTGACATAACAGCAGAAGCACGTGCACATGTGTGTATGTGTGTGTGTGCGCGTGCAATTTAAGCTTAGAAATCTCGTTAGTTGCAGCAAGTGTCGGTTGGAGTGTTGCGCCGGCTCGTTTGTTTCGAGATTGAATTTCGTGTGGCATAAAGAAAGTTGGCTCTGCTAAATTGAATGTTAATATTGAGTTAAAACCAAGTGAGGCGAGCGAGCGAGCCAAAAAAAAGCTCGTTATGTTGCGGTGTGTTAGAAAAAGTGTTACTTATGTGGGAAGGATTCATTTTGATTGGATTTTTTTATATGACAAATGTACAATCATTGCAATTAGTGTAAGTTGTTGTTATATAGAGACAATACTACAAGTGATTGCCTGGTTTTATGCATTTATGATATGAAAAAAGTATGAGTAGCGTGTTTAGAGGTACACTAATGGTTAATCTGTACCCACTACGGTTTTACGTAACCGGAAAGGTCGCGGATTTTTATACTTGGATTGTCAAATCGGCAGCATTCTTCGAAATTTATCGTCAATCGCGTCATATCAGACTGTATTTTTAATTTTTAGTTATGGTGAATTATTCTATATAATAAAATCAGATATCAATTCAGTGAATTGGATACAAACTAGATCAAATTAGAAATTATTCAAACGCTGAAAAATTTCTTCATATATGGTCCTAAAGAGCCAAGGATGTTATTTCTCAGTGGTAGCTGGACTATACATTGTGTGTTCAAAAAATAACGGGAATTGTAAAATTTAAAGTTTAAGGGGTTACATGGGATTTGTCGATTTGGCTTACTAATTTCTTGAATATTGTCCTAAATTTTCAAGAAAATTGGTTTGTAATAGTTTCCTTAGATCCCAATGATATGTTGTGAAGCGATTTGGGCTATTAATCGCTTCACAACCACGCCTACTTCCTATAAATATACAATATATAAAGTAAGCACTTGTGAAGATATTGGTGCAGAACTTTGCACAAATACTATGTTAATAGTATGGCAGCCCCATTCTAAAAATCGCCGAAATCGGACCATAGGTTTTTAAGGCCCCATATATCGAACACGAGGACCTCGGTGCTTCTAACCTAATATTATGGGTTCCAACTTTCAATGGACTTTATACAATATATATGACGAATATGTGGGTCAAATTGTGTATTATATAATAAAATAAAGTTAAATAAATAAATTGCGAGAGTATAAAATGTTCGGTTGCACCCGAACTTAGCCCTTCCTTATTTGTTTTCAATTACAACTATTAAAAAAAAAATGTCAAGCAAATTTGACCGAAATTGCACCCGGTTGCACCCGAACTTAGCCCTTCCTTACTTGTTTTCAATTACAACTATTAAAAAAAAAATGTCAAGCAAATTTGACCGAAATTTTTATTTTTTTCGAAAAATTTTTGCCAAAACTCCAATTTTAATTTTTTGTCTTTCCTTCGTTCAAGCACGAGATTATGGTCTTACCTAAAACACTTATTTTTGTTTTTTCATTTTGGATGATCCTGTCAGGAGTTATGCTGACAACGCGGAAGCACATTTTTTTTTGGAGGAGTTTTACTTTTTGTTTTGAAAATTTCAGAAATTATTCTTTAAATATGTATCTATAAGACAGGAAAAAGTTTAAATTAAATAAATAATTTTATACATTAAAAAAAAATTGAACGCGATAAGACCTATATAACTCCTTAATGGGTTTGGATTAGAGCTCTTGGTATTCGACTAATCTACTAACCGAATTAACCGAATAGGGCATTATTCGAATATTAATATTCGGTTTGCACTATTCGGATAGTCGTCAGTCATCGACTATTCGATTAACCGCTTATACGGTTAACCGTTCGTTGTCGACTATTCGAATAGTGTATGTTCATTCAATTCCCATTTTTATTGAAAAAAGTGAAATACAGGAAAAATGCGCACAACTGACATTTTCACAAGTAAAAACAAACAAAAATCAAAGGCTGCTTGGATTTCAAACTATTTTCATTTATTCGAATAGTGACAGTATAACTATTCGAATAACAGCAGTAGAACGACTATTCGAATAGTACTAACCGGTTAATATTCGTACGAACAGTTACAAACCGGATATTCGAATAATCGGTTTTCAGGTTAATCGAATAATTTTAAGAGCCCTAGTTTGGATAGTCCAACTGTAAAATTTTTTTATATATCCTTAAGCCTCGGAAGCACAATTTTCAGCTATATTTATTGCTTATTTCCATTCTGAACCAGTCACTAAGGTTAGACGCGTTTTTAGAAGCTTGGCGATTTCCGATTTTTTAAAGCTCACAAGTTCGTTGCTTGTTCATGGCCTAAATCAATATGGTAAAGATGCCCCAGGTCCCATATTTGCCAGGCATCACTCCGTGTGACTTTTTCTTATTTCCGAAAATAAAGAGAAATCGCTGAAAGAGTCAAAGGATAGTCCAAAAATCCAGTTTGAGTTGGAGAAGTGTATCGACGATTGACGATGGGGACCATTTTGAAGGCGGCAACTTTAATGTAGACGAATGAAATTTTCGTTATACAGTGGAACTTCCATAACTCGAACTTCTATAAGTCGAAGATCGCCATATCTCGAACTTTTGAATTGGCAATAGAAGTTAAATTTAATAAAAATTTCCTTCCATAACTCGAACTTCTATAACTCGACGTTCTCCATAACTCGAACTCTTGAAGTGGCAATAGGAGGCAAATTCCATACAAATTTCCTTCCATAAATCGAACTTTTCGACCACTATAATACCAAATTTTAAATTTTACAATCGAGGCAGAATTTTAAAAGAGTCCCTCTATATCGCATGTATGTATGTATGTGATTGGCGTTGCAACCGTTTAGCCGGTTATAGCCGAATCGACGATAGTGCGCCATCTCTCTCTCTCCTTCGCAGTTCGGCGCCAGTTGGAGATCCCAAGTGTAACCAGGTCGCTCTCCACCTGGTCCCTCCAACGGAGTGGAGGCCTTCCCCTTCCTCGGCTTCCTCCGGAGGGTACTGCATCGAACACTTTCAGGGCTGGAGTGTTTTCGTCCATTCGGACGACATGACCTAGCCAGCGTAGCCGCTGTCTTTTTATTCGCTGAACTATGTCAATGTCGTCGTATAACTCGTACAGCTCATCGTTCCATCGTCTGCGGTATTCGCCGTTGCCAATGTTCTTAGGACCATAAATCTTGCGCAAAATTTTCCTCTCGAAAACTCCTAGTGTCTCCGCCGTAGATCAGGACGGGAATGATAAGCGACTTGTAGAGCTTGATTTTGGTTCGTCGAGAGAGGACTTTACTGTTCAATTGCCTACTCAGTCCAAAGTAGCACCTGTTGGCAAGAGTTATTCTGCGCTGGATTTCGAGGCTGACATTGTTCGTGTTGTTAATGCTGGTTCCCAGGTATACGAAATTATCTACGACCTCGAAGTTATGACTGTCAACAGTGACGTGGGAGCCAAGACGCGAATGCGCCGACTGTTTGCTTGATGACAGGAGATATTTCGTCTTGTCCTCATTCACCTCCAGACCCATTCGCTTCGCCTCCTTATTCATGCGGGAAAAAGCAGAACAAACGGCGCGGTTGTTGCTTCCGATGATATCAATATCATCGGCGTACGCTGTACACTCTTGTAGAAGATGGTACCCTCTCTGTTTAGCTCTGCAGCTCTTATAATTTTTTCCAGCATCAGGTTAAAGAAGTCGCACGATAGTGAGTCACCTTGTCTGAAACCTCGTTTGGTATCGAACGGCTCGGAGAGGTCCTTCCCAATCATGACGGAGCTTTTAATGTTGCTCAACGTCAACTTACACAGCCGTATTAGTTTTGCGGGGATACCAAATTCAGACATCGCGGCATAAAGGCAGCTCCTTTTCGTGCTGTCGAAAGCTGCTTTAAAATCGACAAAAAGGTGGTGTGTGTCGATCCTCTTTTCACGGGTCTTCTCCAAGATTTGGCGCATGGTGAATATCTGGTCAGTTGTTGATTTTCCAGGTCTAAAGCCACACTGATAAGGTCCAATCAGTTTGTTGACGGTGGGCTTTAGTCTTTCACACAGTACGCTCGATAGAACCTTGTATGCGATATTTAGGAGGCTGATCCCACGGTAATTGGCGCAGATTGTGGGATCTCCCTTTTTATGGATTGGGCAGAGCACGCTGAGATTCCAATCGTCAGGCATGCTTTCTTCCGACCATATTTTGCAAAGAAGCTGATGCATGCACCTTATCAGTTCTTCGCCGCCGTATTTGAATAGTTCTGCCGGTAATCTATCGGCCCCCGCTGCTTTGTTGTTCTTCAAGCGGGTAATTGCTATTCGAATTTCTTCATGGTCGGGTAATGGAACATCTGTTCCATCGTCATCGATTGGGGGATCGGGTTCGCCATCTCCTGGTGTTGTACTCTCACTGCCATTCAGCAGGTCGGAGAAGTGTTCCCTCCATAATCCCAGTATACCCTGGACATCGGTTACCAGATTACCACCTTGGTCTCTACATGAGGATGCTCCGGTCTTGAAACCTTCGTTAAGTCGCTTCATTTTTTCATAAAATTTTCGAGCATTCCCTCTGTCTGCCAGCTTCTTAAGCTCTTCGTACTCACGCATTTCGGCCTCTTTCTTTTGCAGATGCGTCTCGCTTCCCTCTTCAGCTCTCGGTATCTATCCCATCCCGCACGTGTTGTGGTCGTTTGCAACGTTGCGAGGTAGGCAGTCTGTTTTCTCTCCGCTGCGAGACGGCACTCCTCATCGTACCAGCTTGTTTTTTGTCGTTGCCGAAAACCAATTGTTTCGGCTGCAGCGGTACGCAGTGAGTTTGAGATGCCGTTCCACAGTTCCCTTATACCGAGATGCTGATGAGTGCTCTCAGAGAGCAGGAGTGCAAGTCGAGTATAGTATTTCGTGGCTGTCTGTTGCGATTGCAGCTTTTCGACGTCGAACCTTCCTTGTGTTTGTTGACGGGCGTTCTTTGCTGCACAGAGGCGGGTGCGTATCTTCGCTGCGACCAGATAATGGTCCGAGTCTATATTTGGTCCTCGGAGCGTACGCACGTCTAAAACACAGGAGACATGTCTTCCGTCTATCACAACGTGATCGATTTGGTTCCGCGTGTTTCGATCAGGAGACAGCCAAGTAGCTTGATGTATTTTCTTATGCTGGAATCTGGTACTACAGACGACCATATTTCGGGCCCCAGCGAAGTCGATCAGCCTCAGGCCGTTTGGCGATGTTTCGTCATGGAGGCTGAATTTTCCGACTGTTGTGCCAAAGACACCTTCTTTACCCACCCTGGCGTTAAAATCGCCAAGCACGACTTTTACATCGTGGCGGGGGCAGCGCTCATAGGTGCGTTCTAGGCGCTCATAGAAAGCATCTTTGGTCACATCGTCCTTCTCTTCCGTTGGGGCGTGGGCGCAAATCAGCGATATGTTGAAGAACCTCGCTTTGATGCGGATTGTGGCAAGACGTTCATCCACCGGGGTGAATGCCAGGACTCTGCGACGGAGTCTCTCTCCCACCACAAATCCAACACCAAATTTGCGCTCCTTTATATGGCCGCTGTAGTAGATGTCACAAGGACCCACCTTCTTCCGTCCTTGTCCCGTCCATCGCACTTCTTGGATGGCGGTGATGTCAGCCTTGAGTCGTATGAGGACATCAACCAGCTGGGCAGAGGCACCTTCCCAATTAAGGGTCCGGACATTCCAGGTGCATGCCCTTATCCTTAAAACGTTTGCAGGGGTCGTCATCAAAAGGGGGGTGTCTCATCCGAGGCTTTCGTAGATTTTTCATTGGGGGGTGTTTTTATGTGGTGGGTCCCAAACCCAACGCACAACCGCATAAGCGGGCTTCGCCTTCTCACTTTAGCTCGCCTTCAAACGGATGTCTTGCGTGAACTTCTACACATGGTCCCATCCTCCATGTAGTCGAACAAAAAATATAATATTATACTTATGGATTGCATAAACCATGTAACAAAGGCATGGAATACAGACGTGAAGAGCCAAACAAAAGCAAACTGCAACAAATAAAATCAATTTTTTTCAAAAAATTTATGTTTTAATGAAAATTCTATAACTCGAAGTCTCTCTAACTCGAAGTTTTTTTGTGGATTATGGTGATTCGAGTTAGAGAAGTTCCACTGTATTTTGAACACATGTATGACGTTCGCCGTAATTTTTTTTATTGAACATGAAGATCTATTCAGGTTATTCTATGCTGAGTTGACTCTAAGAAAATGAGTAAAAATGAGAAAAAAATTATGTTTGCGCTTTCTTGTTGTTGTAATTTAAAATCTCGCAATATTTCAACTGAAAATTAAATTTTAATGCGAATTTCCATCTTTAATGGCGAACACTTCCTGCGTGTTATCCTCACTGCATACGCTACAGCCTATCGCGCACATCCGTCAAACAGCCACAAATACCGTCCAAAGCCAGACATTATACAGAGTCCGCACCAGCAAATGTCACAGAACTCATGTAATGTATGCACATAAACGTGGCGTGTTAATTACATTAACAAGACGCTTATCGCACAGTAAAAATCTTAATCAACGCTACACAATCTATGGTACAATATGCGACGAATGCAGTACAAAAACAAAATAAAACAAAAAACGGATGAAATAGAAACACGACAAAAGTGTTAGAGCATAACGAATGGCAAGCAAGTGAAATGCAAATGTGGTGGAAAGAGTGCGGGCGAGTAATATGGAGCGGAATAGTGTGGTAAGAAGAGTTTTTCACATATTGCGCCTGGGGATATGCAATGCAATCGCATAGAGGAAATAACTGAAATGTGAGCTTTTTATCTTGTGCGCTGAATTATGCGATTGTATAGGTCAATAGACGCTTATGCATCACGTGCCGACATTCAAGGTACATGCATACACACACATACTTGTATGCATGTGGAATGCGACAAAACACGCAAAACACGGGCGATAATAATGTTGTTGGAAAAAGTATGTTTTGCTGATTTATGACAACTTGAAATGCAATCAAAACTGCATGTTAATTATTGCTGCGCGCCACAGCACCAGACCTCACCTCACATCACCTCGCCGCAGTGCATGCTGGCATAAGTTAAAGTTAGTCGCCTTAGAGCACAGGGGGGGAGGAGAGTTGGGTGAATCGTTATGCAACAACTAAAAGGCAAATAACAAGAATGTGCCGAGTGGGGAGCACATGTGGGCGCGCCTGAGGGTGAATTCCAGAAATTCAGTTGAATAACAGTAGGGCTGAGTGGTTTCTGCGTCACCCCTCGAGTATTTTGTTGCAAGCCTAAAAGTATGCAATGCCATTTGCATTAGTAGTTCATTTTATTGTTACACATTTCTCATTTAATTTAGTGGAATTTTCATACTAAATTCCAAGTGCTTCTTTCCACCGAAATGCTAACTATTTAATTAACTTGTAAACACCGCACTCAGCCCTTTGTATTGTAGTTAAATATATATAATTTAAGGGCGATTGCCTACATTTTGGCGTGCGAGTTATTAATTTCAGACATTTACATATATTTGTCTATTTAATTGTCTCACTTTTAGTGGAACTAATAGGCATATAACAGTTGTTTGGTGGCGTGAGGAAGAGCGTTTAAGAATAAATTAGAGTAAAATAGAATAAATTAAAGAAATGTTTACGACAAAATGGTCGAAATATAACTTTAGAGTTTCTACAGCTTTATTAATTCTATTAATAATAACAAAAAATATTTACTTTTCTATGCTCTATGACTCAAGAGACAGTAATACTCCATCTCCAGCGTTAAATGTTCACAATTTAAGCTCTGAACTTTTTTTTAACTTCTCAGTACAATTGCAGTTACTCGTAATCGCTTTAAAAGTTCTCCAACAAAACTTCAAGCAACATTTAAGATTTAAATAGATACTTCCTGCAGTCAATGCTACTTCCGCTTCCTGTGGCAGCGCTTGCACGAATAGATACGCTTGAAAACGCATTTAAAGTGAGACAGCGCGAGTAGAGAGGTGGGGTTCTAAAGGCGGCAGGTCTTGCAGACGCAAAGCGACAGTAAATATACAAATGTGGCTGGGCAGCGACATGCGGCAAGCGTCTGCGACAGTTTCACTTAATTTCGTATTTAAAATCTCGGCAAAAGTTTGACTTTGCAAGGCGCGCACAAGGGCAAGGGCAAGGACTTTGCACAGGACAAGTGAAATTTGAACGCGAAATCAAAGAAAGCAAAGAAAAAAAAGAAAAACGAAATGCAGTGACACAAAGCGAACAAAGTGTGGAAGTGGAAATGTTTTCCAGCTTGAGCAAATACTATCACTTTTTGGCGAGTCGGAAGTGATTTTGTTTGCTCTTGTGTTTCTATTTTTCAATTCTTTTTTTTTCGTAAATACGGGCATTACGTAGTACTTACGTTTACGCACACTTGGCGTGTTAAATGCTACTCAAGTTGCCACATTTACGATGTCTCCGCTGGTTATTGGTGTCGCAATATAGAACTCATGGTGACTTCAAAGCAGAAGAATCAAGTTCGAATCAAAAGTAAATAAACAGCGTGGATAAGACAATTTCAGTTGCGGACGGGGGTCAAATGAGAAGCTGTTAAAAAGTATAAAAATGAGGGAAAGCAAGTTGGGCGCTTTTTTCAATATTTTGTCAGTGATAAAGCGTACAAATGACGCTCTGATGGAGTGGGTGTGGTCGCAATTGGCGCACAAATGGGAAAAGATAATCAACGGAGTCGACTGCGTGGCGAGATCAAAGTCGAAGCATCGCGTGTGCCGCCCAGGCGTAAATTGGATTGAGCATTTGTATAAATTAGTGAAGTGACTACCAAGCAACACAAAAATAAGTTGACTCAGTCATACAACAAACACCATAAACCCCGCCAAGTAACAACTTCGACTTTTCCATTTCAACCTACTACCATTTCGTTTTCGTTGTACTCTCTTTATGGCTAAGACCCTTATTTTCTTTGCAACACACTTGAACACATTTTCCTCTGCTTTTATGTTGTTATACGCGTAGGCGCTTCGACCACGCTTCGCATGTCGTTTTAGCCAGGCAGTTTAAGCGTTTAAGCCAAATTTGTTTTGCATAATTTTAGGTGCCAATTTAATTTTACTGCATTACTTTGGCAACAACTTTTGTACTTTTCCTTTTCTGCTTTTTTACTATTTTCCACATGCGAGAGCACTGGAGCTGGCGGCGCGAATGTGAGTTAGTGGCAGGCGGGCTATCAATTCATTTGAAATGCTCCATCAGCTGGCTTGCTGTGCTGGAGATAACGCAAGTATATTTGCATAATTTTAGGCGCAAAGGCAGCTTGTTGTCTTATTGTCAATAATGCTAGTTATCAAGTGTAGCTGTTGTGGATTTTAGTGCGCTATTTCGATCAGAAGTGAATTGGAAGTTGATTTATGCTATTTTATTTACAAAATATTTGGCTTATGAGCTGAGGGTAGGGAGTTTAAGGATTATTTTTGAATTAACTTAGTGATCTCCTTAAAAATACTTAGATTTGACTTTTTCAAATTGGTAATGTGGAGAAACAAATATTCTTATTTTGATTGTAATTGTATTGGAAGATAAGTCGGAGGCAAAAGCTGCAATAAAATCTAAGATATCTACTGAACTAGTACACATGGACTTAACAAAAATAATTCGTTGCTATTGTCATAAATAAGTCTAAGGTTTTATTAGTTGTATCTTAAGGGCATCTTGTTTTTTTTTTTTTTTTTTTTTTTAGTAGGGGGAAGCATCGAAAGCCGAAGTGCGGAACTTTAATCCGCTAAACCTATCCTACTCCCAGCACAAAACACTCCCACGGAACCACCGGATTAAGTATTACTTCATGGGAGTGTCAAGACAATTTAAGTCTCCTCTATAGCTCGTACTGACTGACGTCTAGCCTGTTGTAGATGTCTCAATTCTGTCATTATTATGCCTGCCGCTTCGCTAACAGCTTTCCAATTTAAGGGCATCTAAAGTGATGCGTAAGAGTCTAAAATCGAACTATTAGCGAGTAGATTACAATGCTACTTTCACTTCTTGTGGCAAAGCTCGAACTTAGAAGAAGTAGCGTCTAATGAACCACTTTAAGAAAATCTACTAGAAAGGCTCTTGTACTGACTCCATCCCAAAATACCATATCTTAAAATTACACCTAAGGAATCTAAATAAATTTAACCACCTTGTCACCTCGCTGAATGTCATGTCTTTTTGACAAACCAGAAATAGACGGAAGCTGATTCGTTTCCCTACAGCACTGACAGCTAAGCCACATATCAACAAATTAAGGCATCAGGTGTAAACAAATTGCTTAGTGGCATTTTAGGCTGTTCACACACCTGATCATATTTACAGATCGCTAGACATGTGTGAGGGCACCAACACACAATTAAAGACGCTAAGAAATGTGAGGCATGCAGTGGTAATATGTGATGAATATGCGAGATGCCACAGCCTACCAGTATGAGCATCTAGGAAGAGAGGAGGACCACTTGCAGTCATAGACATCCTAGTGACAGCAGAGAAAAGCCAAGACGCCGACTGCTTATGACATATCTTTCACCTGCGGTTTCTACATGAAATTCTCCAAAAAAAAAAAAAAACAAATTTCCTCCGAGGTGTGTAAATAACAACAACAAGTATAACATTTATTTAACAACAACAATAACAATGGCAATTGTATGCCATAGAGATAGAAACAAAACAATATTTAAAAAGCAACAGAAAGCTGGCAGTTATTTGCTTGTAACTGTTTTTGTCAGTCATCACAGGCAGGCAAGCAAGCAAGCAGCCGCAGCGATAACCGCAGTCACCGCTACACGTACAACCACACACTCACACGCAGAGTGAAGAAGAAGCGCGCACGTGCTGTGACGCCTTGAGATATGCTACTAAACACCAAACCAACAAAAACAATAACAACACAACAATGCTTCTGCTTCTGCTGACTTCAAAGTTGTTTACGCGTGTAGGAGACAGAAAAAAGGCAGATACAAAGCCAACAAGCTGTTGGCGGGAATCATTTGGCACCTACTCGCGCGAGTTCAACGAGTTAGAAGCCGCGCCGCCGTTGGCTGGCGGAAATTCATAAAACGCATAGTGTTATTTTAGGCGTTGAGGCGTGAAAATGTTGTGTAAATTTTAAATGAGCGTATTTAAATTATGCTTATCTACATGCATATATAGAGACGAATGCGTGGCAGTGCCAGTGTTGCCATATATCTTACATGGCTTTTATATATGTTCTTGTGCGCCTCAAATGCCACTGATGTCTCCTGCTGGCGCACAGCTGCCTGAATGAGTGAATGTGTGCAGAATTTTGATAAATGATGCATATTAAGCATGTGCTGTATACTCCTACATATACACAACGTTTGTAGATTCAGTCATTTGCCAGCGAGTGGCTCAAAAACGCATGAAATATTGCGCTGTTGTTGTTAAGCGCGAAAAATGTAGCATACTTGCTGGCGCTTTACTCCTTCTTTCGAGCGACACTTTCACCAGCGAGTGGCTTTCATTTGCCGGGTGAGTGATTATATGTGTGTGGTGACTGACTGACGCGCACAGGACATTGTGGGTTGTAATAGTACAACAACAACAGCAGCGTATAAAAGCAACCACCAAAAACATGGAAACCAACACTACATAAAGTTGAGCTTCGAGTATGAGTGTTTATGTGTGAGTGCATGAGTGTGTGTCACACAGTGTTTTTTGATTAGCTTAATCATGTAATAAAATGTTTTGCATATTTATAGGGGCTACGCTTGACGAGCTGCCATGTAGCGCTTAGTTAAATTCAAACACATATACAACCGCACTCGTACTCATCCATTTATATACTCACGACAGTGTGTGTGCGCTCATTCTGCTCTCTGGAATTTTGTGCATTTTAATTTGTTTCATTAGCCCAGAACTATGCTTTTGCTGTCGCTGCTATGATTAAGCCAATTTAGGGTTACCACATGCCGGCACATACACTTTGAGATATATATGTATTATATATATATGCTGCAGCTTATCTGCGGTGTAGTTTTTATGAGTTGACAGATGACCAGCAAATTGATGTAAGTGTCAGATTAAGTGCCAGAAGCGAGAAAATATGTCAGAGAAGTTCAGATGATTTTAGTTTGATTTTATGAGATATTTGAAAGGGTTAGGGATAGAGATAACCAATTAGAATATACTAAGCTATATTTGTGCTCCTAAATTAATTGAAGAATAACTAATTTGTAATTAAGAAAAACAAGAAAAAACGTTAACTTCGGCTGTACCGAAGCTAATATACCCTTCACGGGTCATTTCTTTTAGTAACTATGTGTTTAAGCAAATCTAAAGACGTAAGAAAAAGTAAGTAAAAACAAGTAAGGAAGGGCTAAGTTCGGGTGTAACCGAACATTTTATACTCTCGCAATTTATATATTTAACTTTATTTATATTATATAATACACAATTTGACCCACATATTCGTCTTATATATTGTATAAAGTCCATTGAAAGTTGGAAACCATAATATTGGGTTAGAAGCACCGAGGTCCTCATGTTCGATATATGGGGCCTTGAAAACCTATGGTCCGATTTCGGCGATTTTTAGAATGGGGCTGCCACACTATTAACATAGTATTTGTGCAAAGTTCTGCACCGATATCTTCACTAGTGCTTACTTTATATATTGTAGAGTATACGATTCAGATCGTCTTCAAAGTTCTGGTATATAGGAAGTAGGCGTGGTTGTGAAGCGATTTGGCCTATTTTCACAACATATCATTGGGCTGTAAGGAAACTTGAAATCGGTCGAGTAGTTCCTGAGATATGGTTTTTGACCCATAAGTGGGCGACGCCACGCCCATTTTCCATTTTGTAAAAAAATCTGAGTGCAGCTTTCATCTGCCATTTCTTATGTGAAATTTAGTGTTTCTGACGTTTTTCGTTAATGAGTTAACCCACTTTTAGTCATTTTCAACCTAACTTTTGTATGGGAAGTGGGCGTGGTTATGATCCGATTTCGCCCATTTTTGGACTGCATTAGGAAGTGGCTAGAAAAAACGATTGCAGAAAGTTTGGTTTATATAGCTCTATTGGTTTGCGAGATATGTACAAAAAACTTATTAGGGGGCGGGGCCACGCCCACTTCCCCAAAAAAATTACATCCAAATATGCCCCTTCATAGTGAGATCCTTCATACCAAATTTTATTTCCATAGCTTTATTTATGGCTTAGTTATGGCCCTTTATGTGTTTTCGGTTTTCGCCATTTTGTGGGCGTGGCAGTGGTCCGATTTTGCTCATTTTCGAAAGCAACCTTCCTATGGTGCCAAGAAATAAGTGTGCCAAGTTTCATCAAGATATCTCAATTTTTACTCAAGTTACAGCTTGCACAGACGGACGGACGGACGGACAGACAGACATTCGGATTTGAACTCCACTCTTCACCCTGATCACTTTGGTATATATAACCCTATATCTAACTCGTTTAGATTTGGGTGTTACAAACAACCGTTATGTGAACAAAACTATAATACTCTCTTTAGCAACATTTGTTGCGAGAGTATAAAAAAGAAATAATTTTACTAATTCTTTTTAGCCGGCTTGTTTGCTAAAAACATTAAGGTTATATAGTTAACCGATCTGAACAATTTCTTCGGAAATTATATTATTACCTTAAGCAGTAATCCATGTCAAATTTCGTGAAGATACCACGTCAAATGCGAAAATTTTCCATACAAGCCATTGATTCCGATCGTTCGGTTTGTAGTTTTTCGGAGATTAAATTATTTCTATGAACAATAACTCACACCAAATTTCGTGAAGATATGTAGTAAAATGCGGAAGTTTTCCACACAAGCCCTTGATTCCGATCGTTCAGTTTGTATGGCAGCTATATGATATAGTGGTCCGCTATCGGCAGTTCCGACAAATGAGCAGCTTCTTGAAGAGAAAATAACATCTGCAAAATTTCAAAACGATATCTTAAAACTGAAGGACTAGTTCGTATATATACAGACAGACAGACAGACGGACATGGCTAAATCGACTCAGTTCAACTGATCATTTATATATATACTTTATAGGGCCTCCGACGCTTCATTCTGGGTGTTACAAACTTCGTGACAAACTTAATATATCCTGTTCTGGGTATAATAAAATAAAATAAAAAAATTTGTAAACCGTTTGAGAATTAATAGCAAAAGCATGCAATGAATGAAATGATAAACTTAGAAAGCGTATCACTTATATGAAAATATGAAAAAGAGTAAATTCACAGCTTCTGCTCTTTAAATTTACTGGCAATCACTTGAAGGTATCAGTTCACTTGAATATTTAAACCCTCTCACTCTTTTTGTTCTCGGATCACTTGCGCATATATATATTTCTCCAACCGAAGCGACACAATGTCACTCAAGAACAACAACAATTAGCAATTTACTGCTTACTTTTACAACAGTGACTATAAAATATCCTTTAGTCCCCTCACCAAAACTCTCTCGTTCCGCGCTGCACTTACCCAAAGCCTGCCTGCCGTTGCGCTCTCTACTTCGCATGGAAATTTTAATAATTTTACATTTTCTGCGTAACTTTTTGCCTTTTGCACAATGCGCGCTAATCCGCTTTTTAACACTTTACCGTTAAGTGCAAATATTAGCAGCAACAAAATAACAAGGACCTCGATGGCAAACAATGATGATAACAATGCAACAAGCAGAGTCAGCGCGATGCAGCGAGGCAGTGATAGAGGGAGTGAGTTGAGGCGAGTAAGCGTGCGAGGTTGAAAGAGGAAAATGGCGCGTACACACCGCAACAGTGAAACTTCATTAAAATGCGTGGCAAAGTGTGCGACGAGATCACGAACAAACACACTCATAAATAACTGTTGTGTGTTGTGCTGTTACGTAGAGTTGCGGGCGAGGCGAGTAGAGTCAGCGTGTTGCAAAATCATTTTAATTGAAATTAACTACTTTTTTGGTCGCCTGCTTTAGGTAAACATGCATAGTTTATATCTACTTAGAGGAGTTTGTTGTTGATTCGCCTCGCTTTGTTTGTTGCTTGTTGCGATCGCGCGCGCGCTACTGTTCACTAGCAGCGCTGCACCACCATTTTAAGCTGCCTCTTTTGTCCGCGCTTGCCACTTGTAGTGCGACAAGCGCTCGCCTGCGGACGCTAACTCACTTTGTGTGCTGGCTCGCGTTGCAACTCATTAATTATGCCATTTTCTTTTAGCTGCCACTTCCGACTCGACGCGATTGCTGGCACGCCCGAGCGCCTGTATGTATGCAAAGCGCAAGCGATAAAGTTGTTGCGCGCGTTAGTTACTTTGGTAGTTAAGCGCATTGCTAGTCATGGCAACTATGCTGGACTTGCTGTGCGCGCCCAAAAGGGTGGCACAGTGGGCACAGGAAAGCAGAAAACGGATGATAAATATTTTTAGAATTTTTTTAGTGCTGAAATGCATTATATTTCACTTGTTGGAAATATTATTGCTGCTCAATGCTGCCTAAACACTGTGCTATATCATAAGTCCATTCTTTACTACAACTCTTAGCAGTTCTCTTTTTATTCACTTTTGTTTAATCCAACCTCCGTTTCAACTTACTAAACACTATACTGCCTATTTATCTATGCAGTTGCATTGTACGCGCATAAATGTTAAGCAGCTAGTTTATTGCTAACAACGCCATTTTCATCATTGCCTCTTACTCGTAATGCTTTATGACAAGTGATGCCGCGTAATTGAAAAGATAAACGCAAACAGGAAATAACAAAAATTAAAAATGTCAGTGGACGGCTATTTTATGCGCTGCGGGCGTGAGATTATTGTAGGTTAAGAGAGAGATAATGAGGGACCGAACAGCAGCTGAATTGCTTAAAGAGAAGAGATAAAGGGGATTGTGTAGTGTGGTAGTCAAGGAGTAAAGCGGAATAAGGTTAGGAGGGTTTAGAGGAAACTAAATCTTTTTGTAAGATTTAATAAATTCGTTATTCAAAGCTTAGCTTATTTCGTAGTAAAAGCTGAAATATTGAATAACAAAAGCAACAAAAACATGAAATCTTTGAAATATACAATAAGAACATATTTTCTGAGCCATCATGAGTTCACTAAATTGAACTGAGTTAACCAAATAAAAGACGTGACAAGACGTTGTCAATCAACGACAGATTGTTATTTGACTTGTTTATATTTCAAGTGATTGGTTGGTTCTATTTCAAGTAGTAGGAAAGGAAGTTCGATAAAAATGAGACTACATGAGTCCGTATGACCATTTTCCAAATCTAACATTATGTTCCCACAGACGCACTATGTGTTTCTGCGTCTCTATACTTGGAACGGTACCGTAGATTATCATTATATGATAAGATTCAACTATAGCTTGCTATTAAAGACATATCAAAGAACGGCTATTCAAATACGGCGGCGAAGAGCTGATAAGGTGCTTGCATCAGCTTCTTTGCAGAATATGGTCGGAAGAAAGCATGCCTGACGATTGGAATCTCAGTGTACTCTGCCCAATACACAAAAAGGGAGACCCCACAATTTGCGCCAATTACCGTGGGATAAGCCTCCTCAACATCGCGTATAAGGTTCTGTCGAGCTGCTTTTCAATACAAACTGTCAAAAAATGTCACAGCTGCGGTCAACAGCAGCGAAGAGTGTTTGTTTACAGTTAGTAGGTGCTGGCTGCTGCTGGCTTTCAGAAGAAGAAGAGTACCAACCGTATTATATTTTTAAAATTTACCAATATAATATTGAATAAATTACTTGGGAAGATATTTAAAACTAAAGCCCCAACAATAAAAATAATTATTTTTAATAATAACTCATAATTTGTGTTTTCATAGTTTCACTAGCTAACAGTACAGAAACACTCTTACGTATATGAGTCAAAAACAGCTGATTTGTAAATCTTCAAATCATAACTGAGCTCATTCCTCATTCAGAAAAGCACTACAGTAGTTTTCCGAAATAACGAATATTCGTTTTAACGAAAACCGCTTATAACGAACAAGCAAATTTGTTACATTGAGTACCGTAAATAACGAACATCGAGAATTTGTAAGTACTCAGTTTAACGAACAACATGAAGAAGACATATGAAGAATTTTCCTCTTTCTTCATATTTCATATTTTTCATAATCAGATAAATCGAACCAGAATTAAAAATAAAACTCGAAAAAATTCAAAAGAAATGTGCAAATTGAATAAATGTTGAATTTTATAAAAAAGGTTAAAATTATTGATCAGCACCAAATAAAAGTATGATTGTCGAAATTGGTCCATTTTGGAAGAATTTATTGGATTTGAATTCTTTTGTTATGGTTTTTCATTTTTTAACAAATAATTAATAAAACAATTTATTAAACTGCAATTTACGGATATTTAACTAATTTTTATTGATAAAAATACCTCTAAGTGAGTACTCGAATTAACGAAAAATTCGATATAGCGAACGGGCCTGACAATTAATGTGTTCGTTATTTCGAAAAACTACTGTATGTGTTTCTGCGTCTCCATAATTGGAACTGTACCGTAGATTAGTCATTATCTATAAGATTTAACTATAGCTTGCTATTAAAGACATATCAAAGGAACGGAATGCTATTATGATTAATATATACGAGGAGTGTTCAAAAAATAACGGGAATTTTGGGGAAATATTAATTTATTCCTCTGCTTACGCGAGCGCTTCTTCAAATTGTCGAAACACTTCTTAATTTTTGGAATAGTCTTCGGATCTTACAACGATTTCTGTATGCTTGTAAATCGACGGCCCTTTAAGATGTTTGCTGAATTATTCAGGCGAACTTCAGGGATGTGTATATCAACATTTAAAAAAAATCAGACCTTTTTAACCTTTAAAAGTTAATTGAGTACTTTGTACAATATTCGATTGCTAGAAAAATGATTTTCGAATGAATTTGCATAAAATTACTGCAACCATACAAATAACTAACTACAAATTAAAATATATATTAAAGAATGCAATCAGAATTGACTCATTATTTTATATAAAATGACCTTAGGGCAACATTTAACCGTAAAAATGAAAGGTTAAAGTGTACTTCTAAGAAAGAAAGCGATTGTGTATATATATTTGATTTTTTTCTTCCACCGATTGCTAATGTGTAGTGCGCATAATGAAGTTATAAATAAGCAATGAACCGCCACAAGTGGTCAAGTTCACATGATTTTCTTTTTTTTTTGCGGTGCCTAAGCCTTGGGGAAAGCCACGGCGTTGAAGTTGTAAGAAGAAAACCTTGAATGCGGTCTTTATGCCTCAATTATTTGCACCTCAATAAAGTGAAATGGGCAAAAAGTGAGCCTAAAGGCATAAACGTGTACATACATATAAGGGCATATGGGTATGTGTGTAAATATCGAAAATGCCCTGGTGAACTCTTGTGTTAACACAAGCGCCCCAAAGTAGTCGGCATAAGTGCGTGCGTGTACATGCTGCTTCATATACTCAGTTATACGAACCCCTACGGCGCTTTTTACTATCCCTAATTGACTGACTTTTTCTACACTTTATGCATTTTCTATAACGGCAAATGTGCGCCAATTTGCTTTTACTTGATTTGCCCTTTGTTTTACGCTTTTGCGTTATTTTTCCTCAATTTTCCTTTTCATTGTTTGCATGCAATCGCTTTGCCTGCCTGCCTGTGAATTCACCTTAAACACCTTTGACTCATCAGCAGCGCCGCCATTAACTTTAACCTGTTGGACTGTTGGGTCGATTGTTGTTTGTGGCGATATTCACAATGCTCTGTTGGTGGCCTCAGGCAATCGTCAAACTATAGCATTGAATGTGCCGTGATTCGTATACAACCACATACAGTTGCAGTTGTTTGGGTTTACGCACCACGCGCTTGGGTTGACAACCAGCAGCGTCGTTCCGATGTAGGCGTTTTTCAAAAGGGCTCTCTCTCTATATATATATATACATATATATACACTAGCAGCTTGTCTGTTAGCAGTAGCCTCGGGGCATCAAACAAGTTTTCTTGTCTACAAAGTTTTTGCGAGAATGCGTTTGACTGCGTGTAGACTACTGAATACCGTTACTTACCTAGATCAAATACATATCTATGTATATACATCTATAATATAAAAATGAATCGCAAAAGGTGTTGCTAAGCGCATAACTCGAGAACCGCTGAACCGATTTCGCAAATTCTTTGTTTAGAATGTTTTTAGAGGTACCGGGATGGTTCTTACGGAGAGAAAAATTAGAAAAATTGCATGAATCCACAATTTTCTAATCACCCATCAAACAATTTGTGTCGTTAGTCTAGAAAAAAGTCGAGAAGGGCCAAACCGATCTGGCTAATTTTAGTTTTAAAATATTTATGGAAGGCCAGGGAAGGATTAGAAAGTAAGTATATATCGAAAAATTGTGAGGAAGATAACAAGAAGATGATTTTATTTGAATTGACAATAAAATTATAAAAAAAAAAACAAAACAAAACAAAAAATAATAATATTTTGAAAGTTGTCATTGTTGCTTTGTTAAAATATTTGTATCATTGTTCAATTGTATAAGGCTGTGTCGATAGCCCAAAACAATTTGTAACAAGTAGGGAAAGACAACCGAAAATTTTATACTCTCGCAATTTATTGATGTGATTTTATTACACACAATTTGAAATAAAGTCCAATAGAATAACGAAAATCAGCAAATATAGTACATGAGGGTTGAGGTAATTCCTGAACCGATTTCACTCATTTTCAACGCGCAGTTATAATAGGAATAGGATCAAATTGGCACCTGTTAGTAGGCAGACAAACGGCAATTCGGCCTTGAAATTACTCCTAAATTGCAAATCAACGAAACATCAGTCTGCAAAATCTCCCAAAAAAAGAGCTATAAAGAAGATTTTCCAGATATTCAAGTCGCTGGAGGTACTGCACAGGACTTTAAAATATTTACGCGACAACGAAAATATTTTTGGTGAAGCCATGATTCTGTTGGCAGGTAATTTTCGCCAGACTATTCCTGGATCAACTGATGCTGACGAACTAATCACATTCCTAAAATCATCTAATTTGTGGCGACACATAAAGAATCGCCAAATAACAAATAACATACAAGTGTTTTTCCAACAATATCATACTGCGATTGTAGAAATAGTTGAAAATGGTAGCCGCAGTTGACACCTCGATGGATTAATAACATTTTTAACGGGTTTCTGTCACTTCATGGCCTCGAAAGAGGAGCTTATTCATCGTGTTTTTCCTGACATGAAATCATAATATAATAAACATAAATGGCTGATTGAATGACCTATATTGGTGGTAAAAAAACAAGGATCTCTTTGATCTTAATGCGACAATTTAGAATTTCGTTAAAGGAGAGTTGACACAGCTAAAAATCAGGATGACGTATTCAATTATTACACAGTGTATTTTAAATTGCTGGACTATCCCCACTCACTTGCAATTAAAAGTAGTGTGAGTTGTCATCATGCTGCGTAACATAAATCAACATCAAAATTTGCAAAAAACAAGACTGGGTGTGAAGAAGGTAATCCATATCGTCACCAAAGCCAAGATAAAGCCAATTGTGAAATTTGGTCATTTGTTACTTTCTCCAATATACGATTAAAAGAATCAAAGTTTTACAAATACTGATGATTAACGTTTAACACAGATCTACAATAATGTCTATCAATCATTTTAAAATTTATCGGCTATAACGTTTTCGTCTTTATGCGTCAGAATTTTTTTCTGCATTGAAGGATTTACTAATTTAATGTATACCTTAGCCACAAAAACGTGTGGCCGGGTCTGCTAGTATATTTATATAAATATAAGCGATTTTGTTTTAATGCAGCAATATATCCACGTATGTGTCTAGTAAATGCCTGCTGTGCTCATTTAAATTATATATATTCAAATCAAAGTGCTTGTTGCTCCGTGCAACGGTAAATACAAATATCGTTGTCTACCTTTAGGCGCTTTAACGTCACTGTCTTGCGCATGCTAGCGCTCATTTGCGACAATATACACACTCTTTTTTTATATGGTTGTATTTAAACCGTGGAAATCAAAGCTACCCACTTGAAAAGCATTACTTGAAATTCATGTTAAATGCAAGCTTTCACGCGCCATTACTATTTTTGTTGCTTATTGTTTCAGAAATGCGTGAAAGGTTTAACGCGACTAAGTTTAGGTTAACTGTAGTACACATTAGAAATTATTTTGATGACTATTCAATATAGTACACATATTCATTGAGAATCCTTGTCGGCTAAAGCTTTGATCCCGATATAACTTTATCAATAATCATAAATTATTGTTGGAGGAAAAATGTATTTTAGTGCAAGTAGATTCACAATACTCTTAATATTGTTAAATTAAATTTTTTCAATATTTTCAATATTTTTTCTTTTCCTCTAACACATCTCGATTCCATTGGTTATATATACTAACTAGGCTCCTGATTTTGCCAGCTCATCCGCTTTTTCGTTACCGATAATGTTCCTATGGCCGGGAACACAGATTATGGACAGGTCTAGCTTTTCAGCTAGTGAGCTCAAAGCCTTTCTGCAGTTAATGACTACTTAGGAATTAATGCCTGGCGACTACCAAACAGCAATGTTGCCTCACTATCTGTGTACATATTAACCTTCTGAATCCTGCCATTGTTGTTCAATAGAGCTCCACAGACCTTATCTATGCCTAGTGCTTCCGCTGGGAAGATGCTTGCTGAGTTTGGTAGACGGATAGAGAGTTTATTGGATTGGAAGTTTGGATTCATTTTGGATCCGCCGATATAGAATGAGATGGTATCTTTCCCTCTTGCTAGACCTCTTCTACCTTAAAGTCTAGATGGTATCCTCGTCTGAAGGCCACTATTAAAGTCCAACTGTGGATGGATATAGTCTGATTTGTTTAAGTTCTTTATGAACTGATTCAAGATACCGATATGTCCATAACTATTTCGGTTCCAACCACTTAGTTCCTTTTATTCTTATAGCAGAGCATGCTGCTACCTTTCGGATGAAGACAACCTAGAGCTATACTTCCACTAAGGTTTTGGAAGCTACACAGTCTTTATGTTTTATATATATATATTGTTCCATGACCTCAAAACTTATCTCCTCCTCATTTATGTTTCAGGATCATAATATTCGATTTGTGATTTCATGACTTTCCAAAGATTCTTCTGGCTCTTAGTAAAATCGAATCTCAAACGATCTTAATAAGAAAATGTACAATCTTATCTGACCGGAAGCCACATAGAGATCTCTTCGATAATAGTTGAAACATTGACCTTAAGTGTTGCATGATTTAACTTAAATTGTTTCACTGGGACCGTTTTGATTACTGAGCTTTCAGACAAACCTGTGACATGCAAGCCGCCATTACACTAGTCTACACGAAACAGTAACTGGTACTTAATGCCACTGACATAACAACAAGGGTTACAATATAATAACAACGACAATACAGATAAATAACCAAAAAAACAAACAGAAGAAAATAAAAATCGGAGAACTCGATTCCCGTGACAGACATTACAGAAATAAACGCAGTTAAATTATAGGTTCCCGCCAGCCAAGCGACAACAGCAGTTAAACGGTGCTTTCGAGAAGAGAAATTGGAGCCGCAAAACGATGAGAGAGCAGTAGTAATGAAGCGGTATGGAAGAAGAGGGCTGCGGGAGGGAGAATTGGTGACAGAGTTGAACTGAACTGCAACGCGAGAGATAGGAGTTAATGAGAGGGGCTGGAGTTGCAATGCCAACAGCGGCAATAAAAATAATACAGTTTAATATATATATGCAACAATAACAACAAATTTCTCGCGAGCGGACAGTAGCTGAACTGCAATGAGACAGTTAAAGGTGTGGAGGTGAGACTCGCGAGTGAATGACAGCGAGATAATCGTGTGTCTAGAGAAGTGTAATGGAGGTTTGAGGAGCAAAGCTAAACTAAAGAAGGTTTGTGGGCCGCACAAAAAACAAAAACAATACAAAGACACAACAATATCAACAACATTTTGACGTGTTAGCAACAACAATAATTATTTCAATACTGTCACTAAGACTAACAACCGGCAACGCGCTCGTGAAATGAGAAATGCAGCTAGGATAACAATAAAAACAACAACAATGCTAGACGTGGCGTGCAACAAAGTAGCCGAGCAAAGTTCAAAGTTGCACAACGCTCTTGAAGTTGAATTACAGTTAAAGTTGCAATTGCACGAATAGTTGTTGTTGTAATTGTAGTCGAGTCGGAATATTGAAGTTCTGTGTCGTGAGTTGAAGTTCAAGTGGAGTTGACAAGTTTTGCTGTGTGAATTGCACTTGCAACGAAACAGGAAAAATTAAACTTGTTAACTTTGCTTTTTTTTACCGTTAACTGCAATAAAATTGTGCACTGCTGGCGCTGGCAGCGTCAAAGCTCGAAAACTGCGGGCAAACTATGAAAGTCCAAACTTCTCGAGAGGTGCATTGAAATATACACTCCATTTGTCAAAGGAGTTCGGTGTAAAAGAGACGGCTAATATTTTGATTGAGTGCCGGCGATGTTCAAGTGCTCGGTTGGCTTAAGTGTTTTCGTGTATTTTTATTAATACTTTGTGGGAAGGGAGTGAAGTGGGCGGTTTGACAGCGCATTTGAGGGATTGTGTTGACAGAGTGAAGAGAGTAAGATGGAGTGAGTGTGTTGTAGATTGTAACGGAACAAATTTAAGAAGTAGTTACAAGAGGAGTGAGAGTGACAAGAGGAGCAATGTTAAGGTGATGTCCATTACCAACTATAGTGTCTGGCTACTTTGGCCAGAAAGATTTTGTGTTGGTTTCATCGGCCTTTCATCTATTTTCTAAAGAGTCTTCAGCGACTAGCTGTTCTTTTCTTCAGATATTACACTATCTTCTTCCGACCTAGTCTTTGAAGTACATTTAAACTAGCTTAAAGTAGATTCTGGCAAGAAAGACTCGAGTCATCATGGGCTCTCAAAACAGTCGGGTCCAAATAATTGGTACGAACCAGTAGTTTTATGCGGCAAAGAGTTATCTACTTCGCAGAATTTCTCAAAATTATTTAAGGAACAATTTTTGCTGCTACAACAACAACAACAACGTCATTGTTTTTGCAACTAAAAAATGTTATATTTAATTCAATTTCCAGAAACTCTCACTCCATCAACGGTGTTACTTTTTGTACTTCTGTCCCATGTAATTAATGAAATCACGCTGATAATCAGACAAGGTAAAACTATACAGAAAAACCTAAGCAAACACAGGCTTTCGGGATGCGCTGGAAATCGTTGACAATTAATTGCACTGATTGCAATGCTGTGACTTGACATTTCTAAAGGCTGAAGAGCGCCAATGTCCTGCGAAGAAACGAAAAAAAGACACTAAACAAAGCAGCTACTGCTAAAGAAAGCAGCGAAGTCTAGCAAAAGACACGACACGTTCGCGTTAAACTTGCACGTCTGCCATGAAAAAGTTAATCTCACGAAAGTTTTCGTCTATGCATTTAACCTTTCCATAGTTATACAGTTAATTGTGAGCAGCAGCTGGCAATGAAAAACGCGAAGACACGCTGGAAAAAACACGAAAAGCCCCGACTATTTGTATAGACATTTTGGCGCAGTGACAATCAGTAAAGGCGCGTAATCATTAAAAAAATTAAAAGTTTCCGCCACCATGTTGTTGTTGTTGGCGTTTGTAGGTGTGTGTGGGTGTTGAGTTTGCTATGAATGGCACAAAACTTTGCTTAACTTTCCATTTGCAATGTCACTTTAGTGCAGTTTAACCTGTTTCTTTTTTTAGCTTAGCCCTCGCTTTGTGCAGATCAGATAAGGAATTGAAAGTAATCATCAATAATGTGGCTGACACGTGACTTTCTATTATTTCGTTGAATGTTTTTTGAAAAAAGTCAAAGTTGTTGATGCTTTTAATTAGGAGTTAACGCAAATTGCATATTTAATTAGTTGATTTTGCTGGGATTGGAGGAAGCTGCGGGTTTTAATGTATATAATTCGATTCTTACAGGGGAACTCGTGCTCAAAAGGGTAAATAGGTCTGTTCGATAGTTATGTTTCGAGAAAGAAAAGTTTAAAAAGTGGTAGTCGCTTTGCAGCACTCGACTTTTGGAGCCTTTCTAAAGGATTTAAATCAGATGAAATGAGATTTTTGACTCGGAGTATGTAGAGAAACAGTTTATTTTACTTTCTTTCTTTCTTTAGGATAAACTGTTAATCCAGTATTGATAAAGATCTCAACTCTAGCATAGTTTTTAAAGCTAGATCTATGTGCACATATCTAATCAGGGAGTATAGTTCCTGCTCATTTACTTATTAATTCGTGAACCGAATTCACACTTTTTTCGCCATCAATCTACACTATATCAAAGAGTACTCACTTTTTGCTAAGATATCTCACATATTAACCAATATGTTTTAAAAACCCGAATGCCGATTTTACCCATGTTTCACGTTATTAAGTAAAATATTCCCCTTAAGTTTTTAAAAATACCATATATTTTCGGTATAAAGTTACCCATTCGATTGCATCCCTGATTACTTGGACCACTGTAACACGAAACTTGCGCTTGTACTTACGAGGTGTTTGTGGGAAGGAAGAAGTCAATGGAGAAGATGCGCAGTTAGCTTTTTTACGGATGGATCGAAGCTAAGGTGGAAGGTGGGTTTTCTGCCGGAAGCTCTCAATCAACACCAGCCTTAGGTTACCAGACACTGCAGTGGGTCTTCCAGGCAGAGGTCACTGCGATGAAAGTAGCAGTAGATCAGCCTACAAACCTAACCTACCCATATGGTGACGCTCTTTTAGATAGGTGTGTATTAAAGTCCGATTTCAAAAACAGATAAACTGCCTCAATTCTAAGATTGGAATACGAGCTTTATATATTTTGCTATCCGACTAAGTATTGCCAGGTGCAATCTGACATTTCCGGAAAGTTTGACGGTAACATTACTCAGAACGTTTTGTCATTTAATCGTGAATTGTTTTATTTACAGGGAATTAAAAATTGACGTCGGCCAAAAAATGGGAGCGTGAACATTGGTAGTCATTTTTCCACTTTCGCCGTGGATTATCGCGACAAGAGTGGATCTATGAACTAAAATCTTTGCATGGCTATGAAGCGCCATCCTATAGCACTGTGAAAAACTGGTACAACGAATTCAATCGTGGCCGACGCTCGCTCAAAGACGAATTCCGTGAACGTACGTGAACTGATAATGCAAGACCGTCATGTAACATACCTTCAGATAGAGGCATGCCTATGCATTTCTTCCACCAGCATACATTCGATATTGCATGAACACCTGGCCGTAAAAAAGGTTTGTTCTCGATGGATTCCGCTCAATTTGACTATCGTGCTTCGTGGTTTGAGCGCATGCAAAAGTGTATAAATCTTGATGGAGAATATTTTGAAAAACAATAAAACCATTTTCGTTGATAAATATTCCTATTTTCATTATTAGGCCAGAAATATACATAGCAGCCCTCGTAATAATAATAATTACGAAAAACTTCCAAAATAAATTTCTCTTCCCTTATGACCTCAAATGTGGTTTTCATCATCAGCCTTGAGAAACTCATTCACCACTTGTGTTAATTGAAATCCAGCGTGTGAAAACATAATTTACACCGCTTTGTTTTAATATTCATTGTATTGCAAATTAATGTTGCATTACTTGGAGCACATTGCCGAACACACATAAATAAGAGAGCAGGCAACATTTTACAGCTGATGCGGCAAGCAAATCACTGAGACATAGTAAACGTGTCTAAGCTTGTAAGCAACCATTTTGCACAACACAAAGCTTCACTTACACAACAACACCACCACAAATACACTCACTCATACACACACACACATATATATATATATAGAAGATATATATATATATAAAGGCGCGTAAAGCAGCTTGCAATTCACAGTTTAATGCTCATAAATTACTTCCGCTATTTTCGCTTTGAAAAATCTCACCTCAACAAATAAATCTCTTTTATTGCTTCATATTCAACAGCGTAAACGGACGAAGAAGAAGAAGTGACTGAACGCTTTCCACTAACACATGCACTCATACATAAACACATGGTAAGTAAGCAGCACTTCAACAACAACAACAAGCAACAATAATACTAACAAAATACCTAAACTAGTTGTACGCCGCTCGCCGGCAAGTGCAAGCTTAGGTGTCTACTTTGTGTGCTACAGCATGTGGCCTCAAGCTTCTTATGTTGCGCGCGAGCATAAAAATCTCACAAAATGAATTCATTTACTCAACCATTCTTTCCGTTCTTTTATTTATTCATTCTTCATTCATTCATTCTCCGCAGCTAGTTGTTGCTTTCGTTGAAATGTCTGTTTGTACTCGTGTGTACTAATGGGTGGGAGTGTATGTGTTGGCGGGTTGTTGACAAGCTTTTAAATAAATTGAATTTACTCAAGATCCTCAACACTCTAGCACTGCGCGCACCAGGTTAACGCTGTTGTTGTTGTTGTTATTGTTGCCACTAGTGGTGCTAGTGTTGGTTCTGGCTGGCGTGCACGTTGGCTGCCAGTCAAAATAAACAATCTCACCTAAGCTAACAAACACTTACTAAAACACACGTAGAGCAACGTTGTTGTTGTTGTTATTGGCAAATATAAACACACATCTGTACAAGTAACAACAATAAACACTTAACTAAAATTTACGATTTTCTATGATAGACATTTTAGCGGTGTTGCTGTACTGTATATGTGAGTGTATGTGTGCGTTTACTTCTATACTTGTATATATGAACCTCTCTGTATCCAACGCGCAATTGTTGTTCTTGCTACGAAAATGCCTATCGTCTGAGCGTGCCTAGCCATAATAGTCACCTACTCGTGAGCACCACCACCACACCGACACAGTAACCGTTAAGCCTCACATTTCCACTGCTTACCATTTTCCTTGCTTTCGTGCGCTTTCTTGCACCTCAATTTCTTCGCTAGTCCTCCTTGCTACCTTCTTCCATTTATCACTCGTCCTCATCCTCGTAGGCATTTAAGTTGGCATTCGGTAATAATAATAACATTTGTACCGTTACAACAAACTGCAAATTGCTTCAAAATCACTTAACTGTAAAACTTTGATAATATGTATGCATGTGTGTGTGCGCCTCCAATCAGCGCTTATAGCCTAAGCATGTGGCATTGGCGCCGCTACTCCTCCTCACTCACTCACATACACACATTACATACATACAGACGCCGTGGAATCGGAGCTTGGTGTTGCCGGAATGTGTCGATTTCTATGCAAAGTGCCGAGCAGCGATTGTAGCGATTGTTCGTGAGAATAACGGTAAATGCGAAGACTTGCACAAAAACTATAGCAGTAATCCTATAAGTGAGGCATGAATTGGAAAATATTTTCATTCGCAATGAATTGTTTACTAAGGCAACAGACATTGGCAAGGCGGGTGTCTGTTCTCGGCACAGTGGTTGGTGGATATTTTGTGAGAATATTTTTAGAAAAAATAATATGTAGAAAAACTTAAATTATTTTATTGAAAGCCAAGTTATCTATAGTTGAGTTCTTGAGGTAAAATATAAAACAAAAAAATTTCGGAACTTTTTTAAAAATATATTTTTTGTTCGAAAAATATCGAGTTAATTGTGGTTGGGTAGTATGGAAGTATGGAGAGCGTCAATGTAAGTATGTATGTGATTGGCGTTGAACCGTTTAGCCGGTTATAGCCGAATCGATGAGAGCGCGCCACTCGTCTCTTTCCTTCGCAGTTCGGCGTCAGTTGGAGATCCCAAGTGTAACCAGGTCGCTCTCCACCTGGTACCTCCAACGGAGTGGAGGCCTTCCCCTTCCTCAGCTTCCTCTGACGGGTACTGCATCGAACACTTTCAGAGCTGGATTATTTTCGTCCATTCGGACATCGTAGCCGCTGTCTTTTTATTCGGTAGTAGGATGGGATCATGTGTAGAAGTTCACGTAAGTGAGGAAAGTTTTTGATTGTCATTCACTTTGGAGTGGCCAGAAACGATTCTTCTCCACATGATTCAAGCAGCTCACGACTACCGGTTTTAGACCAAGTATCCTCTGGGTAGAAAACAAACAGCCGTTTGGAGGCGAGCTAAATTGAGAAGGCGAACCCGCTCCACATAAAAACGAAGTACAAATGAAAAATCGAAGAAAGAGCGTCAATAGTTCAGCAAAAATCTAAAAAACTCATTCAGAGGCTCTTTTTTTGATTTCGGAAGGGTCTCCAGAGGAGTAAAAATGATATGACTCATCTATTAAAAAAAATGTATTCTCCTAAACTGAATTGTGGATGTCTCGAGAGAAACAGTATTGATTAATTTCTGAAAAATATAGGTCCATTAAGTTCATTGTTCTTGAGAACATTGAATTCATTAGGAATTATCAGAGGGTTCTATAGATTATTTGGAGTTGTTGGAGAAATATTTTTGCATATCTGGAAATCGTATTAGGAATGCTCAGATTTTATTTATTATATACTAAGAACTTTTTAATTTCCTCTTCCGATCTATCAACAGAGGAATGCCAAACGAATTCCGATTCCGGGACGCAGTTTATGTCCTCACACTAATATTATTGCTATTAATAGTTGACATTTCTGTATTTGGAGGCTGTTTTTGGCTGTGTTTGGAATTGTAACCACGAGACTAGTACTTTCGAGTTTATGGCGATTAATTAATATAATTATTACACAGATCTTGAACTCAGATAGTAAGAACTTTTCCATAGCACGGCTGAGCAATATTGTATAGAGAACGTTCAAACATGTATTAACTCTGTGATCCCAAAAAGTAGTTCATGGTAATCCAATCCAAATAAGACTATGCAAAAGTTTTGTCTTGACTGTTTTTGAGTACAAAATTTACAACAAATATTATATCTTTAAGGTGACTCTATCAACAAGTCTGCGAATTAAGTCTCCACTAAGTTGGAAGAGATTGAGTTCGATAACTCCAAAATTCTTACACTGTAGACCCAGTGCCACAGTTAAAAAGTCTTCCACATGTTGTAGAATACCAAAATGGAAATGAGTGTACTTATAAATGTCTATGTTGTACCAGGAAATACATAAGTTCAAATGGAAGAATATATAGAAGAATGGGAGTACATGAGTTGGACACCAGCATTGATGGCATACCGGAAATAATTGTAACGGGTAATACGTTCTCATGCCATAAACTTCAATGTCTGCCTGCCAACGCTACCCAAAAGTGTCCACATTTGCTGCTCACCTGCTTAGCTCTTCACATTCATTTAAAAGGTAGCTGTAAATGTGTGTAAGGAACACATTAGAATTAATGTTATTATTATATGAACTTGTTTTCGCATTGCTATCATTTGAAGCAATTGTTTTTTGGTTTTATGGCGATTTCTTTTAAGGACATTTGCATTAAATTGCCATTTAGCGTCACTCTCAGGTGCACTTGAAGTGCTTTGAATGCCGTTAGTTGTGCGCCGCTGGAGTGAAGTGTGAAGGCGACAGTGTCATTAAGGAAATGAATAGAAATAATTTATTACATAATGCGAAAACATATGTTTGTACGAGTATAATGGTGTGTGGAAAGATTTACAAGGAAAATCTAATATTTATGAGCCGCAACGATTGCAATAATGAATTGAGTGTAGACAAAGTGCATAGCAAGACTACAGTATGAAATTCATTATGGAATCTAGTTGAAATGAAAGGCAGCCGTGCAGAAGATTAAGAATTACTCTCGAAGGACTTTTTGAGTTGAAAACATAACAATAAATTGCATGTAAGCCGTATCTCGAAAAAGTCTCCAGTAATGCTAAAAATGTTCTTCTTAGATTCTAACTACATTTGAGAAACGAAATCCTTAATGAAGTGATCTCTGTTTCTAATATCCGTGAAATCTTTCTTCAGGTATAACTGAAACTGACTTCGCAGACATTGAAATGAAGTCTGTATTAACGAGATCTATTATGCGGATTCTTAAAATCAGCTGGTAATATTTGCAAACTGACTATAGAATTTAGAATTTTATGAATTATTAAACTTAAAGTAAAGAGTTCAGATAATGCCCTATTCGGTTAATTCGGTTAGTCGATTAGTCGAATACCAAGAGCTCTAGTTCAGAGGCTAACACTCGCGACAAGTGCCACTAAGAGTCCCACTTGGACAGTTAAAGGTGCTGGTCCATTGTGAAGCCAAAAAGACTCCTAAGTTTGGAAAGCAAAGATGACCATTATATATTTCAGAAGTGCTTTGATCCTATCACACATTTTATGAGACGGCTAATATCCATTCCAGCCAGTTCGCTTGGTTCGCGAAAGGTCGGAGATGTATTAATCTCAGTCTTGCAAAGGCTGGTCAGTGGAGCAGGTATTGACTTGATGTTTCCCACCCTCGCCATCCTCCATACAGCTATGACAGTTTGCGTCTAGCAGGATTCCTAACCTCATCGCAGATATGCTCATTCCGCAGTATGCAGTGAGTACTCCCACTGTTGCGAAGAGGTTAACCTTTTCTAAGAGCCAGTAGTTCAGCTGACTTTTCGCGTTCCAATCTAGTCCAAAAGAGTCTCGCAACCCAGCAGGTTCTGGTTGTTAACCAGAGTTTACTTTAATCCCTAGAGGTCCCTTGATCCAGTGCTACAACGCAAGAGGACAGTGGAGCCCGGGCTCGTTTCCAACCCGGTGTTATAGGTACCCTTTCTTCCGAGTTCATCAGCTCTGCAGTACCCAGCGATTCCACTTAGTAGCGTCTATCTTAGTCCTTTACATATTATACTCTTTCATACTTATTAGTTTAATAGGTGACTTTTCTCAGTTCCTTCCAATAAACTACAAATAATTGAATGAAATTAAGCAGAAAATTGCGAAAACATCGACAACAACAACGCCTCCGTAATCAAAATAGAATCAATGGAAGAAAGCAAGTAAAATTTCTAACCTCAAAATATTTATAACTGCATTCATTTTGTTTATTATTGTAATAAATTTGAAATTAAATAGAAATCATTTGTCTACCGATTTGGCAAAGACATTGACCGGATTCTTCCTAATGTTTGGTAGACAGCAAGCAATTTGATTGTCTGCTTGTTTTGATGCATGTGTATGTGTCTCCATATATTTTATGTCTTATTTGTCTAGCTGCAAGCCTAGAAATTTAAGTGACTTGCACGGCTAAGTGACCTTCTACTCCTCCGCCGAGTTTCGCCTGCCGCTTGCATCCGCCGTTTCCTGCATGTCCCGGCTTGACGCTGTCGCACTATTTCTAGTTTAACCATACGACCGCCCGACCGTCCGACCGCCCGCTGTTCCGCCTGTCCGCTGTCTGTCTGGGCTTATCACACTGTCTCGGTGCCCGGCTATTTGTCTACCAACTGTCTGTTTGCCTTAAGGATACACTCAATATGCCACAAACTGGCAGAGACAATATACGACCCGAGATAAACATATGCAAGTGCTGCTCGTTGCTTCTCTGTATGTGTCTCTCTGTGTGTGTGTATTTTAAAATACTTGTAAGCTTGCGTGGTGCTGTTACATAATCGCATATTGTTGTTGTTATGTATGTGTGTGTGGTGTACTCCAATTTGGACATTGGAGCTTACAAGCATAACTGTGTAGACGGTAAGGCAAATAAATCCTGTGACGTAGTTGATGCGCAACTTAAAGCCAAATAAATTGGCTTAGAAATGTTGAGTTCAAAGGATGACACAAGGAAATGAAAGGATTGTTTGTTAGTGCAAATAAATGGTGTGGTGCGCAATGGGATAAACGAAAATAAAATTGAAAAAAAAAAACTAGAACATAAATTTCGCTAAAATCCATAGCATTTTAGAAAGGGACTTCTAGTTTTGTTGGCAGTAGATGGAAGGGTTTACGTTAACAGGCTAATGACTGTAAGTTAAGAATTATAGTGTAACGCTCTTTTGAGCAATTACAGAACTTAGAAAAATATGTAGGGGAAGCTTAATAGGGTTGCATTGTAAGCACAATAGAGAGCAGAGATAGGCGGAGGTACGCCCCCCAATATGGTCTCCTGGATGCAGTAGGACGTAGATAAGGGAGCTACAGACTTGTCAAAATACCAGACTCCGGCCAGTCACAGGTTGTCTCTTGATGTCTCCGGTCGAGTATATACATAATGATGCTCGTATGTTTCCTGTAAATGAGCAGATGGAAATGCTTCCCGAGCAGTCTCTATTGGAATAGTCACTTACTGGAAGCCGAGCCGCCAGATCCATCAAGAGCACTTTCTTGAAATACTTCGACGACATACATCACTATACCGACCAGGCTTTGGAAGCGACTGACTTCAGACATGCACTGAACGTCATTCATAGAGGAGCTGAACGTCATTGCCTTCGAATCCTTCCTAGTGAAAGGGACCCTTGGAGAAAATACACCACCCATTGCAGGCACCGAGCTTAAATTGACACGCGACTCTGGAAAGACGAAAACTGTAGTCGATTAAACTCCTACATCCAGACTGAACCCCGACATATCTAACATATGTCCCACATGCACAGAGTCCCTACATAACACTAGCCACCTCATTGTATTCCCAATTAACCCACCCTTCTAACACCTCTTTCCCTTTGGCCCGATATCGTCGACACACCTCGTTTCTTGGGCTCCTGTTTGATACCTTCGATGACACTGATTCATATTTGGCAGTTTAAACGGTGCTAGATAACCGCTGTAACAACAACATAGACTCCGATTTTTCTTCAATCAAGTATAAAGTGTTGAGCTAGATCACACAGTGCTTTACTTCATATCGATGTTTTGAAAAAATCTGTATAGTTTGCTCTCTGGTATCTGATAGTGAAACTGCTCAGTATTCGCTCACTCTCGTGTAACTTCTCGCTGCTGGGCATTTATTCAGCACTGTAGTCATTTGTTGTTGTTGTTATTGCGAACAATATTTATTTAACTATTAATTTGTGCTATACAAAAATAACAACAAACGAACTAAGCTCAAATGTAAACAACAAACGAAAGCAAAGTTTTATTGACTCTCCGCTGGGAGCGCTCTTGTGTGAGGGTTGGAGTTGTGGGGTATAACGCAAATGTGTTCATAAATCCTTTTAGCCTGCGGCCAATGTGTATGCATTGAATGCGCTTATGAGTGTAAATTTAAATATTTATTTAACTGTAACAAATTTAATAAACTAAAGCCAGCGAGCAACACACCAACAAACTCATGTACTTATACAGTGTGAGAGACAGTTATCAGCGACTATACAGTTAGTTTTGTAGTGAATCGGTTATTTATGCGCTCAAACAGGGAATTTATTGATTTTGAAGCGTTTTGCCATGGCATAACACAATTGTAAAGCAGTTGCAACAACAACTACAAGCACTCTAGTTATACACTAAAATAAAAAAAAAATACCGTAATGTTGCACGCGCTGCTCATATCGCTGGCTAACGGAAGCGGACATGGAAGTGGAAGTAAAGCGTCACTAACAGTTAGCTTCTTCACTTTAGTCGCGCGGCATTTAGCTGAGCTGAGCCGAGTTGCGACGGCAAAACTGTTGAGGTCAGCGGTTATGGGTGTGGCTGTGCGCCGCGCTTTTATTAAATTTCAAAGTTTGTTTACTACGCTTCCTGCAACCTACAACAACCGAGCACAAACACACATCACACTCATGTATATGAAGGTACTTCCGCTTGACTTGGCCTCGGCTTCCTTAGGGCCCGTGGGAGTAAATTATGTTAGCGTGTTGGCCCGTCCATGCACTTGGGCGCAACAAATGGCCGCCGGTTGTAATAAGCAATGTTTCATTTCGTCCCGCCGCCCCTCACACAAGGCGCCAACACTCAACTGCTCCCAAAAGCAGCCTCGTTGCCACATTGTGTTGCCCGTTGCCAGTTGGCAGTTGGCGTTTCAACAAACTCGTGTTGAAGTGCTTTTTAAGTTTTATTATCGCATATCGATTGTGTACGAGTATTTGTATTCATGATATTATGCGCGCACTTATCGCTGCCAGCGTCAATATATTTTATTTTAAATCTACTCTTCTTTTTGTTGTTTTTACTGGGTGCTTTATTGCCGTTTATGTTTATGCTGTGAATTGCAATTCTCTTCACGCCATAAATTGATTTTCGTTAAAAGGTCATGGTTGTAATTGCATAACATACTTTATGGCGCCGAACATAAGATGATTAAGTTTTTATTTATAGCATACATTTAGGAGCAGAGTTGGAAAATATTGTTTGACTAAATATAATTTCAATTGAGACGGGTGTAGTTTTTGTAGGTTGAGGTGTATTGAGCACTTAAAGTAAAAAATCGATGGATGTTGGAAGAGGTCAAGCTCACTTCAGATAGATCAACGGTTTGAAATGCATCTTCTAATTTGCCTTGATGTGATCCCACAATTGAGTAGAGGTTAGGTTGATTACAGAGGAATACTAAAATGTATGACAGTACTTCAGTTACATTTTGGTAGAGAACACTTCTACAGAGATAGTAGGAGACCTTTTTCAACAATTGGATCAAATAATAGTTTAATGAATGTCAATTTGCCACTTCTTTAATGCTTATTGAGCAAACTATAGCGTTTGTCCTTTAACTTGTTTACATACGAAGCTTTCACAAAAGCTCGCCTGTAGAGCTTTCACTGACACACTAATCCACTGGAAGAAGTATAATATATTAGAATTAATATTTCAGTGCTGCAAAAATTCGTTGCTTCCTCTTTAATACTTGCCTAAACGGCGAGCACACTCATCAAACAAATGAAATTAAGTTGCAAATTAAAAATTCTACCTCCGAGAAATCTCATTACGGCACAATGAGATTTCAAACAATTGTGGTTAAATAGTGTAAGGCATGTGGTTGCAAGTGACCAAGTATATACTCGTATGTAGTACAGACGTACGAAAGTGCGCGAAAAAAGAAATTGAAATTCGGTTTGGTCAACATGTGTCCTGCAGCAAACGAGCTGCAGCCCGACTGTTGTACAAATGTTGAAACTTCAAAATTACATTTGGGAATTGGACACATGCAACACGTTGTACACATTCAGAAAGAGATGAGCTATGAGCGATGTGAAAGTGTGCAGCAACCCAGTAGTAAAGCAAGATGGTGAAGCCGTAAGCCAAGTAATTAGTGCAGGATGTAAGTAAATATGCTCGAATTAAGGATGAGTGAATAAAGGTTTTAGCTTGACTTAACTTAACTTAATGTAGCAACTTAACTTAAGATAACTTAATTTTATTATTTTATTTTGCGTTAAGTAACGTAGCGTGACTTGACTGAACTTAATGGCCTTTTAGCCTTAAGTAACATAGCATAACTTAAGTTAATATAACTAAAACATAATAAACTTAACTTGACTTAATGTAAATCAAACTATCCTTAAGTAACGTAACTTAATTTAACTTAACATGACATAAACTTGACTTGACTTAACTTAATGCACTTAATGTAGAAATTTACCTCAACTTAACATAACTTGCTTCCATTTTTTTAGTCTTAATTAACTAAGGAATGTAATATAACTTAGCTAGACTTAACATAACTTTATTAATTTTTTTAACTTAACATAACTTAAACTTAATATACTTAACTTAACTTAAAGGAACTTAATGTAAATTTGACATAAATTTACTTAATTTATATAATGTAACTTAGCTACACTTAACATAACTTTATTAAATTTTTTTGTTTTTCATTTACATAACGTTTCTTAACTTAACATAACTTAAACATATACAAATAATGTTATTTAATTCGTTTGGGCAATTTTTAATGACTAGTTCAAAATATCCCTAAGTATAATATTCCTGAATATACAATATGACTGATAAATCTACTGAATGATCACAAAAAAAAAAATCCAAAAAAATCCAAAACACGGCCGAGTACAATGCGGACGAGTGGCAGCTGGCACGTGTGTGCACTTGTCAAGCAAGTGTGATGACGTAACTGTGACGTGGCATACGCCGAGCATGTCTGAGCTGATAATGCTGATGACCATACTGAGCCGCTGGAAGATGATAATGACGAGGAGACTGTCATAAAGTAGCGGATTTCAAGGTACCAAAGTCAACAAGTCCAGCGGGCCAAAGCAGAATGAGTCAAATAAATGGAGAAATAAATAAAATGAAATGAAAATGCTACAAACGAAATGTCATAACGAAGGAATGTGTTGAGAGTCTGCAGGAGAGTAGGTAGGTGGGGAGAATGAAACTACAGTTGTTGCAAAAAGTATGTGTGTGTGTATACTGATGAGCTACTTATGAATGTGTGTGTGTGCGTATATTTTACGTCGAAAATAATGAAAAATTCCACCACAGTCACTTGCAGCTAAACGTCTGAGTGGCAAACCGACTCCACGCACGGGGCCGCACAAAGTCGCAAAACAAAAAGAAAAAAAAAGAGAGAAAAGTAAATTAAAAGCGAAAATAACTGTGTAAAATTGCAAGTAGCAAGAGCAAAACAAGAATTTAATTATGCTTTTGATTTTAATGAAAATGTGCAGCATTTGTCACATTTCAACTGCACATGAAACTGCCAGCCGAGCGCACTTCATTTAATATCCATTCGGGGATTTCATGGACTCCAAACGCCAGCGAGTTTAGCACGAAATGTTACACACACACACACACACACATATTCAGGCATTTGGCCTCACATGTATGCTTTGTTTTAGACACTATTTATTTCCTGTTTCCAGCAACGCCCTCAGCTGTGCTTGCACAAGCACATATTATCTGCCATTTGTTTGGTCGCCGTCGCACACAAAAAACATTTAATTACATTTCTGCAAATTTAATGTTTGCATTGCTTGCCGCGTATAACTGTAACATTTTTTACAGTAACGCTTAAATGCCCATAAAAAATGAAATGCGCAGTTAGGGACTGTCTGTTGTGATGTGCTTTATTATGTTGTTGCTGGCGCGTTTCGAAAACAAATCTCTAAAACACATAAAAAAGTTTTGAAAAAATATGTTTAATAAACAAGTAAGGAAGGGCTAAGTTCGGGTGTAACCGAACATTTTATACTCTCGCAATTTATTTATTTAACTTTATTTATATTATAGAATACACAATTTGACCCACATATTCGTCATATATATCGTATAAAGTCCATTGAAAGTTGGAAACCCTAATATTAGGTTAGAAGTACCGAGGTCCTCATGTTCTATATATGGGGTCTTGAAAACCTATGGTTCGATTTCGGCGATTTTTAGAATGGGGCTGCCACACTATTAACATAGTATTTGTGCAAAGTTCTGCTCCGATATCTTCACTAGTACTTACTTTATATATTGTAAAGTAAACGATTCAGATCGTCTTCAAAGTTCTGGTATATAGGAAGTAGGCGTGGTTGTGAAGCGATTTGGCCTATTTTCACAACATATCATTGGGATGTAAGGAAACTATTACAAACCAAGTTTCATTGAAATCGGTCGAGTAGTTCCTGAGATATGGTTTTTGACCCATAAGTGGGCGACGCCACGCCCATTTTCCATTTTGTAAAAAATTCTGAGTGCAGCTTTCATCTGCCATTTCTTATGTGAAATTTAGTGTTTCTGACGTTTTTCTTTAGTGAGTTAACCCACTTTTAGTAATTTTCAACCCAACTTTTGTATGGGAGGTGGGCATGGTTATGATCCAATTTCTTTCATTTTTGTACTGTATTAGGAAGTGGCTAAAAAAAACGACTGCAGAAAGTTTGGTTTATATAGCTCTATTGGTTTGCGAGATATGTACAAAAAACTTAGTAGGGGGCGGGGCCACGCCCACTTCCCCAAAAAAATTACATCCAAATATGCCCCTTCATAGTGCGATCCTTCATACCAAATTTTATTTCCATAGCTTTATTTATGGCTTAGTTATGGCACTTTATGTATTTTCGGTTTTCGCCATTTTGTGGGCGTGGCAGTGGTCCGATTTTGCTCATTTTCGAAAGCAACCTTCCTATGGTGCCAAGAAATAAGTGTGCCAAGTTTCATCAAGATATCTTAATTTTTACTCAAGTTACAGCTTGCACAGACGGACGGACGGACGGACGGACAGACAGACATTCGGATTTGAACTCCACTCTTCACCCTGATCACTTTGGTATATATAACCCTATATCTAACTCGTTTAGTTTTGGGTGTTACAAACAACCGTTATGTGAACAAAACTATAATACTCTCTTTAGCAACATTTGTTGCGAGAGTATAAAAATAACGGCAAATGAATTTAAATGTCCATTGTTGGATGGGCACTCACGCGGGAAATAGACATTTACAATGTAGAGCTCTTCTAGTATTTATTGTTGTGTGTTGTTTCAACTTCAAACGAATCTAATGTTTATTTTTTAGGTAAATTTTTTACTAGAAAATTAAATGCAATGAGATTATAAAAACTTTTTTCTACAAACAACTACGCAGGCAGTTAAAGTTGAATGTTCTGAGTAATGGAATTTATTGAGTTGTTAAAAGTTCAGAGTATATGAATCACAAAATAATTATGTTTGAGAAAAAATAAATAGAAATAAAATCTAAAATTGTGGATTCGAATAAGGTTTAATCAAATTCGAATTAAAAAAAAACATTTCCTTAAAAGAGACGATTCAGTATCGCTTTCGAGGGTTGTAGCTCATATTTCTGTCGAAACTTCTTTAGCTGTTGAAAGCACTTCCTCATTTCCTTGAATGCATTAAGTCGCCCACTGTAAATAAAAGGAAAAACTTGGCCAAACATAATGTCAAGAAAAGGAGTCAGATACATATGTCATGTCCGATTGGGCATGTCAATTATGTCAATTAAATTGGGCGGTGCTACAATTTTTGTTATAACAGATATACAGTGGAACTTCCATAACTCGTACTTCTATAACTCGAAGATCTCCACAGCTTGAACACTTGAATTGGCAATAGCGTTTAGAAGCCAAATTTCATACAAATTTCCTTAAAGTTCTCCATAACTCGAACTCTTGAAGTGGCAATAGAAGGCAACTTTCATACAAATTTCCTTCCATAAATCGAACTTTTTGGTCAGGGCATAATACAAAATTTAAAATTATACTATCGAGGCAGGATTTGAAAGGAGTCACTCTATATCGTATGGAGGAGAATAAAAAATATGATACGAGGGCTGCTATATATATTTCTGGCCTAATAATGAAAATAGGAATATTTATCAACGAAAATGGTTTTATTGTTATTCAAAATATTCTCCATCAAGATTTATACACTTTTGCATGCAGTCAAACTAATTTTCGGAGCACTTTTTTGAGCATTTTTTTGAGCGATAGTCAAATTGTGAGGGATCCAACGAGAACAAACCTTTTTTACGGCCAGGTGTTCATGCAATATCGAATGTATGCTAGTGGGAGAAATGCATAGGCATGCCTCTATCTGAAGGTATGTTACATGACGGTCTTGCATTATCAGTTCACGTACGGCATCGATGTTTTCTGGCACAACGGCTGTTTTTGGACGACCTTCACGGAATTCGTCTTTGAGCGAGCGTCGGCCACGATTGAATTCGTTGTACCAGTTTTTCACAGTGCTATAGGATGATGCTTCATAGCCATACAAAGATTTTAGTTCATCGATGCACTCTTGTCGCGATAATCCACGTCGAAAGTTGTGAAAAATGATCGCACGAAAATGTTCACGAGTTAATTCCATTTTTTGGCCGAGATGAATTTTTTAATTCCCTGTAAATAAAACAATTCACGATTAAATGACAAAACGTTCTGAGTGATGTTATGGTAAAAAATGTCAAACTTTCCAATGGAAATGTCAGATTGCACCTGACAACACTTAGTGTTGCCTAGGCCAGAAATATATATAGCAGCCCTCGTATTACACTAATGGATTTCATAAATCTTGTAACTAAAGCATACAAAGGGATACATACGTCAAGAGCCAAACAAAAGCAAAGTGCAACAAACAAAATTACAGAATACATGTTTTAACGTATTTAAAAAAACGTTATGCGAAGTAAATAATGAAAACTGGGTATAAATCTATATTTTACTGCTTTTTGAAAAATTCATGTTTTATTGAAAATTTCTATAACTCGAAGTCTCTCTAACTCGGAGCTTCTTTGTGGATTGTGGTGATTCGAGTTAGAGAAGTTCCACTGTATATTAGTCCTAACTCAAATATGAAGTGATATAAATTAGGTCATTTAAGGTCATTTAAGTGTTTAGAAATAAAATAATATAATAACGATGGATAAGAAACTTACTTAGAAATGCAAAATGACAGTGACTGTTATGTTAGATTTTCTTTGGAATATCTGTTTAGACTATTGTATTGTATATTAAAATTTTCAGCCCATGAGAAATATCGATAAAACAAGTTCCAATCAAGAATGAATAATGAATAGGCTACGTATTGAATTGTTGTTGTTGCTGTTTTAAGCGATACCATTAATTAGTACACTAAATAATTATTTGATTCGATAAGTACTAAAATTTATTTTATTAAACACCTAAAAGGCGACTTCAATTTACTTTATTTTTTCTTTCACTTTTCCCAAAATCCAACGTATTGCCTTATAAGCTTCAATGTGGCTAAGAGAATAAAGTTAAAGCTAAAATTTTTATTTCTACAGCAAAAAAGTCTCATGAACTCCACCTACAAATAAGTAAAACTACTGCGCTCCTAAAAGTATGCTACAGCCAATGGACTTACCCATAATGCAAAGCCGGGTGCAGCTCCATCATGGACTTTAAATAATTCAAATTTTAAATGTCACCGCATATATATTGTCGCCACCGTCGGTCGCTGGCTGTAATAAGATTTATGATTTTCGCAATGAGAGCAGATGAGTGGTTGAGGTGACGCTTGAGGTTAGCTGAGATTTTATGTTTATGTAGAAAAAAAACAGGTTGGTAAGGCACTTGACACCTTAGCGCCGAAAGGTGCTGCCGCCTTTGGGAGCGTTTTTATTTTTCCATTTTGTGTATCTGCTTTAACTCCGCCGGTAGTTGTATTTAAATCTCGCGTAGTGCTAAGGAGGAAAATTGTGCTGGTGTGGGTTTTTGCCGCCATGATATGATGGTGCAACTTAATATTAAAAAACACAAACACAAATAAAACAGTAGTCAGCTGTAAGCCGAAAAAAGCTTAAAAGCATAGACCGTAGAGGTGTGGGTGTCCCGTTTTATGCTTTGCATACGAGAATAGCCAAACCGAGGCGCCAAGTGTGGCGACAACACGTCACATGGGCGACCGCCAAAAATGCGGCAACGCAAAGTTAATTTGAAAGCGTATTTATTATTTATGTGTTTAGCGGCAAGCCAAGAAATCTACTTGGCAGTCCAAAGTGCGCCGCCACGTAGTTTCCGCTGTGGTTATGCGATTTCTGCTCTAATGTAGAGGTGTGAAAATTCCTTTGCATACCTTTAGGCCGTTAATATTTTTTTTGCAAAATCTCGGTAGGACCCACTCAATATTTTCGGCTGACAGTTTTATATGCGACAAGGCGTGCTGAAAGTAATCTGAAGTTGCAAAGATTTTTCAATTACTTTGTGCGCGTGATTTATCGCAATTATGGTGGGGAGACGGAGGCGGTTGTGGGACATCTGTTCTCGTTTGAATTACAAAATTATGCTTAAAGTTTGTTTGGTAGAAGCGTAAAAAATAATATTTAAGGAAGAGAAAAGTTTAAGAATTGAAGGTGACGGATGTGGAAAGTATTTGTTCGAGTTTTGGACCGGCAGATCTTATATATATACATGATTTCGTCACCTAACCTATTATATAACCTATTATATGATTATAGATATGTATTCTAATTTAGAATCAACCAGGGAAAGAGAAAGCAGCACCTTTTCTACCGAAGGCACTCAACGCTATCGAAATAAATAATAAAATAAATAAATATTTGTCACTTTAAGTACCCTTCTAATTGCCTCTTCAAATCTAGAGTCCTCAAATTTTCATTGCATATAACCAATTATTGAATTGAATATTTTGAAAATGTTTTGTTTTATTAAATACTGCAAGAAAAGCTATTAAATTTACGCAAACTCTACACATTTCACAACAACAACAAATATACTCTAACACTAGTTTCATACTAACAAAATCAATTATCGACAACTAATTTGCATTAATTTGCGGCATTTACAAGTGATTTCCACTCAAGCCTATTAAAGGGTTTTCAAGTGCAAGAGCAAGAGCACCAACGCTCAACACAAGGCATATACTTGTGTGTATGGGTTTCTCCAACACATGTACTCGTGAATGCTATTCTGAGTAAGTGTGTGCATTGCATGTAATTACCTCAAGCATTTCTAGAATTTTCAATAGCTTGCAGTTTGAAGGATTCTCACGAAGTCTCTATGTATTTGCCTAAGCATGTGTTATTTACTTGTTTGTTCGTATGTATTTGAAGTAAAGTGGCTTAAATCGATGAATAACCTCAAACATATTTGTGTTTAGTTCTACAAAATGAAATTTGCTGTGAATGAGCGCAATTTGGTTACGATGAATAACACTTGGTTGGGACATAGATACTTATACGGAGAAATGTTTAGGTTTATTTGTACTTAACCTCAAAACCTGCCAGCAGAAAGTTTTCGGAATACTTTCCCCATTTTTTAATAAACACATTTTTGTTAAATAACTTGAAAAAGCTTATTGAGTGAAACATTGAGAAAACATCAGGCTCAAAAAAAGTTGTTATCAAAGTTCTTGAAGAAATCAAATACTTCATCTAGAACATAGAAAAAGTCCTCAAAGTTGCGATTCTTAAATGGAGAAGGTTTTTCATATAGTATCCAAGTCTCATAACCTGGAACGATATTACGGAGGTGGCAAGTCGTAATTGTCACCAATCAGACATAATTATACCCTGAACAGTGTATATTAAGTTTGTCACGAAGTTTGTAACACCCAGAAGGAAGCGTCGGAGGCCCTATAAAGTATATATATAAATGATCAGTATGTTGAACTGAGTCGATTTAGCCATGTACGTCCGTCTGTCTGTATATATACGAACTAGTCCTTCAGTTTTTAAGATATCGTTTTGCAGATGCTATTTTCTCTTCAAAAAGCTGCTAATTTGTCGGAACTGCCGATATCGGACCACTATATCATACAGCTGCCATACAAACTGAAAGATCGGAATCAAGGGCTTGTATGGAAAACTTCCGCATTTTACTACATATCTTCACGAAATTTGGTGTGAGTTATTGCTCATAGAAATAAATTAATCTCCGATCAGATCGGTTCACTGTAGCATATAGCTGCCAAACTGAACGATCGGAATCAATGGATTGTATGGAAAATTTTAGCATTTGACGTGGTATCTTCACGAAATTTGAAATGGATTACTGCTTAAGGTAATAATATAATTTCCGAAGAAATTGTTCAGATCGGTTAACTATATAACCTTAATGTTTCTAGCAAACAACCCGGCTAAAAAGAATTAGTAAAATGTTTTCTTTTTTTTACTTACTTTTTCTTACGTCTTTAGATTTGCTTAAACACATAGTTAGAAATGCACCTGTGAAGGGTATATTAGCTTCGGTACAGCCGAAGTTAACGTTTTTTCTTGTTTTTTATATGTTTTTAATTAAGGATCCAGCTATTGATGTCGAGAGTCTGATCAAATCTTTCAATTGACTTTACCAGTTACCGCAATATACGAGTTGTGTTCAAAAAATAACGGGAATTTTCGTTTTCTTATATTATATATATTTTTTTTATTAGTCTACACTAATATTGTCGCCTTCAAAGTAGTCCCCATTTGATATAATGTACGTTTCTTTCAACTAGCGCTTCTTATAATTGTTGAAACTCCTCTCAAACTCGATTTTTAGAGTATTTAACTCCTTCAGCGATGCTCTCTCGTATGCTTGTAAATTGACGGCCCTTTAGAGTTCCCTTTATTTGTGTAAATCGGAAAAAGTCACATGAAGTCATGTTCGGCGAATATGGAGGCTTGCGTTTCGTTACAGTATTGTTTTTGGACAAGAATTCATGATCAAGCAACGAAATGTGAACGATTAAGAAACCAAAATCACCAGGCTCATAAAAACACGTCTAATCTTATCTAAGTAATGAATATAGCTGAAAATCTTATCGCTAAATGGGACAAACCTGCCACCTATAGATTTCTTCGCTGAAAACAGCGCCGCAAAATCGACGGGGCGCATTTTGGCAGGAGGAGAATTTATGTATAGAACTTTCGGGCATAGCTCAGTGGGTAATGGCAGTTTGGCGGACACCGACTACCTGACCCCATTTTTCAAATGGGAAAGAAGGTTCAAAGTAAACCTAGAAAGAGATGGCTGGCGTAAGGGCATAGCACCTGCACGCAGCAATTTAAACATATTTACGAACGACTCGAAAGTGGAGGACGGAGTAGGCGCGGGGATATACTGCCCGGAGTTAGGTGTAAGGCAACCATTCAAACTACCGGATCACTGCAGTATACATATATGTATATCACGCGGAGGTGTTTGCAATTGGAAAAGCCGCTGAGCTATCCTTAAGCGCACCAATAGGATACTCTAAAGTAAACATATACGTAGACAGTCAGGCGGCAATCAAGGCAATATCCTCCTTCAGCATATCGGCCAAAAGTGTCTTGAGTGGTAGGACAGCAGTGGATGATGTCGCCAGAAATAGGCGACTTCAATTCTACTGGGTACCAGGCCACAAAGGCATAGAGGGTAACGAGATAGTGGACGAGATTGCCAAACGAGGTGTAAGACTGTCATCCGAAAATATGATGAAAGTAGATAAACCTATACACTGTCTATATGCAAAACCTCAAAAGTTATGTGCAAGGCGGTAGATAAAAAGTACACACAATTTCTATTGGCGCTCGATAGAGGCAAATGTATGAATATGGTCGGCATACTAACTGGTCACTGTCTATAGGGCTGATAGATCGCGAAGACTGCAGGAAGTGTCAAGAGCAAGGCACCAGAGAATGAATGGAGGACCTCTTCTGTGAATGTCCTGCATTATCAAGACAACGGCTTCAGCATTTGGGGGCTACACATTACGTTAATCTGGAAGAGATTTCGTTAGTGAAACCACAAAGCCTTTTGAAATTGGCAACAAGCGCAGGCATCCTAAAAGATGATTACTCCTCATTAACTAAGTGACGGCACTCCATCTGGTATCGCAAAGGACAAAAACTAGTCTATGTGTGGCTTTTTAGCCTACCAGAATAACCTAACCTAACCTAACGTTATCGTACTTCAGGGGTATGCATATGAACATAATAAATATCTTGGCAATTGTACACTCCTAACCCGCGAAATTTTACAATTTACTGGTATATACGAAAGTTTAAACGAATTACTGCTTGATGAGCTCGAAGCGTTTGAAGGTTGAACTTAGAATGTTTTTTATACTAAGCCTTTGTAAAAATCTATTCAAAAGGGAATAAAATGCAAAAAAATCTATACTACATTGTAAGAACCTACATCTTGACAATACTACTAAAAATAGTCCCTTTGAACTATAAAGCCTTTGCTGTAGTAACAATTCAGTGTATAATCCGAGTGCTACTATGAGTAAATAACTATTTCCCCAAATTAATTGAATTGATTTGCAATCAGAGAGTGCTTTGGTAACAGTGATGAATGAGCATATTACCACCATTGGATACCAAACATATATATGTGACACATACATACATATATTTGCTGAGGCAAAGCTGAAGAATCTACCGTTTAATTATGAAACTGTGCCTTTCAAATGGCTAACAACTAGAAAACTCACACGATTGCCAGGAGTTGTATGCAGAATTGTAAGTAAAATGCCACACAATTACACATGGAAGAGGCAAATAAGTATGTATGCATGTGTGTGTGTGTTGACGCTGGAAAGTTTTGTGGTATTAAATACGTTTTGGAAAATTTTAAATGGCATAAATTAACACTGCAAGCGCTGTCAATTTGAATGACACTCCAAAGTACTAACTACCAAGTGGGAACAAATATTAAGAGCACACACAAACACACACACCCTTCCACAGACACACATATGCTTACATGCAAAGCTCATCTTACACATGTCGTGCAGTTGCCGTCGAAGTGAGAGAGAGGGAGTGGAGTGAGTGAGTCCATAGACCCTCTTACATGCATTCCATTTAGCGAGTATGTATGTGAGTGTGTGCAGTGGTGGTAGGCTTCCTGCCAATGCAGTCGGTCTAATTCGTTTGAATGACTTCGAGTGCCAACAAGATAAGAAACTTCAAATCGTATTAAGCACTATTGTAGTAGATTTTCGAGTGCCTAACTGCAGGGCACACACACGCACACATACCTACTTGCAGTGAGATGGCTGACTCATATATACATGTGTGTGTGTGTAGCATGGCATTTATGTGAACGCTTTGAGCGTCGCTGCAGTTTAACTTGGCGTTGGCAATGCGCCTGCACCGAGCGACCGACTGCCAAATGGCGCTTTGGCAGTAATTAGTGGAAAATTGTGTGAGTGGATGCTTAAATTTGCTTTTAATTAGAAACTGCCAGCCTGTGTGCGAGATGACAGCGCTTTTGCGAGTGCGCTTGTGCGTGTATGTGTAATTGCATTAGCTTTGGTATGCATACATATACTATATGTGAATGCTTGCTCTTTGTTTGTGTGCACTTTGATTGTTTGCGTCAGCGAGCGTTTGCGTGTGTGTTTATTTGTGAGACAACAGATTTTTGATACCTACGGCGGAGCGCGTGTTCCCTGTAGGAATTAGGGTACTTGGTACTTATATACGAAATTCTATCAATTATAAGTAGTAAAGAAGGACAATACTATTTTGAAGGATGTTGTGGGCCTCAAGCGGGTCAAATTTCGACTGGTACCGAAAATTCATTCGTAATTCGTGATAATTTCGCCAAAAACTCAACCCATATCGTTCCGCAACCACCTTATTCACCTGATCTGGCGCCGTGCGACTTCTGGCTGTTCACCAAGCTCAAAAGACCGCTCCGGGGACACTGTTTTTATACGATAGAGGAGATTCAAGCCGCAGCTAAGACGGAACTGAAGGCCATCCCGGAAAGTGACTACAACCAGTGTTTCGAAGATTGGAAAACCCGTTGCATTGCATCGGGAGGGGATTACTTTGAAGGGGATGAAATTGATTTGGAAGAATAAATAAAGAATTTTCAAAATAAATACAATGTCACCTTATTTTTTGGGCATAGTATATTATATGCAAGATTATACGTTCCTTTAATTTTGATTAGATATCTCACATGTTGACCGATATATACGGTACAACGCCTGTTACAAGTTTGAAAACCCTAATGTTAGGTATATGGGAGCTAGGGGAAGTAATGACCCGGTTTGACCTATTCTCCGTACGGAGGCATAATTAGAATTTCCGCAAAATATCTGAGAGATTTACCGTTATTTTCGGTAGGAAATTAGCCACATGCCTTGAAGGCCTCATATCCGATATCTGGGCCTTTGAAAAGATATATTCCGATTTCGAACACGCGATGACGCTACTTGTGTTCAACATCAAGCATGAATCCAGCGCCTTCTTTTGGACCCGCACTTGTAAATGGCAACTTCGAGGAACACTGGATTTATTGGGTGGGACCGATTTTGGGTGGCATCATCGCTTCGGTTTGTTATCACTTTTATATACAGGTTGTTGTCAATACATGTTAAATATTTATAAATTCATTAGACTCTCAATCGAACTGTAATATATGAAATAAATCTCTTGAGTTCCTAGTTTGTTTAATTACTCACAGGGCTTCATCAGCAGAGGCATATTTCAGCATATGTAAATTCATGCATTCTTACTGTCTGTTGGTTGCAGCTGCTGGTACAGGATATTGTCAATCTTGGCTGTCTTCAGGCAAAAGTAGCTTACAAACTATAAGTTTGCCTATATGTAGTAAGATTAAATAATTTGTAATTTGTTTAAACAATTGTGAAATATGTATACTAATTAAGTTGTCTAAATGGAGTTACAAGGAAAATGTTGCACTGGCATTTCGTTAAAAATTCTGGAATCATTTATATGAGAAGTGAATATATTCTAAGAAGCACCAATTGGTCAAGAGTTAAAAGAATTTATGTTGAAATGGTCCCTATGAAGCTTTTTTATAGACAAAACTCTTTAGAACTTAAAATCTTACTCGCCAAATCCATCCACCAGCTTTAGAAAGGGGTTTAGAACTAATCTTATAACTTACAAAGACTAGAGTAACATATTTTAAGAGTTAGGTTCATCTCTAGTCTCTAATCCAGTAATTTCCGATTTGGGGAAAAAAATATTTTGTTGTTCTGTGTAGTCTATTTATTTTGTAAATGCCTTTTCAATCAACCAGCAACGGTATTTTACTACTTAAACCACTTTGAGCTCATATGAGGTCACAACTGATGTCTAAAATCAAATCGAGCAAACCTAACCTAAAATCGTGCCGTTGAAAGCGCCCCTGGCACTGATTGCACACAGGTATTTAAGTAATAGCAATTCGGTTGCAGTAAATAATGAATGCCTGCAAGTGCGTGTGAGTGCATGTGTGTTGGTGTTGGTGTTGCATGGGGAATTTGACAGAATGTTGCAGAAAATGCAAATGAAGTGAGTGGCGCTTTAACTAGAGGGACTCGAGCGGTGCACCGATGACTGCTAGTTGAAGATTAGGCGACAGGCGTGTTTGATTACAGCAATGCTCTCGACACACACCGATGTGTAATGGCATTAGAGCAAATACCTGCCAAACTGCATTTACACCTACCCCTCCCCCTCTCTCATTCTGTTACTATATGCACACTCACAGCTGTGTTCTTGCAACATGCAACACGTGCGGCAACATAAGCTCGCCGACGAACAACGGCCAGCCTGTGCGCCTGTCGCGCATCTGCATATGCATTTTGCATACCAAATGACAAGCGTGTGACAGCGGCGAGCTGGTGTAGCTGCCATACGCATGCACACAGGCAGCTTTAAGTCAATGCACTTGTGTGCTTGCGTGCGTGTGTGTAGGCTCTTGTGTATATTTGCTATTTAGGCGCACTTAAATTCCTACTCACTGCGAAGCGCACTCAAGTGACTGCTAATCAATTTAAAGTGGCTTACAGTTGCAGCTAAAGCAAATGCAAATATATATATAAACACACACACACTCTAATATATATATATATATACATATACATATATTTGCATATTTGAAATTATGCGTGTGTTTAGTGGCGTGCAAATATTTGCCTTGGCACCTCAAGCGGTGTACCACAAAACTTCTACTTCTTCGCCCTCACCTGCCGGCGGCCGTTTAGTCATTAGTTAATTATAATCTTGTGTTATTCATTAGTTTGCAATTTTGCCGTTAATTCAAAAACAATGTAAACAAAGAAATATTAATTGAATATGCATTCAAGTGCTTGTTCCTGTATGTATGTGTGTGAGTTTTCAAGTATTTGTTTTGTTAAATTTTTATAAATTAATTGAAAAGTCAATTGTTTGCTTTTGTTCTTTCTAGGAATTGTTAGACAATACAGATACGAGTACAATGTGTTTTGTTGTAATTTTCACATTCACTCTCATCTCACGAGATCTTTGAAATATGTACAACTCCCTCTCATCCTTTGAGCGTTATATTATTATTCATTTCAACATATGTGTTTGCTCTTTTTCTCTTGCTTTAAAATTCCTGCCTTTTGTCTTTGCTCTCTTCAATTTCATTTGTTTTTGCATAATTTCGCCATTTAAATTCACAGCCGTTACTTTTCATCAACTTGCTTTTTTTTGCTTTTTATTTTTATGCTCTTATCTGCCTTAACGGTGTCCAGCAATTGGCAATTAATTATTCGTTTCACCTTCTCATACTCACTTTCTTTTCTTGGTACAGTTCACTATTCATTTTTCATACTTTTTGTGTTTACATTTCAGTGCTTCATCGCGGGGTTATCTACTTTCAGGCGCTACAGCGAGATTACAATTGTTTGCTTCCATTTTGTTTATGGTTTGAATTATTTTATAAAAAATAATTATGACCTTGTGCTTTAAGGCAGTAGTCTATTTTACAGGCTTCAAAAATCGATTTTTTTTGTTTTGTTTTAAATCTCTTCTAAAACTATCCAAGAATAATGTCTTTAAAATTCCAGAGGCCAATTCGACATATTTTCGAAGCTAGAGCAGTTTTAGTGGCCGGGCGTCGAGCAGGTTCGAATGCTCAGGCAGAGTTTTCATTTTCACAAGTGTTGGAAAACGGTGCCGGCGATAGCTAAAAGAATATATGTCCGATCGAAAAAAACCAAAGTGATCTAGCTTCACTATTAAATTATCTTCTATTTGAACTAAAAAGTTGGACACAAGTATTATTTAAACTACTTGTTTTGCAACTTAAATTCAATTTTTTTTTCTTAAAAAAGTCAATTTTTTTTCAAACTTCGAAAAAATTTGGAATTTTATAACTTCTTCGGTATTTTTTTAGTTCATAAAGAAAAGAAACTTATAAAAATTAAAAAAAATTGGTTCGACTGTTTCAGATGCATCGCACGACCTCCATCACCGGCACCGATTTACAAGTGCAGACTCCAGACGCTCCAGAAAAATACTTACAACTTTGAAAAAATTTCAATATTTTTTAATAATAAATATTGTTTTTTAAGCCTTAAATATAGTACACTATCGTCTTAAAATTCCGTTTACCGCAATCATTTCCTTCCCTTTCAAAAAAAAATTGCTAAAAAACGCTTTTTTCGGCTTCTAAAGCAGACTACTGCCTTAAAAATAGACGAACACGAGCGCTCGGCACTCCAACACGTTAGTGTGAAACTTTAAATGCGTTTATCTCAAAACTATGTTTTTTGAACTGGTGATAACTGTAATTCGATAACCGCTCTGTAGATTTCAATGAAATTCATACAGCATTTAGAATACCTAATAAACTCAGGTCCAGGATCCGAAGGATTTTTTAAACAAAATGAGGTCGCCATTTTGTTAATTTTTGAAAAAAAGCTTCGGATCAGGCCCAGGATTATCGATTTATAAAACTAATTTTTTATCCGATTGATTTTAGATGAATCTCCAAGGACTTATGATTGTCACCGCAAGGAACTTTTTTTGAAACTGGGTCAACACAGACAGCTATCACTTTAGAAATTATAAATTTTTTTTTCAAATTTTCGTGAATTTAACTCAAAACATTGTATAATAATGTCAAATTACAAAAAAATTACTGAAAATTCTCATTTTTTCGTGTCTCTGACTACCCCTAACCCCTTAAGTATTTTTAAATACATATTGCATTCTTTTGGGATCAATGCTTTTTTGATACGAAAATACATCACATCGTTGGACTAATAACGCCAAGAATAGCCTAATCCATTGTTCCGATAATAGCTGTTGTCGGAGGTGCTCGATCCTCTTTTAAAAATACGGTATGCCCGCTAAAAATTAGATGACACGATATATATATATAAAGTATTATCTTTGGAATAACGAATGATAGTGCTAAATTATTTTTGCGGCCGCCTTAGATGAAAACTTAAAATATCTTCGTATTCCCAGATATAGGTTATAATATGGTTCAAATTCATACTTCGAAAGTCTGAGATGATGTTTGTCGATGATGGTTTGATACAATTAAGTACGAATAGCCTGTGAGCCTCATGAATTTAAAGGAGACTTTTGTTACAATTATTTAATTACTGATTTTGAAAACACTTTCGAAATTATATTTTGCATATATTTCTTCATATATGCACTTAAAAGGATCGGAACGTTTTTTAATTGGATAATAGTCATAGTTAAATGTAGTGGAACTGTTATATTTTTATACTCTCGCAACAAATGTTGCTAAAGAGAGTATTATAGTTTTGTTCACATAACGGTTGTTTGTAACACCCAAAACTAAACGAGCTAGATATAGGGTTATATATACCAAAGTGATCAGGTTGACGAGACGAGTCAAAATCCGAATGTCTGTCTGTCCGTCCGTCCGTCTGTGCAAGCTGTAACTTGAGTAAAAATTAAGATATCTTGATGAAACTTGGCACACTTATTTCTTGGCACCATAGGAAGGTTGCTTTCGAAAATGAGCAAAATCGGACCACTGCCACGCCCACAAAATGGCGAAAACCGAAAACACATAAAGTGCCATAACTAAGCCATAAATAAAGCTATGGAAATAAAATTTGGTATGAAGGATCGCACTATGAAGGGGCATATTTGGATGTAATTTTTTTGGGGAAGTGGGCGTGGCCCCGCCCCCTACTAAGTTTTTTCTACATATTTCGCAAACCAATAGAGCTATATCAACCAAACTTTCTGCAGTCGTTTTTTTTAGCCACTTCCTAATACAATCCAAAAATGAAAGAAATCGGATCAATACCACGCCCACCTCCCATACAAAAGTTAGGTTGAAAATTACTAAAAGTGGGTTAACTCACCAAGGAAAAACGTCAGAAACACTAAATTTCACATAAGAAATGGCAGATGAAAGCTGCACTCAGATTTTTTTACAAAATGGAAAATGGGCGTGGCGTCGCCCACTTATGGGTCAAAAACCATATCTCAGGAACTACTTGACCGATTTCAATGAAACTTGGTTTGTAATAGTTTCCTTACCTCCCAATAATATGTTGTGAAAATTGGCCAAATCGCTTCACAACCACGCCTACTTTCTATATACCAGAACTTAGAAGATGATCTGAATCGTTTACTTTACAATATATATAGCAAGCACTAGTGAAGATATCGGTGCAAAACTTTGCACAAATACTGTATTTATAGTGTGGCAGCCCATTTATAAAAATTGCCGAAATCGGACCATAGGTTTTCAAGGCCCCATGTATCGAACATGAGGACCTGGGTGCTTCTAACCTAATATTAGGGTTTCCAACTTTCAATGGACTTTATACAATATATGTATATGACGAATTGTGGGTCAAATTGTGTATTATATAATATTAATTAAGTTAAATAAATAAATTGCGAGAGTATAAAATGTTCGGTTACACCCGAACTTAGCCCTTCCTTACTTGTTGTGTTTTCATTTCAGTGCTTCTTCGCGGGGTTATCTATCTGCAGGCGCTGCAGCGATTTTTTATTTGCTTGTGTTCACTTTGTCTTTGGAATGATTTTATGAAAAAAATTGTTCTTTTGTCCTAAAAAATAGATAAACTGAAGATGTCTTAGATCGTCTTAAGAGGTTAGGGGTAGTCTGGATTTTCAAAAAATTAATTTTTTTTTGAATTTTCGTTAAGAGTAAAATCTTAAAAATATTCTCTGAAAATTTGAAGTTGGTCCGATAACTACTTTTCGAGTTATTCGACAAATAACAAAGAGCGCTCAGGCACTCCAACACACTAGTGTCAAACTTTAAATGCTTTTTTCTCAAAATTATGTTTTTTGAATTGGTGACAACTGTAACTCGATAACCACTCAGTAGATTTTAATGAAATTCACACAGCTTTTATAATACATAATAAACTCAGGCCTGAACCAAAGATTTCTCTTAAAAAATTTCGATTTTTTAAGACCAATTAACTGTTGATTTTTCCCCGAAAATCTAAAAAAAAATTTCCTGAGGCCGCCATTTTGTTAATTTTTGATCAAATTTCTGATCCAAAGGCCCAGGATTATCTATTTATAAAACTAATTTTTTTTATCCGATTGATTTTAGATAAATCTCCAAGGACTTATGTTTGTCACCACAAGGACCTTTTTTTGAAACTGGGTCAACACAGACAGCTATAACATTGGAAATTATAATTTTTTTTTTCAAATTTTCGTGACTTTAAGTCAAAACATTGTATAATAATGCCATATTATTATTGTAAAACAACATTATTTAATAGCAAAAAAATTACTGAAAATTCTAATTTTTTCGTGTCTCTGACTACCCCTAACCACTTAAGTATTTTTAAATACATTATTGCATTCTTTTGAGATCAATGCTTTTTTGATACGAAAATACATCACATCGTTGGACTAATAACGCCAAGAATAGCCTAATCCATTGTTTCGATAATAGCTGTTGTCGGAGGTGCCCTTTTTTAAAGACGATTGTCCTCATAATATTAGATGACAGGATATTTATATAAAAAGTATTATCTTCGGAATGACAAATGATAATGCTAAATTATTTTTGTGGTCTTAGATGAAATTTTAAGATACCTTATATACCTTAAGATCCGTATTCCCAGATATAGGTTATAATATGGTTCAAATTCATAGAAAATCTGAGATGATGTTTGTCAATGAAGACTAGAAATAATTAGGTACGCATAGTCTGTGAGCCACATGTATTTAAAGGAGGTTTTTGTCTCAATTATTTAATAACTGATTTTGAAAAGACTTTCTAAATTATATTTTGAATAGATTTTTTCATTTGTGCACTTAAAAGGCATGGGAAAGTTTTTCAATTGAATAACATCGGTCAACACGATTTTTGGGTCTGACATCTACATGTTAAATTTTAGTTTCTCCTATGACAAAAATAAAGAATTTTTTTTTTCCGGTTAAAGTTTGCTTTTGTAGAAATTAGAGCAATTTTTTGATTTTTAAGCAGAAATGACTGATTTTTATATTTTTTCTAAAATTTTACTATAGATTATTTTGATTACTGAGTTTTAGGTTAAAATAGACTTCGCAAAGTTTCAAATTTGTTGATAAAGCAAATTTTTTACTTCTAACTTTAATAAATTCACCGCAAATAAAACAGAATGAATAAACATCATTTTTACACTGACTTGATGCCATTTTTTAACTGAGTTATACACCAACAATGTCAGCCTTGAAATCCAACGCAGAATCACTCTTGCCAACAGGTGCTACTTTGGACTGAGTAGGCAATTGAAAAGTAAAGTCCTCTCTCGACGAACCAAAATCAAACTCTATAAGTCGCTCATTATTCCCGTCCTGATGTATGGCGCTGAAGCGTGGACGATGACAACATCCGATGAGACGACTCTTGGGGTTTTCGAGAGAAAGGTTTTGCGCAAGATTTATGGTCCTCTAAACATTGGCAACGGCGAATACCGCAGACGATGGAACGATGAGCTGTACGATTTATACGACGACATTGACATAGTTCAGCGAATAAAAAGACAGCGGCTACGCTGGCTAGGTCATGTTGTACGGATGGAAGAAAACACGCCAGCTCTGAAAGTATTCGATGCAGTACCCGCTGGAGGAAGCCGCGGAAGAGGACGACCTCCACTCCGGTGGAAAGACCAAGTGCAAAGTGACCTGGCTTCACTTGGTGTTTCCAGTTGGCGCCAAAAAGCAAAAAGGAGGAATGAGTGGCGCGCTCTGGTGGATTCGGCTATAATCGCTTAAAGCGGTTCCTACGCCAAATATATATATATATACATTAATATTGTTGTTACAGCTATAATAAACAGGTTAACATTCACTACTGTGCCTCTTACAAATAATAATACTGTTTATTTTCGGGTTAATCAAAGTGCTGTCATCTTTGATTTATGAAATAAATTAAAATATACTTATCGATGTAGATCAGCCCAAAGCAAACTTAAAGAACTAAAGATTAATATGTAAGTGTTTTTCAATGTCTAGAATCAGAATTCAAGCATGAGAACAGAAACCCAAAAAAATATTTTTTTTGTTGACCGTTGTAATAGGCATTTGAAAGGTGATTGCAGTAGAACTATTATATCTATTTGTTATCAAGTAGATGTTGCGTCGGTCCCTATATTAGTATTACTATTGTACGAGAATATGGAATATCCGCCAAACGTCATTCAAGAATCATGAACACTACCTAATACTTTCATTTAAAATAATGAATTTACCACCATACGATTCTACATGAAAACTTCTTTAATAGCTAATACATTGGAAACAAATACTCTTCTTTGAAGAAATTAAGTAGTTGTCTAAAACTGGGGCCACTTTTATATAAATATCAACTAAAAAGAAGCGATGGATTTGTAGACCATATTAAAACCACAATCAATAACCAATTGAAAGCAATTTTTAGAATAATTTTTTCTTATTATTTTTAATAATTTTGAGAGAGCTTAATTCATCCAGAAGACTTTGGATTAAGTCCAATAATTCAGACTGAAGCAGAATTCCATAAATTCGATATAAATATACCACATGAGTTATAGAATATGCACAAGTAACCACAACTACCATACAACATTGCCTGAAATCGAAAATCTAACAATGATTCCAAGGAATAAATATTTCTCATGTAAAATTACAGCAGCGACATATGTCATGAAAATCCAAATGCAATGACGCCAGTCGAGATTACTGCTGAGAAAACATATGCATGAGAGAGTGAGTGAGTGTATGTGTGCAAGGATTTGAAAGGCAAAAAATCGCTGCAATAAAAACCGAACCGAAGTCAGGCAGCAAGTGGACGCTGCATAAAGTGGCAGCGCCAAAGCGTGGGTGAGCATAAGACGATTGTGTGTGTGTATGTATAGTTGAAAGAAAAGTGGAAATATAAACCGAAAAAATCTGCAGAGTAAAGCAAAAGCAAAAGCGCAGGCAAAGGCAAATGCAATGCAGCGACAGTGAAATAAAATGCAAATGTTACTCATACGCAATGGTGTGCGACAACTACGGATGTGGCAAAGTATATTTCACTGGAAAAAAATATGCAAGACAGAGAAAATTTATATTTATATAGCTTATAGCGTATTCAAGCCATATTCGGTGCTTGGACACTCTAAAGTCGGAAGATTTGTTGCATGTAGAGATTGGAGACGCCTCGCAAAGCTCGTGTCCTTGTGTATTGGGTTTTGGCAATACTTTCTCAAGCTGCAATTGGCTCAACGCGCTCATATTTAAATAAGTGCATATAATGCAGCGCTCGAGTGCAGTCTTCAGTCGTATCTATGTAAATTGGCCGGCGTAGAGCTGCAAGCGCCTGAGCCATGCTTTGGCGATTTTGTTTGCCACAGCAAATAGTTGCGCCGCAAGCGTCTGTCTACTGTTGCACCAAGCCTTATTTATGGATGCGATCGCATAAATCATATTGTATACAAAAGTATTTTTTTTTCACATTGGTGCAGCAGCCAAGCTGCGGCAGCTGGCTTTTCATGGCATGGCATTTCAAGCACCCTCCTCTGCGAGCATTTCATGTATGATACATATTGCCTGCACATATGTGTGGAAGTGCTTAGATAAACATATTTGTGTCCGCATTAAATTGAAAGCTTTGCATTTATTTGCCGCCGGCGCGTTGCCAACGTGCTGTTGCCTTTTCAAGTCACTTAAAGTGCTGCCACTTCATGACCCCTTGACGAAGGCAAAAGGCTAAACTAATATATTTGCGCCAACATATACAAATGTGAACGCTCATATTCCCGCCCTCACACACACACACACACACACATGTAAAGCATATTTTTGCGCTTTTCATTTTCCATTTTTCATTTTCCTTGCCGCCGCCGCTTGTCCTTGACAGTAGTAAATGATGAAATTATTGTTGCCTGGCGACGCGTTTGATTTACCTTTGGCGCTTATCTTGGCGCTGCCGTCTACAACCTTTTGCCGCACTTTTTCTTCCTTCGTTTCTTAGGACATGCGTGTGTGTATACATTTGCCTGTCGTCTTCTGCATTAGTTTTGCATTTCTCTGGCGCAACTTTTTCTCTGCGACTTAGTCCACTTTAATGTTTTATTCCTGAACTTGCGGTGGCTTTGTTTTCCACACTTTTTCACCCATTGCTTTGCCGATGGAATGTTGCAATGAAAGTGGAATTTCTGGCACTTTGACTGGAATGTCACAGCGGTATGGCAGCTTGGCTGACTTACTCGTATATATGGTAAAACAAATAGTGAAAATATGGCAAAGAAATGAATGCCATGCTGTTTGCACGTCAAATGTCTAGACGATGACTAGAATTATGCTGCTGACACACACACACAAACACACATACATTTTTTTTGTCATAAGTCAAGTTGAGCGGTTTATTTTGGTGTGAGAAAGGTTAATGTGTTTGAAAGTCATTTGATTGCGGTTGAATATTGGTCGCTAGCAATTGAATTTTGTGAATGAGAGACTTTTTATTCAGTTCCTTAATAAATCAGTAACAATTTGCATTAATATTAACTATGGAGTTTCGTAAGATTTTTACTACTAATGAATGTTAGGTGGATGAGTTGCCCAGCCTTCAGTCGGTTAAGAAGCGACACTTACCACGACTCCCAATACTTTAACCTAAGAAGAATTGGGCAGCTGGGATGGATAAAAACTTATAAGTTTCGTTAAATATACCGAGTTGTTTAGGTGGTGCTTATCAGGGTACCTCTAGGGAGCACAAAGGACCTAATGATGGCTTTAGTTCGAGCGTATGCGGTCAGGCTCACTTCGGCTTCCTTTTCAACCAAGCAAGGATAGGTAAATATTAAGAAATACATACATACGTTCAATCCTGAATTATTCCTACGCATCCAAAACATTGTTGGTTGGAGTCTACTACATTTTACATAAGGGGCTCTACCAGTGTGACATTTTCAAAACATCCTTTTTTTATTTTTTGCTAATTCTATAGTTAAAAAATATCCTGTGAAAGCGGTAAGGCGTATCTTCAATAGTTTTTGAATGGCGGCGTTCTAAAGAGCGACCGCTCGCAGGTATAAGCCGCCATAGTCGAAACTTTAAACGTGTTTTTCTCGAAACGACTTTTCTCAAAATTGTTGACATCATAACTCAACTCAGCTACTCATTCGGCCGGAATCATGTCTGCAGTTGGGGAACTTTTTTTTTGGCACCTCCGAAGATAGCATATAACTCCGTAATTATACTCTCGCAACAAAAGTTGCTAAAGAGAGTATATAGTATAACGGTTGTTTGTAACACCCAAAACTAAAAGAGGTAGATATAGGGTTATATATACCAAAGTGAAAATGGTAAAGAGTGGAGTTCAAATCGGAATGTCTGTCTGTCCGTCCGTCGGTCCGTCTGTGCAAGCTGTAACTTGAGTAAAAATTAAGATATCTTAATGAACACACACTTATTTCTTGGCACCATAGGAAGGTTGCTTTCGAAAATGAGCAAAATCGGACCACGCCCACAAAATGGCGAAAACCGAAAACACATAAAGTACCATAACTAAGCCATAAATAAAGCTATGGAAATAAAATTTGGTATGAAGGATCGCACTATGAAGGGGCATATTTGGATGTAATTTTTTTGGGGAGGTGGGCATGGCCCCACCCCCAAATTGGTTTTTGTACATATCTCGGAAATCAATAGAGCCATATAAACCTAACCTAAAACCTAAACCTTTTTTTAACTACTTCTTAATACAGTCCAAAAATGAATGAAATCGGATAATAACCACGCCCACCTCCCATACAAAGGTTAGGTTGAAAATTACTAAAAGTGGGTTAACTCAGTAAAGAGAAACGTCAGAAACACTAAATTTCACATAAGAAATGGCAGATGGAAGCTGCACTCAAATTTTTTTACAAAATGGAAAATGGGCGTGGCATCGCCCACTTATGGGTTAAAAACCATATCTCAGGAACTACTCGACCGATTTCAATGACACTTGGTTTGTAATAGTTTCCTTACATTCCAATGATATGTTGTGAAAATAGGCCAAATCGCTTCACAACCACGCCTACTTCCTATATACCAGAACTTTGAAGACGATCTGAATCGTTTACTTTACAATATATAAAGTAGGCACTAGTGAAGATATCGGTGCAGAACTTTGCACAAATACTACGTTTATAGTGTGGCAGCCCCATTCTAAAAATCGCCGAAATCGGACCATAGGTTTTTAAGGCCCCATATCTCGAACATGAGGACCTCGGTGCTTCTAACCTAATATTATAGTTTCCAACTTTCAATGGACTTTATACAATATATATGACGAATATGTGGGTCAAATTGTGTATTATATAATATAAATAAAGTTAAATAAATAAATTGCGAGAGTATAAAATGTTCGGTTACACCCGAACTTAGCCCTTCCTTACTTGTTTTTCATTATTTTTGTAAAAAAAAAATTGAAATGTAGCTGAAAATATGTATACCTTATTATGTGCAAAAACAATTCGAAACAATCGATCGAGTACTTTCTTTAAAGAAAATTCACGAAAATCGCCTAATTTTTCGTACGTTACACTGGTATAGCCCCTTAAATTATAATCCGATAATTTATCATCCTTTTGCTCTACACTTGTTTTCCATTTAGTAGTCTTTGTTGCTAATCGCAACCTTTAACCGCCTCTCTGTAGTGCCAAGGCTAATTCACTTAAACTCCCATATAAATCTCGCAGCCAACATAAATAATCATATGTAAAAGTGAAATCGATACGAGAAATTGCATTAAAATGCTATAAAATATCGAATTAGACATAGCAAAGTGAGCACACAAGGATATCAAGGATATCCGGTGTAATAAACTCACATGGAACACGAGTTTCTAGGCAATCGATAAGAAGTCAAAGCAAAAAGCACAACAAAAAAAAAAAAACAAATCAACAAAGCCATTGGCACTTGAGTGGTGAATGCGAAAGGGATTCAGATTTGTGCTTGAACTCAACAATATTATGTCGCATGCGTGCGCCTGTAACCAAAATAAAAAAAGAGTACGCCGCTTCGAAGCTTCAAAGCCTCGTAGTTACAAAGCAAGCGCCAAACAAAGCTGCGACAAAAAAGCCTTGGCAACTCTTGCCGCCGATATTTTGATTGTTTATGTTCTTGTTGTTGTTGTTGACATTGTGTACATTTTCCAATTATTTTGGTTCAGTGAAGCTGAAAAAGACCAAGTGCACACACACACAATGCGGTTCAAATAACAGTAATATAACATGCCTTGCTCGAGGGCGCAAAATAAGCCTAAATGTATGCTACATAATTCTAATATTCATATAAAAACATGCTTTGACGCAGGCTTATCAACAACCCCAGTAGAAGCGGCTAAGCCGAAGAGCTGATAGTACTCTGTTTTTGCTAGCGGAGCGACACTATGTGTTGAGAGCGATAGCAACAACAATAACATTATCATATGCGATAGTGTAGCAGTCATGTGATTTATGATGGAGGCCCAAACGGAGTTATGCAGCATAGTTTGCGGCGCTCGTGAGCATATATAAGATCGGCTGCGACAGAAAACAAAAGCCAAATGCAAAGTTAAAAAGTGTCGAGGACATAAAGATGAATTATGATGAGACGCTGTCACTGCTTTGAGGGGGTTTGGATTAGGCGCAACGCAAACGTGATGCGTGACAGACAAAAAAATAAACAAAAGTCACTTATGTCTTAAGCTTATGTAATTTTATAGCATAGTTCGCAGGTGAAGTGAAAAATCGCAGACGACAGAGAGACGTTGAGGAATTCAGTGATTATATGAACATTAAAGCAGCGCCGGCTTGAGAATATTAAAAAACCGTCTTGGCACTTGCAACCCCTAACGTGTTGCTTTCTTTACTGATGTGAATGCGAATGCGTACATAAATGTTAACATACTTTTTGGCGCATTAAGAGTTGAATGCGATGCTGTAAGCTCCCCAAAAGTGCACAGGCTCCCCATTATTTTCACTTACGAAACATATTTTATTAAAAAATCTAGTTCTTCCCTGCTTCATACGCCTAAAAGCTCACAATGCACCGCCTGGGGATATGCTAACAAAAAAAAATACTTCAAAGCGCTAGACAACTCCAACTCCGCGGCTGCTTTTGCGTCACCCTCTGTTAGTCTTTTTCACGGCTAAACGCACTTTTTGCCGCAATTCAATTGTCATTGTGGCGCAATCGTATGCTCGCGTTGATTTCATAGCATACTTTTTGGCGCCACATTACATGTTTGGGGGGTAAATATTGTCGTCACATTTATTTATTTACGCACTTAAAAGCGCATATAAGCCACCCTCATATTGAATTAAATTTCATTCTTTTTCACATTTTCCTCCGCAGCTTAGCAGAGTTGCAATGAAAAGTTATGATTTTTATTCTGAAAGAGATTGTTATTCATTTTTAGAATTGTTACATCTGTAAGCTGTGTTCGTTATGTGCTAAGGTAACAGTGCTTAGAAAAATTATGTAGAAATGTTAGTGAATAAATATTTGATGACTGAGCGCTTTGTTTGTGCGCTTTCATTTCTTGCTTTGAATTTCTGATTTCGTCTAAGTAAATATGAAACATAAAAGCGAATGCGAGCATATCAGGAAAAATCGAACCGACCTTTTGACCGTAGTTTTCTATGTATTTTATTTGTAATCGATTTGTTTACTTAATGACATGAAATCAGCTCATTTGTTGCGAAAACAATTTTTTGTTGTTTCTATTTTGAGGATGTATGGCAGAGCAACAAATCTTCGCTCAATTTGTTCAGATTTTCTTCACTTCGATGTGTGTGACATAAAGGTGCTTTTACTTTTTAAAAGCAGGATATCCATACTTTCAGTTCTATAAGGGATCTAGGGAAATAGAAAATTGTTCAATCATAATTATCCGCCACTAATTCACAACACATTTAAAATCGAAGTAAAATACTCGAACTAGCTAACTGTTGCGGTCTAGTCGGAATATTTGACATTCAGATTAGCTATTATAGATTCAGCTAATAATGTTTTGACATGAACTTTCGCGGATGGCACAGCTTTAGTGAGTCGTAACAAATCCCACATTATTGCATCAAGAATATTAGCGGAGCACTTAAGATCTGTCGAAGAATGGCTAGCCAACTGGCGTATAACTGTGAATGAACAAAAGTGTAAGCACGTTACATTTTCTCTAAGACCAAAAATGTGTCCGGCAATAAAAATGAACAATATTTTGGTGCCCCAAGCGAATGAAGTTACCTATCTTGGTATTCACCTAGATAGAAGGCTTACGTGGAGAAAACATATATGTAGTAAAATAACTAGCATGAAGATAAGAGCTGCAAATTTAAATTGGCTTATAAATAAAAACTCTAAACTTAGCCTAGACAACAAAGTTCTGTTATATAACGCGGTCATAAAGCCGATTTGGATGTACGGCATTCAACTGGGGGGTACGACCTGTGCAACTAATATCGATATAATACAAAGGTTCCAATCGAAAATGCTTAGAAAAATCACATAAAGATCTTGGTATCCCTATGGTAAAGAAAGAAGTAGAGAACAGCATACTAAAGAGCAACGTTTCACCAAAACAACGCAATCACCTGGTTGAGCTTGTCTAGTTTGTTAGGCTTTAAAGAGCAGATTCAGTAAATAAATGCATATTGCAAAAAAAAAAAAAAAAAAGATTAGTACAAGTAATAGCTATAAACAAATTTTTATATATCATAGTGTTTTTTCTTAAAGTTAAAGTTCCTTAGTCATTCTGAGGTTGCTTTAAATTTGTGAGATCCTTCATAGAAAAACCAAAATAGACAACATTTACTGCCTTTAGACGATTAACCAGGACACAGGTAATCCTTTTTAAGTTTTAAAAATAAAAAATAATGAGATATTATGTACATGGACATCAATATCAATAGAGCGCTGTTTTTCATAAAGTCACCTCGAAATATTACGGCATACTTGTTCAATAAATAACGGGAATTTGAAATTTAAAATTTTTGCGAGTTTGAAGAGTCCAATTGTCAATTGTCAAAATTGGCCTTGAAGTATGACTCTTCAGCTTTCATTCAGTGCTTCCTTTGCATGTAACAGTCGCTAGGATTAGACGTTTTTATGAGTTTTAAGATTTTTGTTTGTCACACTCCATGTGACTTTTTCTTATTCTCACAAATAAAGAGTACCTCAAAGGGCCGTTGTTTTACAAGCTTATAAGAAATCGCTGCTAATCACGGCTATTCCAAAAATCTAGTTTGTGTTTGAGAAGTGTTTCGACGATTGCAAGAAGCGATATCATAAGTGCATAATATCGAATGGGGACCATTTTGAATGAATAATTTTTTTTTTTCAAAAAACGAATATTCCCGTTATTATTTGAACACCCGTACATCATTGAGTAGAGCTAATTGCTTCTAAAATCACGTTTGATTGTTACAATTTTTAATGGTATCTTGATAAAAACCTTCTAAGCAAGTAGTCTCCCTTATTGCAGCAGAAGTGCCTCCCAAGAAATACCAACTATTATTTGACATAAAGAATCCGAAACCTCAAAAAACATTATGGCTCCTTCAAGAAGAAAATATAGTTATTTAATCAAATATGGCTAATTCAAGAGTCCAAGGGAAAAATTGACATTAAATTGAACTGAGGTGTTTCCCAAAATATTGCCTGTTATAGCTGAAGAAGAACAACAACTGAAGAGGACACGCTAACACGTTCAAAAACTATTAAAACAATGTTGAGGCTACAATGTTGAGGGTCAATATATATTTTCATTTCATTCATTTTATTTAGTAACTTACTCAACTTTCTATCGAACAGTGATTACTGTTCAATCGAAAATTTGTCAAGCAATTAAGAATAAGCGAACAATCTGTTTTAGCTACAAGATAATTATCTAAAAATTCTGCTATAAAATTCAGCAAAATAGTTGAAAAGTAAATTTAATGAAATCGGAAAAAAGAGTAAATTCCACTGACATTCCATTAAAAGTTTGACCGCCAACAAATTACAAAAAACTGAAAATGGAACAAAAAGAGCCGTCGAGTCGGATGAGGGTGCGAGTATGCTAGAGCCAGTGCCAGATATTTTGTGCGCTACTTGAGCAACTATTAACGACTGACAAGCGAAAACACTGGATTACTGGTTCAAATTGTCTGAGTATATATATACATATGTATATGTATGTATGTCTGTATGTGAGTGGTCAACAAAAAGTGCAACTGAAAACTAGTGAAATGAAGCAAAAAATTAGTTGGCCACCAATATAGCAGCACCAATGTCATCGGTATTGGTGGAGTACATGGCAGTACAGCTGAGGTCACTCATACGCCACGGCGAACCCAAATTGAGGTGGTATCGCGTTGTGAGAGATTGTGCCACTGATAGTGTATAAGTACTGTACCTGTCGTTTGGTGCGGCCAACTGGCGAGTCATTTTGCATATTTTCACAATTTTATGTGTCATTCGTTTTGATAATTACCAACAAACAACAACAGCACAAGTAACATGCGACGGTGGGCTTGGGCGCTGGTGGCATGATGCAGCAACAGCTATTTTGCTAGTGACCAAAAACAACAATAACAAGCAGCGTAACAGTGTGAAATGGTGAAATAAATTGCATGCAAAACCAACAACAACAACAAAAAGTCGGCGCTAGGTGAGCCAGTTTAACGGCGAAACAGGTGCCACTGAGTGAGTGTGTTTGTGTGTGTATGTGGAGCTTTTTTGCACCAACACCAAATTCACACATTCGCTGCCGCGTCGCCACAATGGCTAATGGCTTGCTGCCTACCACCGGGCGGGTAATGGTGAATTAAATGGCAGTCGCCGGTCACTAACGTTGCCGTTGATGATGTTCGGTCGTGCGCTTGGTTATGCCGCGCTGGCATTGGAATTGTTGGCTGGCGTCGCACCGCAAACGGTTATGTTATGACCCGGCTGCATGTAAAATAGGTGACAGCAAAACATTGGCACACCAAATTGCCAACGACTCGTTTCGACTCGACTCGATTGCTATTATTACTACTATCAGCGTTGTTGTTGTTGTTTTTTCATTTCATATATATTTTTTGTTTGAGTCTGTTGGTTGCCTGTTGTCAATATTGTTGCCATTAGGCCAAGCGCCATTGTTGCTGTTGTTGTGTGTGATAATTGTTGCTGTTGTCTGTTGCTATTGTTGTTGTTGTTGTTGTTTATGCAGCCGGCTGGCTGAGCACGTTGCCAAACAAACGGAAAAGTGCTTGTCGCCCATTTGTATGCAATACATCCGTTCGAAAATGTTTGAGGTTAAGTGCAGGAAAATATGCAACGTGATTGTTGTTGTTATTGCTGTTGTTGTTGCCTTTTCAGCGCAATAAAGTCATAGCACTATGCAAAGTGTGTATGCAAAACAGGTGGTATATAAGCATATATAGGCAGGCGCATATTTGCCAAATGCTGATATGCAGGCGTCATTGCGCTCGCGCCAAACACACACACAAGTACTCACATGCATATTAGAATATATTTGACTGCCATTGCGGAAACCAAAAATGTTTATTTTACCGGCGATGGCACGCACACACACACACACATCATCAGCCACTATAACTAACTGTCTACTATCAATACAAGCGTGTGTCTGTGTGCCTTTGTTATGGCTTCCAACACACTTTCGGCGCTGTCAACATGCCCCCAAAACGTCAATTTTATACTCGTTGGCAGCTATTTCACTTGGTTGTTCGGCTGTTTTGGCTTTTGGCCTGTTCGCCCAGCTGTTTCTTGTTTTCGGTCATTTCGGTTGCTTTGCTTTAACCAATTGCCATTTCGGCCGATTTGTGTTGTTGTTGTTATTATTGGTAGTGCTGGCGTTGGTCTACGCTAATTTACGGCTAACCAAAGCCAAAGTATGCGGCATACATTAATTGGTGGGCGTTGCTTTTTTTATGTTGCATAATATTGTTGTATTTTATTATTGCACACGAGTATGTGTGTGTGTGTGTATTGGTGGTTGAGGTGAGCTGCTCGCCATTTAGTTGAGTTTAAAATGTAATTACCTCTAATTTGGTTTGTGAAGAGTTTTTCGTGGGCGCACACTTAATTTTAATGGGCAATTAAATAAATGTACTTGTAGTTGTGGCTGAGTTTGGTGTGATAACAGACAAACATAGCTGCTGCTCTGTATGGAAAAGTAGTTCGAAGCCAAAAATATCTACTAATGTCAAGGATTTGTATAAGTTTAATGCTTTTTAAGGAAGTTTTTATACGGTTTATTAAAAATGTGAGAATTTTAAGAAGTTTTTAAAATATGGTCAACTTAAAAACACATACTCCTCATCTATACTATAAATTTTTTTCTTATAAATTTTTTTTTAAAATAAAGCATTTGCTCTAGGCTCGCGAGTGGCATACTTATTTTTTTAATTTTCCGAAATCAAATCCTTTTTCTTTCGGGTTGAAGTTTTTGAAAAATCAAAAATATTCAAGCATAAGGTTTTTCGTTCACCAAACGCAGTCTACAGCGAAGCGCGCTTTGTGTGTGTGCGTGTGCTCTTTATCGTTTGCGGCACGCACTCTCTCTCTCTCTTCCATCTCTGCACATCTTTTCCAGCATAACGTAATGAAGTAAAGTACATACATATGTATGCACTCTCTCTCTTCCATCTCTCGCATCTTTTACTACATAACTTATTGAAGTAAAGTACAAAGCAAACAAGTAAGGAAAAGCTAAGTTCGGGTGCAACCGAACATTTTATACACTCGCAATTTATTTAGAGATTTACCTATATTTTCGGTGAAAAATTACCCTTAGGCACTGAGTTCTTCATGTTTGATATCAGGGGCCTTGAAAAGTCATGGTCCGATTTTGACAATTTTTCCACAAGTGATGTCACAGCTCAAATACAGTATTTGTGTAAAGTTTTATTTCGCTATCTTTATCGGTTCCTTATGTATACATTATAAAGTGAAAGAATCAGAAGGATTCAAAATTGAGTTATATGGGAAGTAGGCGTAGTTGTGAAGCGATTTCAGCCATTTTCCACACGTGTCATCAGGGTGCCAAGAAAATATTATGTACCGAATTTCATTCGAATCTGTCGAATAGTTCCTGAGATATGGTTTTTGACCCATAAGTGGGCGACGCCACGCCCATTTTCCATTTTGTAAAAAAATCTCAGTGCAGCTTCCTTCTGCCATTTCTTATGTAAAATTTGGTGTTTCTGACGTTTCTCGTTAGTGAGTTAACGCACTTTTAGTAATTTTCAACCTAACCTTTGTATGGGAGGTGGGCGTGGTTATTATTCGATTTCTTTCATTTTTGGACTGTATAAGGAAATGGCTAAAATAAACTAACTAAACTTAAGCTAAAATAAGACTGCAGAAAGTTTGGTTTATATAGCTTTATTGGTTTACGAGTTATATACAAAAAACCAATTTGGGGGCGGGGTCACGCCCACTTTTCCAAAAAAATTACATCCAAATGTGCCCCTCCCTATTGGGATCCTATGTTCCAAATTTCATTTTCATAACTTTATTTATGGCTTAGTTATAGCTCTTTATGTGTTTTTGGTTATCGCCATTTTGTGGGCGTGGCAGTAGACCGATTCCACCCATTTTCGAACTTAACCTTCTTATGGTGGCAAGGAATACGTGATCCAAGTTTCATTAAGATATCTCAATTTTTACTCAAGTTACAGCTTGCACGGACGGACAGACAGACATCCGAATTTGAACTTTACTCGTCACCCTGATCACTTTGGTATATATAACCCTATATCTAACTCATTTAGTTTTAGGACTTACAAACAACCGTTATGTGGACAAAACTATAATACTCTCTTTAGCAACTTTTGTTGCGAGAGTATAAAAAGTTTGCATATATAAATGATCGCAGAACAAGTGAAATAACGCTAAACAGCACAATCAAATGCTCGCATAAAGTGCCGTATGTATGCATGTATGTAGATATGTAAATACAGTGTCAACTATATTTACTCTGTTTTACAGTTACTTATTTTGCAGCAACGCACCGTTGCTTGAATTGCTTTTCTTATTGTACGTACTTTGTATTGTCGTACTTTTTTCTAACAAAACACATCTATCTTCTTCCTCTATATAAATAAAAATGGATCTTCGAAATGTATGTACGCCCATAACTTTCGAACGATTGCACCAAATCCGATGATTCTTGGTTTTATGAATTCTTTATTGTTAGGACAAGGTTTGTATGTTGGAAAATTATAAAAAATTAAATAGTGAAGTATTAAAAAACGCATTTAAGAAAAATTAATTAAAAACAAGTAAGGAAGGGCTAAGTTCGGGTGTAACCGAACATTTTATACTCTCGCAATTTATTTATTTAACTTTATTTATATTATATAATACACAATTTGACCCACATATTCGTCATATATATTGTATAAAGTCCATTGAAAGTTGGAAACCATAATATTAGGTTAGAAGCACCGAGGTCCTCATGTTCGATTAATGGGGCCTTGAAAACCTATGGTCCGATTTCGGCGATTTTTAGAATGGGGCTGCCACACTATAAAGGTAGTATTTGTGCAAAGTTCTGCATCGATATCTTCACTAGTACTTACTTTATATATTGTAAAGTTAACGATTCAGATCGTCTTCAAAGTTCTGGTATATGGGAAGTAGGCGTGGTTGTGAAGCGATTTGGCCTATTTTCACAACATATCATTGGGATGTAAGGAAACTATTACAAACCAAGTTTCATTGAAATCGGTCGAGTAGTTCTTGAGATATGGTTTTTGACCCATAAGTGGGCGACGCCACGCCCATTTTTCATTTTGTAAAAAAATCTGAGTGCAGCTTCCATCTGCCATTTCTTATGTGAAATTTAGTGTTTCTGACGTTTTTCGTTAGTGAGTTAACCCACTTTTAGTAATTTTCAACCTAACCTTTGTATGGGAGGTGGGCGTGGTTATTATCCGATTTCTTTCATTTTTGGAATGTATTAAGAAGTGGCTAAAAAAAACGACTGCAGAAAGTTTGGTTTATATACCTCTATGGGTTTCCGAGATATGTACAAAAAACTTAGTAGGGGGCGGGGCCAGGCCCACTTCCCCAAAAAAATTACATCCAAATATGCCCCTTTATAGTGCGATCCTTCGTACCAAATTTTATTTCCATAGCTTTATTTATGGCTTAGTTATGGCACTTTATGTGTTTTCGGTTTTCGCCATTTTGTGGGCGTGGCAGTGGTCCGATTTTGCTCATTTTCGAAAGCAACCTTCCTATGGTCCCAAGGAATATTTGTGCCAAGTTTCATCAAGATATCTTAATTTTTACTCAAGTTACAGCTTGCACAGACGGACGGACGGACGGACAGACAGACATTCGGATTTGAACTCCACTCTTCACCCTGATCACTTTGGTATATATAACCCTATATCTAACTCGTTTAGTTTTGGGTGTTACAAACAACCGTTATGTGAACAAAACTATAATACTCTCTAGCAACTTTGTTGCTAGCAACTTTGTTGCGAGAGTATAATGAATCGCAAAATGTGTTGCTAAGCGCATATCTCGAGAACAGCTGAACCGATTTCGCTAATTCTTTTTTTGCAATATTCCTTGAAGTATAAGGTCCTGAAAAAGTCTAAAATCCACACTTTTTTAAATTCTCATACAAACAATTTCTAATCTATAGATATAAAAATGAATTGCTGTTCGTTAGTCTCGCAAAAAGTCGAGAACGGCCAAACCGATCTGGCTAATTGAAGTCTTGAAATATTCGGGGAAGGGCAGGAAAGGTTTAGAAATTAAGTAAATATGGAAAAATTGAGAGGAAGATAATAAAAAGCGCATTTTATTTGAATTGACAACAAAAATATGAAAAAAGAAAACAAAAAAATAATAACATTTTGAAGGTTGTCATTGTTGCTTTGTTGAAATATTTTTGTCAGTGTTTAACTGTATAAGGTTGTGTCGATAGCCCTAAACAATTTGTAACAAATAAGGAAAGGCTAAGTGCAACCGAACATTAATTTTTTTAAGAAAACACACAATTTGACCCATATATTCGACATAAAGTCCAATATAAAATCATCATATAAAGTATATGAGGGCTGATGTAATTCCTGAACCAATTTCTCTCATTTTCACCACTAATGTTAACGGGGATAGGGACAACTTGGCAACTGTTAGTAGACAAACCAACGTCACATTCGGCCTTGAAATTATTCCTAAATTGCAAATCGAAGAAACACCAGTCTGCAAAATCGTCAAAAGTAGCGCTATAGCGAACATTTTCCAGATATTCATGAAGTCGCTGGAGGCACTGCAAAGGACTTCAAAAGATTTACGCTACAACCAAAACTTTTTTGGTGGAGCCATGATTCTGTTGGCAGGTGATTTACGCCAGACTCTTCCAATTATTCCTGGATAATCGCATGATTAAAATCATCTACTTTATGGCGACACATAAAGATTCGCCAATAAACAACTAACATACCACTAATTTTGCAACAATATCAAATTGCGATTGTAGAAGCAGTTGGAAATGGTAGGGTCCCAGTTGACACCTCAATGGATTAATAACATTTCCAACATATGTCTGTCACTTCATTGACTCAAAGAAGAAGCTTATTCATCGTGTTTTTCCTGACATGAAACCACAATATGATAACCATAAATGACTGCTTGAATGACCTATATTGGTGGTAAAAAAAACAAGAATCTCTTCGATGTTAATGCGACAATTTAGAATTTCAGGAGAGTTGACACAGCTACAAACCAGGATGACGTATTCAATTATCTCACAGACTATTTAAAATTGCTGGATTATCCCCACTCACTTGCAATTAAAAGTAGTGTGAGTTGTTATCATGCTGCTTAACATAAATCAACCTCGACTTTGAAGAAGGTATAACGTTTTCGTCTTTATGCGTAAGAGTTTTTTCTCTGCATTGAAAAATTTACAAATTTAATGTATACCTTAGCCACAAAAACGAAAAATTAAACCCATTTTCCGTTGTCATGACATAGCATGAAACCGGCTTGACCGATTTGGCTGATTCTTTTTTGTGTGTATTCCAGGGGGTTTGAGGATGTTTCTTACGCAGAGAAAAAAATGCCTGAAAATGCCTAAAATTCACACCTTTCTAATCTCCCATACAAACAATTTGTAATAAGTATTCATTTTTATATGGAGGATATTATAGATTCCAGTTCAAATTGAATAGGTACGCATACATAAGATAGGTCAGCTATACAAAATAAAGTAGTGCACCAAATTTACGCTAAGGCGGTACGAAGTTCGCCGGGTCTGCTAGTATACATATATTTGGATTCTTCGGATGACGCTTAAATAATCGAATAAGAGATGGAGAAGGGCAATAGCTGAGAAGCGGGAACATTAAAAGATATAATGCTCTACGAATTATATATTATATAGTTTTCCAACTAATTCACGATAAATATTTACTGTGTGACTGGGAAGGAAGTGCTGTGTAGCCAAAAACAAAAAAACTAGTTTGCAGTCCGTGATTATTTTTACTCAGTGCCTACCTGATCGCGTAAGGCTCCTTACACTCGATCTCTTAGAACCAAACCAAAATCCGTGTTCTTTTTATCGAACGGACTACTCGTAATTTGAACCTTGAAATTCAATATATTGTATGCAGAAGCCTCCAAGAATTTACTCTCACTCTCGCACACTCTAGGTTAGATATATTGGTTGTCCGTCGACGCACCTAGGCCTTTGAGCGGTCTATTGTGAAATCACTAGTTCTGGTATCCCCTCGCACTATTATGCCCTCTCTGAATCACTATGTGATCTTGGTAAAGTTATATAATTCATATAGTTTTATATGTGCAACTTCCACGACATCGTCGATGAAACGGCGGTCAGCAGTTGCGTTCCTTTTTAATGGAATATATAGTCTTGCAGCTGCATAGCAGATTTTCCTTCTACTTCTTAACAGCTTCCACAGTAATCATTGAATCATTGTAAGGTATTCCCAGTCTGTGGTCTTGCTTTCCAATCACACAGTGACCTATTAACACCGCTACTAGGGTTCTTATGTCATTCCTTTTAAACTTGAATTCATTTATTCAGGTCATGTTGGTCTGTTTGTTGATCAAGTCAGAAATTGTTTTCGCCGAGAATCTGCTATATCGGTAACACACCCTCCAACTAGCTCATATTCTACTAATGAATTGAGCATCCACGAAATATTCTATCTATCAGATTATCTATTACAGCCTACATCATTTCCTGAAATGATTTCCGTGGTAGCCAATATATAATAGTTTTGGAGATTGAAATATTTATTTAATTTATGTTGAAAGTGTTTAATTTATTTACTAGCATCAGAGCTAGATCATGATTTTACAATTTTGGAATACTCATGTGAACCTATTAGGATTTTCTATTCAACGTAGCATACAATTTATCGCGGATATTAAAAATATGGTAAGAATCGTTTAGCTCGATAAAATAATTTGAAATAAATTGCATGAAAAAGTCAAAAAATTTATACAGATAAACAAATTTGAGTATAAAATCTATTAGTAATGTAGTAAGGGACAAAAATAGGCCTACAAACATACCTTCTATATCAGTTTGTGCCCCATCTGCTACTTCTATGGGTTTCTGATTACATAAATAACACTGTACAACACCCGGCTGGCTATTGGACGATTCTGATTTTTTTCCGGGCGATTGAGTTATATATAAAAATTGCATTATCCGATTTTCGAAGTTAGCCTCCAAACTCGAAATATTTTAATTTGAAGTTCGAATAAAATATTTTTTTAATATTAATTTTAGTATATAGTTACTAAAAAATTCAAAATATGCATGTAATCTACATTTTCCTCTTATAATGTATAAAACTTTTCGGTCAAGCTTGTATATGACAGATGCTATAAGAGATCCAGTATTTTTCGATAAGTAAATTTTTTTTTCGAAAATCCAAATTTGACTCATTGTAAAATGATTAGTGGAATAAAGAAAACAAAAAAGGGTCTAAACTAATACAGTATACTCTCGAAAAGTAAATCGATTGGTATTTTGGGTAATTTACGTCTTCGAATAATTTACTTTTCCAAATATATACATAAATTAACTGTTTTTATAATATTAAATGCATTCTTAAACTTAAAAAATTCATTCATTTATTTGCTTCAATAAAACATATGAATTTACATGAAACACATATTTACATTTACATACATACATACATATGTATTTACTACGAAGAGAAAAAATCTTGAATATTCTTTTGTTTTTTTTCTTTTGCAATATATGTTCTGACCATTTTTGTACGACAATTCAAAAAGTCTGACACCTGATTTGCATCGTTTTCATTTTTAAACCAGTGGATCAAGTAGGAGAGTTTATTTACTAAAAAGACGCGATAAACAAGAGAGTAAGTGTTTTTGCAACATCGTAAAAAACGCTGCTTGCTTCGTTTCGAATTTTTTATCACACTCTCTGAAAAGTAAATTAAAAAATTAAAAAATTTACTTTTTCGAGGTGCATGTGTTATCTTAAAGGTGATTAACTTTTCCGCGATTATGTACTTTCTGAGAATTTACTTTTCGAGTGTATACTGTATATTAAACTTTGCAGTGATTGAAGTGAAGAGTATTAATATAATATATTTTTGGTGGTATAATTTTAGTGCTTTCAACAAACTTATTTTATACAATATCAATAATTAATGATGGTAATTACCACATCCCAAGAAAAATATACATTAGGCCGCTTGTGGGAAATGATTCTCAACAAGACATGTACTTAATACTCAATAATGTACTAAATATACAAAATACATAAATTTTTCTTTCTTAAATTTAACGCTTTTCCTGTACAGAAATATAACTAAAATATTTTCGGAACAATCAAAAATTCTATTTTAAGACATAGTCCAATCAAAGTTTCACTGTCTACTTTAAAACATATGCGAGCACATATATACATATTTACATACTTGTACGAGCAGTTATAACCCGATGTTGTGCGCTGCTGCCGGCAAATAAAGAAATTAATCATATTCGTTACCAACCATCAACCATCATCAAAGACATCAGTGGTGCGGTGGCGGCGGCGGTGGCTGTGGGTGCGTCTGATTTACCACCCTCAGCTGGTCTTCATGCATACACATACAAACACACATACACCTATGTATACCGATTTACATATATGCAGCTAAGTACTCGTATTATGTTTGTTGTAACTTGTTAGCCGGTGATGTATGAGTATTTCCAAAACAATTTTTCAAAATTACCCGCCCAATCTGTCAGTATGACAAATAACTGTCAAGAAAAGTGTGTGTGCGATGTGGCAGGCAGGCGGCACACAGACACACACACAAGCAAAGAAAGGCGTTTAACAGCGTTGAAACTTTTGCGCTTCTACGGAAATATGAGTGTGTGTGTTTATAATGGCATATAAGTACATATGTGTTTGTTGTTTGTGTGTTTAAAAATCAAGTCTGATTCACCAAGTCAGTGTAGGCATAATAAATAAGAAATGTGAGCTTTAAGAATTTATTTCGAAAAGTTTTTCTGTTGCCATTTTTGGCTCTTACGCTCTTTGTTGTTGTATTTGTTAGCCAATTATCCAACTTTCTGTGAAAATAACGTTATTTTTAGCGTATTTTTGTGGGCAAAAGTGAAACATATCTTAGTCGAAAAAAATAAAATTCTGCTTCAATATGAATAGCTGTGTGTGTTTGTTGTTGTTGCTGCCGCCGCATGCCTTGCATGCCAAGTCAACATAAAATATTTTCGGAAATAATCTGCAGTCCCACCTGCGTGCCAGTTAGCACGCCCACCCACAGCCTGCCCATCAAATCAAGCAAATACACATCATTAGCTTTTTTGAGCCGCCTTTCGCCTGCAAATGCGACAAAAAGCTAATATTCGCCCAGCAAAAGCCTACCAACACACATAAACACACACAGCAATGACGTGCAAATTAATGGATATGCTGTGGAAATACATATTTCATTTTTGTGCGGCGAGTGACGAAAATGTGGCATGAAGCAGTGCAAAGTACAAGTGAGACAGTATTCAAAGACAAAGCGTACAACAACAACAAAAAGAACCCCTCTGCCGCAGCGAATTTAATTAAAATGCACCTGTGCTGGCCTCGAGCGATTTTTTCGACATTTATTTACGCCTATTTGAAGCGCTTTTGCTTCGGATTTTATTCTCTCTCTTCTTCTGCTTCTTCTATTTTGTAACTTCTAAAGCCTCACATGTTGCTGTCTTTTTGAGTTCCATGCAGAAAAATTAAAAAAAAAATACATCAAACCACACGCCTGACTAACGCTTACTCTCCATAGCACACTTTAAGGCGTTTAGCATACCTTAGGGTGCTTTACTTTACATTTTACCACTAGCCATTTACTTTAACTTTGCATAAATTTCATTTATTTTCCAATTCTTATTATTGTTGTTGTCATTAAATTTGCGCAGTTGTTTGTGTCACTTGTAGAGTTCACAGGTTCACCGGCCTTCGCGAGTAAGCAGCCAAACTTTTTAATGCATCTCATTTTCATTTCCCTGACAACTCACACACAAATATACGGTGGCATAACGTTAAAATCATGCGTGCAAGTAGCTCAGTGTGCGATATATGTCAAATTAAGCAGCACGCACCAGTTGTCAAATGAAATGACATTTTTTCACTTGACAAACGTACACTAGTGTGTGTGAATGTGGTAGTGGGCGCATGACTCAGGTGCGTGTTGCTGGGTAAGCCGCATGTGGTCATTTCAGAGACGGATTAAGTGCCGTTCACTTTAATAGAAATGTATTGCGTTTTTCGTTGGTGTATTTTATGAATTTCTGGTATTTTTTATTCAAAGGCAGTTGTGATATGTATACATATATGTGAGGCAAATAATTTTATAACTATTTTTGATATATTTTTATAATTTTCTCCACGAAATTCTGAGTCTAATTTTTAACAATTATAATATATTGGGTCTACAACTTTGCTTCCGCCGTTTTCCAATAGATGTCTCTAGTGTCGAGCACTGGTCGATTAAATCGTTTTTTATCGATCTTGGACATTTGTGTCAACATTAACCCAACATAATATTTCTAGAGATCTCTTTGCATCAGAAACTTATTCTCAACTGAAAATGTCACTTTTTGAGCCGAATTCTCGACATTTGCGGCAAATTTTGTTTTTCTTTTTTAATTCCAAGAAAAGTGCGGTTCACGCTCATCGAATGCTTTCGGATACGTACGGTGAGGCTGTCCTAAGTGAAAAAACATGTCGCGAATGGTTTCATCGTTTTAAGAATGGTGATTATGAAGCAAAAGTCATGCTCTACATTTGATGGGACCAGCAGGGAGTGATATATTATGAGCTGCTAAAGCCAAGTGAAACCACCACAGGAGATCGATACCGAACGCAATTGATGCGTTTGAGCCAAGCACTAAAAGAAAAACGGCCACAGTACGAGGAAAGACACGATAAAGTCATTCTCCAGCATGACAATGCTCGGCCTCACGTCGCAAATGTGGTCAAAAAATATTTGGAGACACTGAAATGGGAGATCTTATCCCACCCGCCGAATTCTCCAGACGTTGCTCCATCTGACTACCACTTGTTCCGATCGATGGCACACGGTCTAGGTAACGAGCACTTCAGTTCTTATGAAGAAGTCAAAAATTGGATTGGTACTTGGATCGACTCGAAAGATGAGTTGTTCTTTCGTCACAGAATACGCACGCTGCCAGAAAGATGGTCAAAAGTAGTAGCTAGCGACGGCCAATATTTTGAACAAATATTATAAAGAATCATTTCTTATAGGCTTACACACAGGTTTTTGATTATTTTAGCTTTAATATTTCTAGTATAGCATACCTTAGGGCGTTTTTGCTTCTGACTTTCTAATTGGACCATGTTTATAACTTATTTCTTCAGCTTTTAATTAAATCAGAACCAGATCGTGTTGTAAAAATTAGAAATTGGCTCAAAGTAAACAAAATTATTTTAAACAAGTAAGGAAAGGCTAAGTTCGATTGTGACCGAACATTTTATACTCTCGCAATTTATTTATTTAACTTTATTTATTTTATATAATACACAATTTGACCCACATATTCGTCAAATATATTATATAAAGTCCATTGAAAGTTGGAAACTCTAATATTAGGTAAGAAGCACCGAGGTCCTCATGTTCGATATATGGAGCCTTAAAAACCTATGGTCCGATTTCGGCGATTTTTAGAATGGGGCTGCCACACTATAAATGCAGTATTTATGGAAAGTTCTGATCCGATATCTTCAATAGTGCTTACTTTATGTATTGTAAAGTAAACGATTCGGCTCGACTTCAAAGTTCTGGTATATAGGAAGTAGGCGTGATTATGAAGCGATTTGGCCAATTTTCACAACATATTATTGGGAGGTAAGGAAACTATTACAAACCAAGTTTCATTGAAATCGGTCGAGTAGTTCCTGAGATATGGTTTTTGACCCATAAGTGGGCGGAACAACACCCATTTAAAATTTTGTATACCAATTTGGGTGAAGCCCTTCTGTACCTTCTTTATAGTGAAATTTAAGGTTCCTAGGGTTTTCCCTTACTGAATTAAAGCATGTTTAGTAGTTTTCAACATAACCTTTGTATGGGAGGTGAGCGTGGTTATTATCCGATTTCTTTCATTTTTGAACTGTATAGCTCTTTATGTGTTTTTGGTTATCGCCATTTTGTGGGCGTGCCAGTGGTCCGATTCCGCCCATCTTCGAACTTATGGTGCCAAGGAACACGTGTTCCAAGTTTCGTTGATATAGCTTTAGTAGTTTACGAGATATGTACAAAAAACTAAATTACAGCTTGCATAGACGGACGGACGGACGGACGGGCAGACAGACATCCTGATTTGAACTCCATTCTTCACCCTGGTCACTTTGGTATACATAACCCTATATCTAACTCGTTTAGTTTTGGGTGTTACAAACAACCGTTATGTGAACAAAACTATGTTGCTAGCAATTTCGTTGCGAGAGTATAAAAATATTAAAAGTTTACTATTTTAAAAACAGACTCTAAAAATTCGTAAATATATATGTATGCATGCCACGATCTACCTCTACAATTTAACAGCACACGTTGCCCACACTCACTGTTTGCAATCAAAGTTAACTTTCTCTACTGATTTCCTTTCCTTCGTTTTCTTCCTTTCTTCAGGGTTGCCAGCTTAAGTTGGAGTAAGCCAAAAGCGAAAAAATAAAAAACCAGCTGCCATAATGACTGTGCGGTCGGTAGCAGTGTGCAAAATCTTCGTTAACTTTTATTTGCACAGCTAACGTTTGTAGCGGCACTTGCTTTTGTTTTTGTTGTTGTAGTCTTTTTCGTGTTTCCACATACATAAATGCCGCTTGTGTATCCTTAATATTTTTTTTGCTGCTGCTCCACCTTTCATGCGGCAATTGACGCTTAACTAGCTGCTTTTATGTTGCGCTTTTCCACCTTGCATGCTTGGAACACTTACATATTTATATAACATTTTTAGTGCTGCTTGCCACATGTGGCACATGACTGTGGCAGCAATGAATTGCCACAAAATTTGCTACGGTTTTCACAAAAATAGCAACAAGGGGTACAACACACGGCATGAACCTTGGTTTGGCTCCAAAAGTTCACACAGTAGTGAAAAAATTTATTTGAGATTTATTGCAAAACTAATACATTTTAGAGCAGCACTCATCTGAATATTCTTAATATTTTACAGATCAGAAAATATGAGACATTTATGAGATTATTATGTATTTTTATGATTTTTGGGGGTTTTAACATAACTTGTTAAAACATAATTTAGTGTTTTTGAGCTGCTGTTGATCTCTGTCCTTAACAGCTATAAAATGATATTAAACAAAATACTAGCGACTAACAAATACTAAAGACTGGAAGAAATTCTGCAATATTTTTTTGACTGGGTATGTTTCACGAAAATATGATTGTTTGTGCCTATGAAGGTGTGCACATTAGGTTGGTTCAATATTTGGCCGGCTGAATTTTGTCAAAATCTGTTTTATATTGTCTGATATTTATATGTTGGAAAACGAAAGGCTTCACACTTTAAGGCAAAATTTCTGTGGTCATACTTATGTAGTGTGAAACAATCTGCTCAAAGAATATGCTATATAAAGGCGATCTATCGATTTCTCTTAAATATTTATAGTACAATTTTAGGAGCTAAATTTTCTAAGAATATTTTAACCCTTTAGTACTCATATAAAAAGGTCTATTTGACCTCTTTTTTTCTTTATTTTGTCTAAATCTATTTTTATACCCTGAACAGGGTATATAAAGTTTGTCACGAAGTTTGTAACACCCAGAAGGAAGCGTCGGAGGCCCTATAAAGTATATATATAAATGATCAGTATGTTGAACTTAGTCGATTTAACCATGTCCGTCTGTCTGTCTGTCTGTATATATACGAACTAGTCCTTCAGTTTTAAGATATCGTTTTGAAATTTTGCAGATGTTATTTTCTCTTCAAGAAGCTGCTCATTTGTCGGAACTGCCGATATCGGACCACTAATCATATAGCTGCCATACAAACCGAACGATCGGAATCAATGGCTTGTATGGAAAATTTTCGCATTTGACGTGGTATCTTCACGATATTTGACATGGATTACTGCTTAAGGTAATAATATAATCTCCGAAGAAATTGTTCAGATCGGTTAACTATATAATCTTAATGTTTCTAGCAAACAAGCCGGCTAAAAAGAATTAGTAAAATGTTTTCTTTTTTTATATACTTTTTCTTACGTCTTTAGATTTGCTTAAACACATAGTTACTAAAAGAAATGCACCTGTGAAGGGTATATTAGCTTCGGTACAACCGCAGTTAACGTTTTTTCTTGTTTTATATTGATAAAATGGTTAATATAAATATATCTTGATATAATATCAAAATTTTATATTTTCAGGTTATATTTTCACTTGAGAGCACTCTTTTATATCGTAGTTGTGATGCAAATTGTGTCCTACAATAATTTCCAATACTTTAATATTAGTATGTATATATAAATTAAAACTTTTCGTCAAAAGCGACCCACCCTAATACATTCGCAAAAAACTGAAAATCAAATATTTTATTCAAACCGATTTTTTTGTCGCTCCGTTGAAAGCTTAAAAGCATAGGTAGGTACTTACTGCCAATTTTTTGAACTTTACAATTTTTTGCACGGCATTTCACTTTTTGACGGCGCTTCGTTTTTAGTGAGTTGCGTTGCTGTTTTTGTGTGTTTCCGTTTGTGCGTCACTTGCGTTGTTTTCGGGAGGCACGCAGCGCTGGTTGGCAGAGCGCAACGTTATGAATTTTTAATATGCTTTTATGACTATTTGCAGTTGTTGTTGTTGTTGTTGTTGTTACCGAGAATAGGTTACGTGCAAGTTTTTTACTTTGAAACGGAACGAAACTGGTAATTGTGCGGGATTGGTGAATTAAGGCAACAATTCGAGAAACTCCAGGAGTTCAACGGCTGTTGTTGTTGTTGGTGCTAAGACTTTATTAAAATTCAAAATGTGTGCTCAGCGATAATGGCATGGTATGTAGGGAGTTGAAATGCACATACACATATATATATGTACATATATGTGGAATATTATACATAACTGTATTTTATATAGGCTTAAAAAGCACGCACCAGTGAATTAGCTTTTGCGGTGAACTTTTTTTGGCGCATATATGTATACACATCCTCCTGTTTATATGAACTCGCTTGCTCACCTCCAATTATGTGATACCGCCCACTGTTCTTTTAACAGTTAACGATGTATGCCACAGTGTTGGCGTTAATATGCGACAACAACAACAATAAATTTTACTTTTCAATTTTTTATTGGAAATAATTTTCTTAAATTTTTAACACAGTTTTCATTGAAGCGCTCATTGATACCCTCAAACATTTTGACAGCTTGACATGTCACACGTGAGCACAAAATTTATTGCTTGTCATAAAGTGAGCTCTTTTATTTCACACAATCATACGATTCTTTTTGCAATACGAGGGCTGCTATATATATTTCTGGTCTAGGCAACACTAAGTGTTGCCAGGTGCAATCTGACATTTCCATTGGAAAGTTTGACATTTTTTAGCATAACATCACTCAGAACGTTTTGTCATTTAATCGTGAATTGTTTTATTTACAGAGAATTAAAAATTCATCTCGGCCAAAAAATAAAATTAACTCGTGAACATTTTCGTGCGATCATTTTTCACAACTTTCGACGTGGATTATCGCGACAAGAGTGCATCGATGAACTAAAATCTTTGTATGGCTATGAAGCACCATCCTATAGCACTGTGAAAAACTGGTACAACGAATTCAATCGTGGCCGACGCTCGCTCAAAGACGAATTCCGTGAAGGTCGTCCAAAAACAGCCGTTGTGCCAGAAAACATCGATGCCGTACGTGAACTGATAATGCAAGACCGTCATGTAACATACCTTCAGATAGAGGCATGCCTATGCATTTCTTCCACCAGCATACATTCGATATTGCATGAACACCTGGCCGTAAAAAAGGTTTGTTCTCGTTGGATCCCGCACAATTTGACAATCGCTCAAAAAAAGGCTCAAAAAAGTGCTTCGAAAATTGGTTTGAGCGCATGCAAAAGTGTATAAATCCTGATGAAGAAGATTTTGAAAAACAATAAAACCATTTTCGTTGATAAATATTCCTATTTTCATTATTAGGCCAGAAATATATATAGCAGCCCTCGTACACACATGAACACACTTGGCAAACACGCTCACAATTGATTTGATTATAAAATATTTGGCAAAATTTGCACGAAACTGTCAAATTTCAATTTGACTCGATTGCGCACGTATTTGCATTCTCCCACGCATACAGCTGCATAACGGTACTCTAGCTGATACTCTTATAGCTGGTGACTGCACGTTCACTCCTTACATCAGGCAATAGCGTCTTTTATTGTGTTTACATTTGCATTTGCTTTTGTTCGTGAGCGTATTTGCCATCGCGTTTCGCGTTGCCAACTATTACTGTGCGTTGCTGTGTGCTGTTATTTTTGCTATTTTACTCATCAAATGTCAGCTCATCAGCGTTTACTGTCAACACGTGCAGTCGTGTATAAATTCTAGAGTTGTTGTTGTTGTTGTAGAGGTCTTTAGGTTAAGGATTTTACTGGCGGAAATAGAGGTTAGAAGAGATACTAAACTCTTTCTTCTATAGATCCAATTAGAATGTCAGATTATAACTTCCCTTAAAACCCTAACTTTACGATATTTCCTTCTTCCATAGTATGTTAGCCTAAGAGAAATCTTGAAGTCTTCAATGAACGTATTCTATCTTTTACTACATTTTCACGCTTCTAAACGAACCACATAGAGCTTAATAGGCTAGAACACTATAACTCTATTTGCAATAAAATAATGACCGGATCCTATTTCCTTCAGGTTCTCGTTAAGGCAGTAGCCTGTAAGGCTTCAAAAAATCGATTTTTTTTGTTTTATTTTAAATCTCTTCCAACACTATCCAAGAATATGTCTTTAAAATTCCAGAGGCCAATTCGACATATTTTCGAAGCTAGCGCAATTTTAGTGGCCGAGCGTCGAGCAGGTACGAATGCTCAGGCAGACTTTAAAGCGCGTTTTCTCGAGTTTTCATTTTCACATGTGTTAGAAAACTGTGCCGGCGATAGCAAAAAGAATATATGTCCGATCGAAAAAAACCAAAGTGATCTAGCTTCAGTATTAAATTATCTTCTATTTGAACTATTGAACTGTAAAAGTTGGACCAAAGTATTATTTAGACTACTTGTTTTGCAACTTAAAGTCAATTTTTTTTTCTTAAAAAGTTAATTTTTTCTCAAACTTTGAAAAAATTTGGAATTTTATAACTTCTTTGGTATTTTTTTGTTCATAAAGAAAAGAAACTTATAAAAATTAAAAAAAAAGTGGTTCGACTGTTTCAGATACATCGCACGACCTCCATCACCGGCACCGATTTACACGTGCAGACTCCAGGCGCTCCAGAGAAATACTAACAAATTTGAAAAAATTTCAATATTTTTTAATAATAAATATTGTTTTTTAAGCCTTAAATATAGTACACTATCGTCTTAAAATTCCGTTTACCGCAATCATTTCCTTCTCTTTCAAAAAAAATTGCTAAAAAACTCTTAACTCTTCTCTTCGTCTTTTTTATCATCTTTCTCTCACTCACCCTTACCTGGATTAAAAATAAAATTATTGGAATCTAATTACACACAAATCTACCAGTAATACACTTAATATTCAAGAGCATCTCATTTTTTATTTATTACAAATATTCCATCGTCAATGACATACCACTGTGCGACCACCTTCTCTAAGAATAACTTCACTTGCACGCCATAAAAAGTCAGGAAGCACTATCAAATCACTATTCCAGCGCATAAAAACGAGTACAAACTAACAGCAGCAACAACAGCTAATGCGCTGACGTTGACACTAACGAGTCAATAAGTAAACTAGTGCATACACTTCGCACTTGGCGCGACGCCTAAAACTATGCTAAACTATGCGCCACGCGACTGCATTTTGCGCCAAAATTTACACATTTCCACAGCTATTATTACCCGCGGCTTCCACTGCCGTCCAAGTGAATAATGTAAAAAAGAGAGAGAATGAGAGGTGAAAATGTGGTGTGGAATTGCCTGGGGTTTGCATTTTTTTATTACAGCCGGAGAGTGTCGACTAATATTTCTAAGGAGTTTTTACTATTTTATATGAGAAGAGTTCTCGCATTTTCTTTGCGAATTTATGCTTACTCTTTGTACTTTATACTTTAAAACAATAAAATCTTTTGCATTCGTCCACGCAACATTTTAGTGAATCCGCCCAAAAGTAGACTACGGTTTTAAACTAACATTCAACTTGAACATAGCATACATTTAGGCACTTCATACATTAAAATTTGCATTCGCAATTCTCATTTCATTAATTTTCAAACTAATTCATTGCTTCTAAGAAATTCCTCTTTGTCGCCTAAAAGTATGCAAGAAAATATTTATTTTTATCTAATCGCACCGAAAAGCTTTTCTGCAACGTGCCAACTAAGACAATTTCCAATTCCCAAAATCCCCAAAATAGTTAAGACGACAATGTTTTGCTGATGACACTAACGCTTAGAGCCATTTGCAGCAACAAACTAGCAATTCTTGTCTACGTGTGAGTGTGCTTTTGTGTAAATGTTTGTGTGCTCTCGTGAACTTGTGATTCCACATAAATGATGCAGAGGTTTGTTAGTGTGGCGTTGACTTGTAGCCTGCAGCTACCAGAAGGTTAATTGCAACACATTTTATGGTCAGCAGCAATCATGGAGAGTAGCATATTTTAAGGCGCATATGCTATGCATAGCATACGCGTGTGTCTGACACATATATAGGTGTAGGTGAGTGCGCGTGTGTGCGTTGAAACATTGTGCACATTTTCTTATGGGCGTTTGCCAAGCAACGCCCTCAATGGATGTTAATTTAGATGTCTTCCTAAATTTAAGCTTCCTTATAGGTATCAACACACACACACACCCACCTAGGTAACTATGTGTTCACTTCTGCTTGTGCGACTATGCTCCGTTGCGCTTTAACCTCAATTTTGATTAACAATGTCTGCCAAATGGAGTTGTCAACAAGCGGCAGAGCGTAAAACGAAGGTAGTCAACGCCACCGAGCAGCTCAGCTCAGCACAGCACACACAGTGAAGCAATGCACATCAATTGACGGTAATCAAAGTAGGCGAACAGCAGCAGTTGCCTCTCTGTGTGTGTGTGCAGTGTGTGCTGACGCCGATGAGGAGGTGAAACATTACAGTTATAACAAATTGAGTGGATTTTGAAAAATTACAGCTACTTTGTGTGTGCTTACATTAGCAGCTGCGCACAAGCAGTGACTTTTATTGCATCAAATTACACAGACAGTCAGCCAGCAGTAGACAGTAGAGAGCAAATATGTGGAATTTGAGATCAAAAGAAAATTATAATTTTTTTTTCAGAACTAAGCATTTAAGCAAATATTATTTAAAAAAAATATTAGAATATGTTCGTCAAGTATGTGTTACGTCATAAAACATTAAATTGAGGTTATGACAAAGAAATGTTTCGGGCGGTTAAGATATATAATATGTCATAGTACCTCAAGGGAATGATGCAGCTTATCTTGGGGTTCACTTTGATAGAAGGCTTAGGTGGTGAAAATATATTAAACAAAAACTCTAAACTTAGTCTAGACAACAAAGTCCTATTCTACAATGCGGTCATAAAGCCGATTTGGATGTATGGTATGCAACTGTGTGGTACGACCTGTGCAATTAACATTGATATAATACAAAGGTTCCAATCTACAATGCTTAGAATAATTACGGGTTCACCATGGTACATCCGCATCAAAAATATCCACAAAGATCTTGATAAGCCAATGGAAGAGAAGGAGATAGAAAACAACAGACAGAAATATTTATCTAAACTTGGTGAACATCCAAAGCCATTGCAATGGCTGATACCTTTGAATATTCTTCATTCTTCTTGTCTAGTTTTAAATATATTTAAGCATTAAATACTTATGCTAGGCTTTAATGGGCTATACCAGTGTAACCTATGAAAAATTAGGCGATTTTCGTGAATTTTTTTAAAAGAAAGTACTCTATTGATTGTTTCGAATTTTTTTGGACATAATAAGGTTTATTTTCAGCCACATTTCAACATTTTTTTTTACAAAAATATTGAAAAATAAAAAATAATGGAGTTATATGCTATCTTTGGAGGTGTCAAAAAAAAAGTTCCCCAACTGCTGACATGATACCGGCCAAATGAGTTGTTGGAACAAAAAGTTTATTAAAGTTAAATATATTTCCCATACAATGACCTAAGAATTTTGGAAAATATCAAAAATTGACAAAATGTCGTAGTTCTGAAAAAAATTTTCGTTTTTTTAGGTAAAAAATGGTGTTTTTTTAAATGCCAAATTTACAATTTTCAACCAATCAAAAAGATCGAAGGTCATTGTCATAGTAAACATAGCCAATAATACTCAGTTTAAAGTCGATCGGTCAATTTCTCATTGAGTTATGCTATCAGCAATTTTGAGAAAAGTCGTTTCGAGAAAAACGCGTTTAAAGTTTCGACTATAGCTGCTTATACCTGTGGGCGGTCGCTCTTTAGAACGCTACCATTCAAAAACTATTCAAGATACGATCTTACCGCTTACACTGGATATTTTTGAAAGTATAAACCATCGAATAAACAAAAATTAAAAAATAAAAAAACGATTTTTTGAAAACGTCACACATGCTCCTTAAACAAGTATATACAATGAAGAAAGAAATATTGAAGAAAAACAGTCATTAATTTATTGATATTAACTCAAAATTTAGATTTAATAAGAATATATAACTACATACAATATATAAAGACATATTTATGGATCAGTAATATTTAAACGTGAACTTGAATCCGAAACGGAACATTAAATTTGCCAAAAATTTGCGAGAATTTTTAAGGTCAAGTAAATCTTGTTCCCTTTGAAGGAAGTGCTTTTAAACAAATATATATAAAATTTGAGATAGGTAGTTCAGGAGCTCTTATTTATGGCAGTATGACTGGAAACTGGTTAAAAAAATAAATTTTTCTAGGGAAAATATAGATAATTTTATCTGTACTCCGTACGTCCGCGAAGTCATACTAGGTAATCTTTAATATATATGTATGTATCATTATGAATATTATTAAATATATTCCATGGCACTTTTAAGAGGTTGGTATTGTATATTAAAAGGATGAGATCACGTCCACTTTATCATATTTGATACAAACACTCACAGTATAAAGAATAATGTGCGGTTTAAAAGATGTTGAAGTGGGCGTGAAGCTGCTTCTCTCTGAAAATGTTTCATGATGTGACGGGAGAATTGTATCAAATCAAACACATATGTAATCTAATAACAAGTAAGGAATGGCTAAGTTCGGGTGCAACCGAACATTTTATGCTCTCGCAATTTATTGAAGAAATTAACCAATTAAGATATTAACCAATAACTATATGCGGAATAAAGCCGACCGTATTTTTGAAAAAACATATAATTGGATATATGGGAGCTAGGAGATTTTATGACCCGATTTTAATAATTTTTAGAACAGAGACGCACTATTGGAAGAAAACAATTTCCTCTGAATTACATTAAATTATCTGAGAGATTTACCCATATTTTCGGTAAAATTTACCCCTTAGGCGCTGAGTTCAACATGTTCGATATCTGAGGCCTTGAAAAGTTATAGTCCGTTTTCGACAATTTTTTCACAAGTAAAGCCAGAGATGATATACACTATTTGTGTAAAGTTTTATTCCGCTATCTTCATTGGTTCCTTATGTTTACATTATAAACTGAAGGAATCAGATGGAATTCAAAATTGAAATGGGTCACAACCACGACTACTTTCATTATAAAGTCTACAACCAAGACCCATTTTTTATCCGTGTTATCAGGGTATCAAGAAAATATAATATACCGAATTTCATTGAAATCGGTCGAGTAGTTTCTGAGATATGGTTTTTGACCCATAAGTGGGCGATGCCACGCCCATTTTCCATTTTGTAAAAAAATCTGAGTGCAGCTTCCTTCTGCTATTTCTTCTGTAAAATTTTGTGTTTCTGATATTTTTCGTTAGTGAGTTAACGCACTTTTAGCAATTTTCAACCTCACCTTTGTATGGGACGTGGGCGTGGTTATTATCCGATTTCAACTATTTTCATGATGTGTGGTAGGGAAGGTAAAAGAACCGACTGCAGAAAGTATGGTTTATATAGTTTTATATGGTTTGTGAGTTATATACAAATAACCGATTTGCCCAAAAAAATTACACCCAAATACCCCTTTCTAGTGCGATCTGTAATTCCAAATTTTACTTTTATAACTCCATTTATGGCTTAGTTATGACACTTTAGAGGTTTTTGACGGCGTGGTAATGGTCCGATTTCGATTCGATTTCCCAATTCAGAAAGCAGTCCTCTCATGGTCCCAAGTAATATTTGTGCCAAATTTCGTCTACTTATCTTAATTTTTACTCAAGTTACAGCTTGCACAGACGGACAGACATCCGGATTTCAAATCTACTCGTCACCCAGATCACTATACTACATATCTATCTGTCAGATCTCTGTCAGAACATGACCTTTAGATTAATGAATAGAAACTGAAAATGTTCGTGATCTTGCTCAGTCACAAATATTGAATTTATTGACCATTTTTCGATTAAACGTTTCCTCATATGCAATTAAAATATTTAACAATTACTTCATTATACCAGTTTATCATACACTAAATATATTTTATAATTTTTTTTTAAATATTTTTAACAAATATTACTATCATAAATGATCATTTTCAAGTTAGAATTTTCATTAAATTTTATATATTTCCAACTTCAATATTAATTTCTATTTTTAATAACATAATAACATTTATATACTTTTTGTGGATTAATTCCCTTTATTTTCTATATAAGCTGCGCTAGTAGTGTATTTTAGCGATTTGTGGCGCCGGCCAGTCGGTGATGAGCGGCAGTTTTCTGTTCAATTTGGTATTGTTGTAAAGGCTCTCGTAGCTTTGTGGTTGTATTAGCTGGCTTTTCATATTGAATTGTTGCATTTGTTTCAAATTATTATTTTTCACCTGCAGCTGTTGCAAGGCTCCAATGACCGGCCGCTGCTCATTCTGCTGCATTTTACTTTTATTGTTGCGATATTTTTGCAGCACGAAGGTGGGCAGATCGACAAGCAGAAAGTAAGCCAACTCCATAGTGCTAATGAGCGAGCAGCCGAGAAAGAGGCCAGCAATGCCACCGAAGGCGACTGAAAGCAACAAGAACATATCGCAACTTAACAGTTGGAGAGAGCAAAGGCAGGGCCAACAACTTACCCATCAAGTCCACCCAACCGAAGATTAAACTCGTGCGATAAACCATCATTGTCTCGAAACGGAAATGTATATCCAAATCAACATATGAGTGATTGCCGCGCGTTTCCTGCGATAGAAATGATGGACGCGCATCCGCCATATAGTTGAGCGAGTAACAATTGCGGAAACACTCGCAAACCATGCCCTCGTGATAGTTGCGCACGTACAACTCTTCCTCTTCGCGATGAGAGTATACAAAGCGATCTGCAAGTAAAGTGGAGTAAGAGAGAAAGAGAGTGGGAGAGAAGCAGAGAGTGGGAGAGAAGCAGAGAGTGAGTGTGAGTAAGTGCACTTGTTAACTATTGTACAGTTAATGTTGCATGTTACCGTTATTCTTCGCCAAACACAACAGGTCCTTCGCCTGGCAGCTGGGGTAGGGTCCTGAAAACAGCGCAAGTAAAGTATGCTTTTAAGTAGGGAAATCACACGACAGCGAGTACGAGTATGTGTGTGCTGTGTGGGTGCTGTGCGTGTTTTATTGATGATAAATTGGTGTAAGGATGAGTGAGTTCTCTTGATGGCTTGTACGTGCTTACCAGGTGGAAATAGCAAATCCAATGTGCAATTACAAAATTTCACCAAGTACTGTTGATGGCACTCCGATTGGCAATTTTCAATCATATAAACGTAACCATGAAGTGTGCGAAAATCCTTTGCGTTCCCTTCGTCCTTTTATTTTGAGGTGAGCAGATTGAATGAAAGAAAATCAAATTTAATAACGAAAGCTTTAATATCACTTAAATTTAATATATGTCTTTTTAAGTCACTCAGTGGATACAAAAAACGTGACAAAATCACACTTATGACGCTTCTCTCATTTTTCACTTGAGAGAGAAAGAAGACAGTAAGGGAGTAAATTAAGAGTGCCCCTTTGCCAGAAAATCAAAAGAAAAGATACGACATAATATGTACCCCAATAAAACTGGCTTCATGATCTTCTGGGAAGCTTGAACTAGATTTTCCAGCTTTTTTCGGGTTTTGAGATGTCTTCTCAATAGAAGATAAAGTTAAATAGTTTGACATGTCTTAACTTTGATAAAAAATCACGACCAAGTATAATCTTATATCACGTGCTCACGAAGAGAATCAAAGCTACGGACCGCGAAGAGTGTCAGATGGCGAGACCTATTTCTTTTCATATTCCGCATAACCTATTCTCTATCAGCAGTTTCTACAAGAGATTTATATTGTAGAATAAAAAATCAATTGAGGGGCTAAAAATGAATAACTCATTTAAGTTTAAAGGTTATTCTGTACATATTCTGAAACTCATCTCGCCCACAGTAGTAGCCTTAATAAACTGTCGGTCTCGGAACATCCGTGGCTGAATCCTACTAAAGCCAGAAAGGTGGTAATGCTTTTTAAACGGACATATACACGATGTTTTCTTTGATACGAGTGGCTAATTCTTTTTAGCACCAAACACATTTCTTGTCAAACAATTCCACAAAGAAGTATTCACAAGACACCTTCCAGTAGTTGCTTACATCGAAAATGCACTCTCTCAATTTAGAGCCCAATCCACGCGTGTTATTGTCATAGAAATACACGACGGGCTCCACTTCGATCATTGTGTGTGTGTTTTCCGGTACGTTCATGGGATCCTTGTGCCACACACTTGGCTCGGCGATCATAACCTATAAATATTTCATTAATTAATACTGTCTGCAATGAAAGAAATCCATTTATCCACTTACGTTAACACCCTTCTCGTTGGTGCTTCTTGGATAATGTTTTTCTGGATTCACATTTACGCGTACGATGAGTCCACTACCCGGACCGGCGGCGCCTGTATGCCAAGGCCACAGCGTATCTACCTTTTGCCGCTGTCGCCCCTCATCTGTTTCCAATGTGTTGAAAGACCAACAAAGACCATTTTTGCTGCGACGCAAAGAGAAGATATCACAACAGTTCATGGGAAAATGATTCCATACACAGCGGCTCAAGAACTCCTCGCAACGCCAAGTCATGAAGACCATAACTTCAGTGAAGTTGACATAATTCAGCGCATCGACGGAGATGTTTTGAAAGTTCATAAAACTCTGAAAACCCGCAAATTTTACGCTATCAAAACTGGCCATGAGCAGCTCAAAGAGTTCTTCATTTTCAGGCGTCACATCGGGCTTGAGATAACGCTGTTTGGCCTCATCCAGCCGCTGCCAATTCAGCTGGTTCACATTGCAAATGGACACTACCGGAAAGCGTATGTGATAGACGGGCCAGCGCGTGCTGTCCACTACAGTCTCCAGGCGGCCTTCAGTGAAGCGCTCGGAGAGTAAATGACTGACGTAAATGGCACCGAGTAGTGCCAGCATAACGGTGAGGAACCAGACGCAACTGTGTTATGAGAAATTGGAAGAAACGATTGCAAATGAATTATGTTAGATGGGTTGGTGAATGATTTTAGTGGATGTATAGTTGAGATTGTTAACTAACAGCAGTAAAGCAGCCACTCACCGCTCGTACTTCCCGGCGCGCCTGTTGAACAACCGATTGACACCATGTATTGTCGTACTTTGACCGAAGCGAAAGGCTAGCTCCCAGGCGGAGGCGCTGAACTCGCCGGCCGTGCGTCGTATGGTCTTCCACGAAGGCAGCTGTAGGATCATGCGCGGCTTCTCCGGCACCGGCGAGTGCTGCGGCGAGTAGGACAGCTGCAGCGCGTTCGCTTGTGGCGCCTGAAAGCGTGCTGGATAAACCATTTTATCGTCGTTGAATGGTGGTCCGATGCCGACTGAAAGTAAATCAGAATTAGAGCTCGCCAAGCTTGCTAGAAAACGCTTCGAATGTTTGTTTGTTTTATTTGTTACTGGTACCGGGGCGTTATGTTTGCCCAGTCAATGGTTTATTGACTTTTGTCCACAAACTATTTACACGTCTCATACTCTTCGATTGACCCCAGTAGCTTACTTGATTGTGCGGTTGTAAGTCTGTGCTGTCCAATGTGCGTAGTAATTAATGTCAGTGCGCTGTGTATTATACATAGGTGTGTGTGCGCTTGTAAATATTTACTGTTGTTGAAGTGCTTTTATTTGTTCCATAAATATGATTATTTACAAAGATTTGCAAAAAATTTTCCACATGCAATGCGTACGCTCGGCCACTGAGCGCATTCAATGGGGTCATGGCCCCTAGGCTACATGTGGTGTTGGCAGTGCAGTGCCTGCCACAAGGTGCATAAGCGGTTTTCTGATTTATGCTTTCGTTTGTGATTTTCGTGCGCTATTTTGAGCTCCGTCATTGCGCGCATAAAATTCCGATTGCAAACAAAAATATTTATATAGAAAATACGAGAGTGTCATTGTGTGAGCGATTAGCAGCCTAATCGCTTGTTTGTCAAGTACATAAATGGACTGTGTTGCATGAATATGCGCTTTAGAAAGTGATAAAGGACACTTATGAAGTAAATAAATAAATGTGGTTAAGTAAATACTTGGATATTTATATAAATAATTGTGGGTCCTGTGTTCTGGTTACAGTTAATATCGGTCTTTCTGTCGAGTTTCGTGGAATTTGAAGTGCTTCGCGAGTGTTCAATAAAATGTAAAAAAAGTGTAAGAAGAGACTTTAAATGACTTGTGTGAATGGTATTTTTTTTATAATAAGAGGAGAAATAGAGAAGCTTAAATTTTGTTAATACGCGAACACTAAGATCGATGGTTTGTCTCAAATATTTAACAGACAATTCTAAAGAGTAGCTCAGTGCTTTGACTGTCTTAAATGAAATGTGTTTGTGTTCTTTTATATCATCCAAATCCATATCGTGTTCGAAGAAACTTTATTTCAATTATATAATATACATTAAAAAGTTTTCCTTATAGTAAGGATTATTTGGGCTAATGCTTTCATGTTGACTAAAGTTAGCGAAGATACTATAGATATCATCACAGTGGCACAGTGCCTTCCTAACCATATAAGGTCTTGTAAAAAGATAAATAGTTAGAATGATCCGACTTAGAACAAAATGCAGCATTTTGATCGATAACTTGTTAACATTTTGAAGGTAGTTTCACAATGTCACTTCCATAGAAAGTCTCATTTCTACCACAACCTGTGTGGCTTGGCATTGTCTTTATGGAACATTTTATCCTGTCATAACTTCGAAGTAGTAGATAATTTCGTATATCTGGGAACCAGCATCAACAACACCAACAATGTCAGCCTCAAAATCCAGCGCAGAATCACTCTTCCCAACAGGTCCTACTTTGGACTGAGTAGGCAATTGAACAGTAAAGTCCTCTCTCGACGAACCAAAATCAAACTCTACAAGTCGCTTATCATTCCCGTCCTGCTTTATGGTGCAGAAGCTTGGACGATGTCAACATCAGATGACACTAGGAGTTTTCGAGAGGAAAATTTTGCGCAGGATGTATGGTCCTCAGAACATTGGCAAGGGCGAATACCGCAGACGATGGAACGATGAGCTGTAGAGTTATACGACGACATTGACATAGTTCAGCGAATTAAAAGACAGCGGCTACGCTGGCTAGGTCATGTTGTCCGAATGGACGAAAACACTCCAGCTCTGAAAGTGTTCGATGCAGTACCCGCCGGAGGAAGCCGAGTAGGGAAGGCCTCCACTCCGTTGGAGGGACCAGGTGGAGAGCGACCTGGTTACACCTTGGATCTCCAACTGGCCCCGAACTGCGAAGGAAAGAGAGAAGTGGCGCGCTATCATTGATTCGGCTATAACCGGCTAAATGGTTTCAACGCCCATCACATACATACAATGGAATATTTTATCCTGTTTCATTTAAACGATTTTTTGTATAATAATTATCTTCTGATCAATCTAAACAATGGTTACTAGATTGTCAGACTCGATGGTTTCCATTACTTTATCGATATTTTCCGATTGCATAAATACAACGCGAGGTACAGATTGCCAAAGACAAATATTAAAATAAATAAGGAATTTCGCCAGAAATTTTTTTTGGTCCATATTGGGAGTGATATAGCCCAATTAGTTGCACCAGATCTGAATTTTTTTCAAGAATATGGAGAACTAAGTCTTAAATAAGGTGGATGGTTTGATGGCGCCAGCACTTTTATGGGCTGGAATTAGAATATAATTTGAGTCTCTTCTTGAAGTGATGAATTTTGGTCAATAACTTGACTTCATATAATAAAGTGAGGTTGCCTTATATTTAATATTTGTTAAGAGTATTCATTACAAGTTCATCTGAGGTTAAAAAATCCTTAATGCCTAACATTTCCATCTGATATTAGTCCTGTATGATATTTCAATCAAACTTTAAGTAAAATCTCGTATACTGCTATTGTACTACATGTGTTAGGAATCCACGAACCCCACACGAGACTCTGCTATCGTCAAGTGTACCATGTTGTCATCTACTGCAAAGTTCTATAATTTAAAAAATTGATTAACTTAAAAATCAATTCTACTATTAGGTAATAATAGAGCGAGCAGCATCAAATGTTTCTTTGAATCCGAAATGAAACTGTAATCAAAATGACAATGAAAATGAAAGATAATTATATTGTGAAGGTCAAACCAATGACTGACTATGCGCTTTTTAGCAAAACGGAAAAGGACGATTATGCCAAATACAAAAATTGTCAAGACATTTGTCTAGAAGAGTTGGAAGCTTATGGTAAAGAGACGAGCGTGCATGGCTTGAAGCGCATGCTTACAAATGGCACGGGACGAGTGGAGCGGTGAGTGTTCTGAATTATTCTAAAATTTAAAAAAATAGCTAATTTTTTCTTCCCCACTTTCAGCGCACTTTGGGCACTCTGCGTCGTGTCTGCATTTTGTCTGCTAATTTATTTCAGTAAACATTTGGCGCATCGCTTCACACATAGCGAATTCAAGACCACTATATACTCCACTAATTACCCCATTTACAAGGTGCCCTTCCCGGAGGTGACTATCTGCAACAAGAATCGCTTGAATTGGGCGCGCTTGGATCAGGTGAAGCAGAAATTTCTATGGCCAGCGCATCATAACACCTCGTACGAGCAGCTCTTCGTCGAGATTGTCGGCATGTATGACACATTCACGTTCGGACGTTTCGATCTTTTCGGCAATCTTATGGGTAAGCCCATAGTGGAACTCAATTACATCAATTTCACTGAGGTGGCGCGTCGCATGACCTGGCGTTGTGAGGAGTTGCTAACGGATTGTGTGTGGCGTGGGCACCCAATGAACTGTTGCGACATCTTCATAAGACGACGCTCGAATTTAGGTATTTGCATGGCGTTCAATTCGGTGGAATCATCCGGCGGCTTGCTGAAACTGCAAATGGACTCGAAGTGGCCGTGGCGTGTGAGTGGCAGCGGTCCGAAGAACGGTCTGCAGGTGCGCACATTGCTGAATATGGACAAGCATTCGCCGTATTCGAACAGTTCGAAAGGTATCACGGTGAGTTGTATCAAGAAGTTGTAGTCGAGAGTGAGATTTTAAAATTTTTCTATACAATTCACAGCTGATGACTGTGCAGCCAAAAGTGTGGAGCTTTACTCCAATCGATATACCGAACGATGTGTTTGCGCGTGTATATCTCGATGCGTTTATGAGTTTCTATGACCCAGACACTAGGCGTGTGTCATCGAAGAAGCGACAATGTGTCTTTAAGGTAAGCAGCAGGATGAAAACTCACTCCCAGAACTCTCAATACAGATACTAACTCGTATGTTTTCCAGGACGAACAGGATAGTCCCGACTTCAAAACACTCACCGGCCATGTTTATATGTATGAGAATTGCCAAGCCGAATGCCAACAGGAGTATCTCATGAATTTTTGTAACTGTACTGTGGACATTTTTTTCCCAATCGGACCCTATCCGATATGCAGAGTGGTGGACTTACCATGTTTGGCGCGTCACAACCGTGAGTTTTCGACGGTTAAATGGCGTGAATATTAATAATAATTGTTTATTGGCAGATCTTATGCAATACTTCGAGGAGTCAGTTAAGGAGACCTATACCACCAACAATCCGGGACTGGTGTGCAAATGTTTTTTCAACTGTCGCTCGTGGCGCTATGAGTTGAAGGTGCGTACGCGACCGCTGCAGCCGAAAGAGCGTTGGAAAACTAATGACACGCTCTTGTTGGATATAAATTTCCAACGGGACTTTATTAATGTCTATAAAACGGATTTGGTCTACACTTGGGTCGATCTGCTGTGTGAGTTGTTGTATTTAAAATTAAAAAAAAAAATGTTTCTAAATCAATCTTTCAATTTCAGTTAATTTTGGCAACATTACTGCTCTCTTTCTTGGCTGCTCACTCGTCAGTCTTGTGGAGTTGATCTATTTCTTTTTCGTAAAAGTACCGCAGCGTCGCTTATTCAATCAAATGAACGATGGAAATTTGGACGAAAAGTTACTATACGCCCGACCCGCTTTGCGCTCCTACAGAGAACGCAGTGAAAATAATTTAAATTTATACAAAAATGGCTTTAAGAAAATCAGTTACTAAATTTGTGTTGAAGTTTTGAGTTCAGTTTGAGTTGCATAGCTTTAATTGGATTTTTGAATGCTTTTGGAAAACAGCTTGAGTCGATATTTGAGTTTTAAATGGCGTGTAAATGATTTTGAGTATTTTTTTTTTAGTTGAAATTGAGTTCGAGTTGAGTTTCAGTTAAAATTTAGTTCTCACAATTTTTTTTATACATTTTAGTTGGATCTTAGAAGGCATTTGAAAACATTTTATGTCAGTATTTGGGTTTTAGATATAGTTTTCTAGCTAGTTTTCTAGCTTGAACTTAAATTTTTGAGTGAAATTTTGAGTTTTTTGTTTATCTGTATGGGTGAGTAATTGAGTGATTTTTCGATTTTATTTAATATTTTGAGATTCAGTGTTAATTCTAATATCAGTTAAATTTCAATTAAGTTCTAAATTCTAGTCCCGTTATTTATTTGAGCCAGATTTGATTCCAATTGTTACACTCTCGCAACATGTTGCACTGAGTATTATAGTTTTGTTTCCCATAACGGTTGTTTGTGTCACCAAGAAATAAAAGAGTTAGATGTGGGGTTATATATATATATAAACGATCAGGATGACGAGTGGATTTGAAATCCGGATGTCTGTCCGTCCGTATGTCCGTCTTCCGTGCAAACGATAACTTGAGTAAAAATTAAGATATCTTAATGAAACTTGGAACACATATTCCTTGGCACCCTGAGGAGGTTGCTTTCAAAATCGGTCCACTACCACGCCCACAAAATGGCGAAAACCGAAAACCTATACAGTGTCATAACTAAGCCATAAATGAAGTTATGAAAATAAAATTTGGAACATAGGATCGCATTAAGGAGGGGCACATTCGGGTGTAGTTCTTTTTTAACCGTGGGCGTGATCCCGCCCCCAAAAAGGTTTTTTGTATATATCTCGCAAACCAATTAAGCTATATAAACCAAACTTCCTGCAGTCGTTTCTTTTAGCCACTTCTTAATACAGTCCAAAAATGAAAGAAATCGGATAATAACCACGCCCACCTCCCATACAAAGGTTAGGTTGAAAATTACTAAAAGTGCGTTAACTCGCTAACGAAAAACGTCAGAAACACTAAATTTCACAGAAATTATAGCAGAAGGAAAGTGCACTCAGGTGGAAAATGGGCGTGGCATCGCCCACTTATGGGTCAAAAACCATATCTCAGGAACCACTCGACAGATTTCAATGGAATTCGGTATATAATATTTTCTTGACACCCTGATGACATGTGTGGAAAATGCATGAAATCGGTTCAGAACCACGACAACTTTTCATGTAACTCAATTTTGAACTCCGTCTTATTCCTTTACTTTATAATATATACATAAGGAACAAATAAGATAGCGGAATAAAACTTTACACAAATACTGTATATGATCTGTGGCATCACTTGTGAAAATATTGTCGAAAACGGACTATAACTTTTCAATTCCCGAGATATCGAACATGTTGAACTCAGCGCCTAAGGTAATTTTTTTTTTTTTGGTGATGAAAATGAGTGAAATCGGAATTACCTATAGGCTAAGGCATATTATATATGATGATTTTTTGTGTGATCTTAATAAAAATATAGCAATATATTGCAAGAGTATAAAATGTCCGGTTGCACCCGAACTTAGCCTTTCCTTACGTGTTTTTAAGATAGTTTAAATTTGAGTTATAGTTTGAGGTTTGGTGACGTTTCTTATAATTTAATTTTGAGTGCAATTTTGTACTTAAGTCTTTTGACGCTTCTAATAATTTATAACTGTTTATTTAATTTTGAGTGTAATATTTTGCAATTTGCTTTTTCAACACTTCTAGAGAAATTTTTATTTTTATTTCGATTTTTAAAAAATCTTAATTTTCACTTCGTTAATTACATAATTACTAGCGTTGTTGTAATTTCAATTATTTAATTAATTTATTTCGATTAAATTTTAATTACAAAATATTTGCGCTCACTAACCCATAATGTGCCGCGTAAGAGTCCTAATTACCTGCGTGTCACTTATTCACTGTTAAGTGAAACTCGCTTGCAAGCGTTAATGTAATGTGTGGCGGCTACTATGTAAAATTTACTGTGTTACACGTGTACTCGTATGTAATTATAAATATACTTTATATGAATGCAATATAATATATATGTATGTGTACTATATACAATGGCGTGTACCGCTATTCATTTAGATTTGTGCAAAAAGGGCTGCTAATAAATGTGAAATGTTATCAGAAAATTTTAAACTCAATCAAATGTCAATTAAACGTGCATAAATGCAAAGTACTCATACAAGAGACCGCCGCAACAAACGATAACAAAGCGGAAATTCAAATATAGCTGTACTGGTAACTGTGAGTATGCACGCCCATATTTGCACAAGGTCACGCAGTTGCCTGTCGAAACTATAAAAATCATGCAAAACGGCATTTTTCGCTAACAGTCAATTGCCTACGAGAGTCATTTCCGCACACGCAACGCCACGGTGAAGTACTCATACTCGCTATAGAAAGCGCTCAGTACTGAGTGAAGTTAAGCAGAGGTCTTTTGCCGATAATTAACACTAAAATAAACGAAATTCATAAAATTTGTGCTAAAAATGCTGTCGCCAATAGTTTTTAACCCGCGCCGCGTCCGCAGAACTTTGTCGAATTCGAAACGTTTATCGGATGGAAAGCGAGTGAGTGTGGAAGAACCAAATCTCGGTGAGAAGGACTGCAAGGTGTTGGTGAATTTAGTGCAAGAATTCGGACAGGAGACCACATTCCATGGCATGAACGTAATGCTGGCGCCAGGTGTGGGAAAATTCGAACGGTGAGTACGGAATAGAAAAAGAAAGATCTCTTCAGGTTTGTAGAGATTGGTACCACAAATTCCCAAAGTTCTTAGGTGGAACACCGAGCCTCATGCCACAATAGAATGAGTCTTTTGAGGTAAGGTCCCCGAGCTGAATTTCTCTCGGTTCCACTATGAGCTTAGCCTTATGACATATTTAAATTGGCAAACTAATTATGTCTGACGTAAGAGTCTATTAGCTTTTCTCTTTCGAAATAATTGGATGTGACAAATAATATTGTACAGCTAAATCGATTATTCAATACTCATATATAGATACATATACTTATGCACACATTCCGCTTGCAGCGCCCTCAGCACGATTGCCTTCGTTGTCGCCTTCATACTGCTCGTTTGCGTTTGTCTCTTTCTCGCTTCGCGTTTTTCGAAAGGACAATTCAAGACAGTCGTCGAGAATACGCACTTCCCATTGTATAAAGTGAAATATCCCGAGGTAACGATTTGCAATAAGAATCGTCTGAATTGGTCGCGTCTGCTGGAGGCGAAGAATAAATTTCTGCTACCGGCGCATCGCAATAACTCCAAAGAAGAGCTCTTCACCGAGATAATCGGACTCTACGACACCTTCACATTCGGCAAATTCGATCGTTTCGCACAGTTAGAGCAGTACCCGTTGCATGAACTGAATTATGTAAATTTTACTGCTGTGGCGCGCTTCATGGCCTGGCGTTGCTGGGAGATTCTCTCCCACTGCAAGTGGCGCAGTCATGTTTACCGCTGCTGTGACATCTTCATGGAGCGCCGCTCGCAGTTGGGTTTCTGTTTGGCCTTCAATTCGGTGGAGAGGCCTAAAACGCACAACAACAACACAACTTGGCCTTGGCGCACGGATAGAGGTGGCACATATGCCGGACTCACCGTTAAGGTTGTGTTGAATAAGCAACAACATTTCACAGGTGGTATGGAAGGCATAACGGTGAGCAATTAATAAGTGCATCCATCTTTTGTTGTTTTGACACACATTTTACAGGTTATGATTGTGGAACCGAATGTCTGGTACTACATACCAATGGATATACCCGGTCAGACGCGTACGCGGCTAACCATGGATGGTTTCCTCAATAAATACGAAGACGAGACGAGGCGCGTGCCTTCCAGCGAACGTGGTTGCGTATTTAAGGTTTGTGGTTGTTGCTTAGAATAGTTTAATTCATAAAAGGTTGCTTCCTCCTTAACCTTCATACAGGATGAACAGAACAGCGATGACTTCAAAACGCTCTATGGCCATCGATATCGCTTTGAAAATTGCCATGCTCAGTGCCAGCAGGAGTATCTCATAAAGTATTGTAACTGCACTTTGGATATATTTTTCCCACCGAGCCCTGATCCACACTGCAGACTCGTCGATTTGCCATGCTTGGCAAAATATAACAGTAACATATATACAGTTATTTGTTGTAGAGTTAGTGCTAATGCATTTCATTTTACAGACTATCTAGTCAATTTCGAGATACCTGGTCAGGAGAAGTACATGTCCAGCAAATATCCGGGCATTGTTTGTAGCTGCTATGTGAGCTGCGATTCGCTGCGCTATTATGTTGCCATCAAATCGAGAGACCTAACCGACGCTGAGACTGTGGAGAATCGTTCGATAGTTGACTTAGATGTATATTTTGAGCGCGATTTCATTACGAAATATAAGACGATTTTGGTTTTCACGTGGATCGATTTGATTGGTATGATTTTCTAAGATTTGGTTCTGTAGTGCAGGCATATTCTTCATTTAACCTCTCTCTTTGCAGTTTCATTTGGTGGCACTACCGGCTTGTTTTTGGGTTGCTCTCTTATAAGTATTGTGGAGCTGATCTACTTCTTCTTCATCGTCGCACCGCGCCGCATTAGAGAGGAGCACGAGCGTCCGCAACAACTGAAGCGCAGACCGTCTAGAGTTGAGCAGAGCAAAATTAAGTTGAGAACATATCGCGGTGTGTACAGAGCACAGGGGCAGTTTTAAAACCAATAAATTTGGTCCAACTTATAGTTATTTATGTAAATTGTCTATCCTTCGTTCCTATAAACCACTTTATGTTTTCTAAAACTTTAATCTGATTCTTATCTTAAATAAAAGAATATATAATAAAGAGAGAAAAAGGGAGATTATATAAATTTGTTAAATAAATGTGATTATGGGCGCAACATGTTCTGGATATTTAATTTATTACATCTCACACCTCTTTTTATAAACAGCCTTTTTTTATTATATATGGGACCAAAGTATATATAAAGTTACTGTTATTTATTATTTAGGGTCTTATTTAATTCCAAATGTGTTACTTTTGAAGACACGTGGCTTTATGACCATTAATAAGGTATGTGTCGCCGAGGTACGGACGGTAGGTACGCCGAATGTATTCGTTGCAGTACTCGCTGGAGGAAGCCGCGAAGTAGGAAGACATCCACTCCGTTGGTAAGACCAAGTGGAAAGTGACCTGACAACACTTGGAATTTCCGAATGACGCCAAACTGCGGCAAACAACGGAGAAATGAATGGCGCGCTCTGGTGGATTCGGCTATAATCGCGTGAGCGGTTCCTACGCCAAATTATATATAATTACGCCGAAATGTAGGCAATATTTTATTAGGAAACCCTTTTAACATGAATAGTAAACATAAAGTCTTAAACATTATTGAAAATTCTATAAGCAGAAAAACCATTAGGCAAAGTCATGAGAAACTCCGTACAGAATGAAAAGAGCATGAAGCCAGCGAGAAAAATTGCTCACCTGACTTGCAAATGTCACACTTGAAACGGAGCCTTGATACCTACTAGGTCCGCAGTGCTAAGAGTTTTAGTCGTTGACCTCATTGAAACCAATTATCAACCGTATATTTCACCATTTGATTATATATTATTAAAACATTTTCTAAAAATATTTGAGGAAAATAGTTTAGTCGTTGAGCAAAAAGCTACCACTGCTTTACATCACAAAGTACCTCAGATGACTGAAGCATACTTTCAGCACAATCAAAACCTGTTGTTAAGTTATTAGCTCTTTAAACACTTGATAATTTTGCATTCTTAAAATACACACTTCACGTGTCATTTAAAACAACAAATTAACACATATGCCATATGGGCGCCCACCACGCTTTCACCGAACACTTTCACATTGAACGGTGTGTGGCTGTAAGCCACCGAGTGCCGCCTGTCAGCGCCGCAGTCGCAATCAAATGTCAATCAAAATTAAATGTGTTTGTATTACAACTGAACTATTCATGTTTACAATAAATTAAAAGGCACATGTCAAGCACAGGGCAAGCAGTACAAGCAAAGCATGTGAACTTTATTGGCGTCCGCTGTTGTACTCGACCGTTGGGCTGTAAAATATTAACAGTTGACACTTGTAAATAAAAGATAGCCCGTGGTAATTCCCTGCACAACTCGGGGGTGTGCGACAAGTGTGCATTTTATACGCCTAACGGTAATATGTAATTTGCGCGGCTAAAAATCATATTTCACGCGCTGTATAAAATCGCCAGGCGCCGCCACGCGCAGCGCCAAAGTGAAAGTGCACGCGTAAGCGGCGGTGTGTTCAGAAAACGTTGTCACCGAAATCGGAAAATACAAATTGAAAGTATATTTAATGAGTTATATTAAAATTGATAGCGCTTATTTCATCGGATGCCATCAAGAATGCTAACACAAGAGATCGTACCGAATCGTCGTATAACACGCATTCAACCGCGTGCGAATTTGATAACATTTCAAAAGCATCGCGAGCACAAAGCAGCGAGTAAAGATCTGAAAATCGTCAAAGAATTGTTCACCGAGTTCGGACAGCAGACCAGCATACACGGTTTGAATAAGACATTTGAGGCGAATATGAATCTGGTGACACGGTAAGCGATGGTGGGAAGTGTGAATAAAAAATATAATAAAATAAAGACAAAAATAATTTTTGAACGCGTATATAATAAGAATCGCGAAAAAAATATATTTTAACTAACGGTGCTCCTGGAACACATATTATATCCAACCATTTCACTGTCAAAATTAACCATAATGACACACTCTTTCGAGCAACTCACACGCTTTAACACTTATTCCACGCAACTGCAGTCAAGATAACTCAAACATTTCACATTCTTTAGTCCGAAAAGGACTCACAAGATACATACACAGTGATGTTTTTCTCGCTTTCAGCCTATTCTGGACCGTCGGCTTCCTCTGTGCGCTCGGCATGATGATTTTCGTCATACAAATGCTGGCCGCGCGCTACAACAAACAACAGTTCAAAACAGTGGTGAACGCCACAAATTATCCGATTTATCGTATCGTATTCCCGGAAGTGTATATATGTAACGAGAATCGCTTGAATTGGGCGCGTTTCGCTTCGGCGAAGGAGAACTTTCTACGCCCCGAACACCACAATACCGAGCTGGAGCGGTTATTCGCAGAAGCGCTAAGTCTTTATGACACACTATATTTCGGCAATTTCGATATTTTTGGAAGTCTGAGCAAGAGAACTCAGCTGCACGAGTTGGACTATGTGAACTTCACGAACGTGGCGCAGTTTATGGCGTGGCGCTGTGACGAACTGCTCACAGATTGTGTATGGCGTCATAGGCCAATGAATTGTTGTGATATATTTATAGCACGTCGCTCCACACATGGCTTTTGCATGTCGTTCAATACACTCGAAACGGTGTCGGGACAATTAAGAGTACCGTTAGACGATAAATGGCCGTGGCGTGCCAGTCAAAATGGCCCGGGTAATGGGCTAAACGTGCGCGTGCTGATAAACGAGAAGTTGCATTCACCGCTTGCAACGAACCGGAAAGGTGTTACGGTGAGAGAGCGAGAGAGAGAGATAACACTGCTTCGTGTTGCTAATTTTTTCTGCTTTTTTCATCTTGATTGCAGTTTATGCTGATGGAGCCTGGCGTGTGGTGGAGTTATCCGAATCAGGTGCAACTGAGTGATAAGGTCTTTGTGCGGCTAAATGCACAACTCAGTTTCTACGATACAACTACACGAAGAATTTCGTCGAGCGTGCGCGAGTGTGTTTTCGATGTGAGTTAATTTTAACACTTTCAAGAAGTGGTCCGATGTGGAAGAAATTTACTAAGACTCTATGAAGGAAATATCTCGTAATTCCATAACTAAATGCGTATATCTCGATTTTTGTAGCATGAACGCAATAGCATCGACTTCAAGACACTCATCAACCACAAATATATGTTCGAAAACTGCCAAGCCGAATGTCAACAGGAGCATACGATGAAGTTTTGCAACTGTACGTTGGATATGTTCTTTCCGCCGAGTCAATATCCCTCATGCAAATTGTCGGACATGCCCTGTCTGGCGAGGAATAACAGTAAGTTTACAAAATTGAATTTTATTATTTTATTTTTCTCCTCGTGCTAAACAAATATCTAACAAATAGTCCGCTTTCATAATTCTAGTGCGTTTGAGGAGCTTCGAACAAAGCGGCGAAAAGGATTATATGGCACCAACCCTACAAGAGCTTGGCATGGTCTGCGAGTGCTTCCTAAACTGTCTATCACTGGCCTATCTCATTGATATACGTTCCTTCAACCTGCCAGATGTCATACAGAAACCGAATGATTCATTTATAGAATTTGATTTTTATTTTATGCGCGATTCGATTGTGGTCTTTCGGACGACTGTCATTTACACTTGGGCCGATTTGTTGGGTGAGTAAAGAGAAGAACTACCCTTATATTTGTGGGTTCTCAGAGTGTCAGCGATAAAACCCAAAGTTTCAATAGTTGTTAGGAGTACTAAGAGTCGTCGCTACCAGACTTGTGGGTTAAGGTGATACTTTGTTGATATAGTTGAAGTTCTGTAGAGGTACGCAAGACATAATAGGTTGTGACTCAGAAACCCGACATTCACAACAACTAAAGGTAATGTTGAACAATCTAACCTGGTTCTAAATGTAGAGAATACTTTGAAACATCTGGTTCTAAATTCTGAAGAGTTTTTGATCTTTCTAAGATCGTTAGATCGTTTTAAACAAAAAACTAGAAATGGGACTTTATTATTATGGTGTAAGAGAAGGAGTTTGGTTTTCACAGGAGTTCTGTATAGTTAACACGACCTCACTCTTTAATACAGTTATTTATGTTCTCTTTACAGTGAACTTCGGCAATGCCACCGCACTCTTTCTCGGCTGTTCCGTTATAAGTGCCGTCGAATTGTTCTACTATTTCTGCATTTACTTGCCACAGCGCCTACGAAGGGTACACAAAAGGCTCAAAACGCCTTTAATAATCAACAACAAATACGACAGCAAGTTGTTGGAGGACTGGATGAGGCAGTTATATGACCACAACGTCGAAAGTAAGGAGCCTAAAGATACTAAAGAGTAGCTGAGCAACGGTACTTGAGGCCGAGACCGATAAAGTGCGTGGCATTTACAATGTTCAAATAGCAATCATAAAAATCACTTACCACACGCTGGAGAAAGAGGAAGAAGCAGCAAAGAAGAGAAGTGTTGCGAAAAATGTACATAAAGCATTCAAACAAAGCGTTAAAGAAAATAAAAGAGAATAGCGTAAATAATCATTGTTTCGTGTCAATTCCGTTAGGCTTCATTGTCTTGCCTACTTCTAAATAAAGTTTCGTGTACCCCGCTTTGTCACCGTTTTAGTTATTGCCTGCGCCACCATTCTGAATGCTTGTGACGGCATGTCGCTTGTGGTGGCGGCATTCACCAGCGTTTTCACAGCCTCTACTGGTGATTGTACACTTTCTTCGTACTATTTGTTGTTGTAGTTATTGTTGGCATGATTGCAGCTGTCATTTTCACGGTCGACTGCAACATGAATGAGGTGGATTCCATAGGGCAAAAGGCGACATCATGGTCACTGCCAGTGTCACTGTCACCAATAGTGTGACGCCGAGAGCAACTTCGAGATTTCACGCTGTTGCTGCGTTCTGCGGTAGTTTGTGGCCGCTTAGCTTTGCTACTTCCTTTTATTCTTCTTCTTCTGCCGCCTTGTGTTCCACACAAACACTCCTTGTGCTAAGTAGTATTTTCATAAAATTTTGCTGCAGTCTCGAGTGCTCTCGTTTCTTTAGAATCCCACAAAAGTTGTGCTGTTTTTTGTTTTTGTTGCTATTTTTATTGCATTTTATTGTTCTCATAGCTTGCAGACACTTTTTTGGTTCTTTAGCCACTGCTAGTATTGTTGTAGTTGTGATACCACAATAACGGTTGTTGGGTTCGGGGAAAAGTTGCGCGTTTCTTGTTAACTGTTGTTTGACTGAGGCAACGTTTACCAGCAAAACTACTTATTTAGTTGTGAAAAGAATGTGGAAATGTCGGAAAAAAGCGCGAAAAATAAAAAAGTAGAAACAAGAGAGGTCCGACTGGCAGCATGTTAGAAAGTTTGAAAACTTTTGCGGTCTTTGTTATGACTTGGGTCATTGCACTTAAGCGGCCCACTTTTCCGATTCCACTTTCTATTTCTTTAATTTCATTTGATGCACTTAAATCCTTTAACAATTAAATACATTTTGGGTCAAATGCACTCTTATACTGTTAGTGTTCAATTGTGGTAAAAGACATTACCACAGAAGGAGATTAAAAAGGTTAAATTATATAACCATCAGTCGCAATTTAAAGCGGTCCTTTTTTGACTCAGTAACTTATTTGTATGACTGTCGATAGTGTTATTACACTCTCGGAACAATTATTCTTCGCCCGGCTTCTTAACCTATTTCGTGAGTTTTTTCTTATCTTTTAACTGTTAGTTAGTTCAGAGTACAATAGCCACTCACTCGAGATAGACAAAAAACTTATTGTTAGGCAAACCATATTAGACATATACCAATATTTTGGGGACCTTTTTGGTTAAACTAATAACATTTACAGCCAAAAAATCAGAAATATAGTTTATTCTTTTTTGTTATTTTTTTCTAAGAGCCATGCTTATAGATGAGGTGAAGCTTTGGCGATAGATAGATACACAAAAACAAAATGAAGGGCCTAATAATGCTTAAATTTTATGTAACAAGGTGAAGAAATCAATTTTGTTGTTACTGATTTATCCCTAACTAGCAGGCTGCTCCGACTTCGCACGGGTTTAAACAAACATTTAAAAAGTTATAAGTTTTTACACACATATACACACTCTCCCATTCATATCTATGTACTTTCCCGTTTCTTGTGCCAGGACTTGATTACGACCTCTAGTCTTTGATGTCCTTTGTCTTTCTCTCTGATCATTAAGGCATTGGGAACGCTCAGAGTTTTAGTTTCTGATCAATCAATAAATAAATTGTATAATACGCTGTTCAGCTAGTTAAATATTACAATATATTATTTACTGAAAAAAATAAAATAAGATGGATTTAGTTCTGAAAAGAACCGAACTAATATTCTGATAATTTTTCGTTTCCTAAAATATTCAGAGTGGCAAAATGTTTCCTGTAGTTGTTGAGTTTATTCATTACAAACCTACATACAAATCTTTCGTCTTTATAATAGTAGTACTATAGATTAAGCTAAATTATTGGCCATAACTTTAAATTACATGCGTTTTATATTTTTGTGTAAACCACATGTCTAAAAAAACACCCTTTACATACTTCTTTAAAAAATTAGTAACAAATATTATTATTAACATTTTCCTATCAGCAAAGTGTACTTGATTGTTTAAGACGCCATCTTATGTTTATATTTGTAAACAGACAAAGTTTTTGATTTCAATCCAAGGCGAAACCTAAAGCTTCACTACAACTTACAAAAGAACTGAGAGTAAAAACCGTTTTCCGGTAAACAAACTTTTGAAATAAGCCAGGACACATATGAGTACTATCCTTGGCGTTTTTAGAAAGCTCCGTTAGAGCTTTTTTAAGATGGAGCTTTCTTTGGAGCCTTTTGAAAGCGCAATTCTTGTAAGTCTCTTGTCATGCGATTTAGTTTCCACATACCAACTAACACTACCCCTAAAGAGAAACTTTATACTAGGGCAATTATTCTAAAATCAGTTTCGCAAAGCTTTTAATTCGCCATTTCATCACCATTCACTAGCTGGTAGAAGAGAATATATTCACTGATACACATATTGCATGTGTCGGCGCAATATAAGAGGGTATTACGGGTACATATGACATTGGAAAATATACCATAAACTTTTTTCGAATTCCTCAAATTAAATCAAGAAAAGTCATGAAGAAATATTTCTAATTTATGTAAGTGACCATAAAGTGTGTAAAGGAAGAAGCACCTCTGTGTTTTTTCTTTGCGTCAAGTTTCATATCCGGTTTTTATCTTTAACATTAAATCTTAAAATAAATTCTTAAACCATTTTCAATCAAACTTCTTCGCTGCTTATGGTTGCATATAAAACTAAGTGAACAGTTGTGGCTTTAAATTTGCGCAAATTACGACACAATAAGAATGAAATGTAAGATAAAGCAGTTACTTTTTGGAGAATGGAATTTGCGATACTTCCTTATCAACCCCCATCTCGTATGTTGCCCTGTCTGCAATTCTTTTGCTCATAAATTTATAGCATCCCGGTAGCAGACTGTTCGAAGCGACATCGAGAGGGTGAAAATTATGGTGGAGAGTTCAAATTGGTTGCAATCCGCAGCCGTAAGCAGAACGCGACGAAATTAGCACAGGGTGTCTTTTAATAATTCTTTGAAAATTGTTTATGAGATATTGTATTAATTTAATAATAAATATAGGATTAAGCTATATTACGAAAGTAGTTATTTCAAAGGTTTATGTTGTAATTTTCATTGATTTAGTATTCTCAAAACTTTAGCTTTATTTAATTCAGTGTTTTTTATAGAAAAAAAATGCTATTATTAAAAATTTTTGTAGTGGAGATGCATCAGGGCACAGTCATATTATATTTTTTTACCATCTTTGTGATAAGCAGATAAGACACCGAATTTATTTAAGACCAGAAGACATCGTAAAATGAAAACTAATTTTACCACTCTTCGGCTTTAAAATAGTACTCAGTTAGTTCAAGAGTTACGGAGGATTGTTTATTATTGAACACATGAGTAGCAGTACAGATCTTAAACTTAGTAAAACAATACAAATATAGAAAGTATACCCTTTGATCAGGCTTAGAATCAAGTCACTTCTTGCTCAGTTTAGGAGTCAAGAAGTTCAATATCTTATATGTTTATCAATATAATAGATACTTTGAGTCGAAACGCGACTATGAGATGCCGAAGAATAAGCTGCAATCTCAGTTGAATCAAATAGTAGTGCAGGGAGTTAACTTTCATCATATATTAGTGAAGCTTGGATATACAGCTTTTAGGACTTATTTACTGGTGTAGAAGAGTAGTATTTATTAACGATTTTACTATTTAATTATGTAAAAATAAGAAGTAAAACGTTCAGAACCCTTCTTGAAGTAACCTGGAGTTGAGTTTCAAAATTTCTAAATTTAAATTTTATTTGATTAAATAGTATACTTTTTTTTTAAATATTATCCAAAAATATCAAATTCCGCTCATCAGGTCACGTCAGTTACAATATAAAACTTTTAAACACTTTGATAGTAAGACCAAAATAATATATAAATGATGTTTATGGAAGTAGCGGTTGATAAAGGAAAATTTCTCGAATAATTATTCCACATTTTCCATTAAGGCTGCTTTAGAAGCCGAAAAAAGCGTTTTTTTAGCAATTTTTTTTTTTGAAAGGGAAGGAACTGATTGCGGTAAACGGAATTTTAAGACGATAGTGTACTATATTTAAGGCTTAAAAAACAATATTTATTATTAAAAAATATTGAAATTTTTTCAAAGTTGTAAGTATTTTCTGGAGCGCCTGGAGT